>CM069139.1:13441398-13763898 GCA_035221665.1 Okamejei kenojei | reverse complement strand
GACCTGCGATCCCCGCACACTTACACTATCCAACACACGAGGGACAATTTACAATTTACAGAAGTCATTTAACCTACAAATCCGTACGTCTATGGGGTTGTGGAAGGAAATCAGAGCACCCGGAGAAAACCCACGTGGTTATGGGGAGAACGTACAAACTCCGTACAGACAGCACCCGTAGTCAGGATCGAACTCTGTTAACCCCGAGCAACTCTACTGCTGTGCCACTGATGACCTCCTGCCGTCTGGGGGATGGTGGTGTAGCAGTTAGTTTAATGGGTTTTAGTCCAGGTACCTGGAATAACAATCCTGGGATGCAAGTTCAAAACCCGGCAGGCCGCTGAGAATTTAACCTCAGCTGATTAAATAATGTGCAACTTTTTGAAACAGCTGTCTTTAGTGATGGTGAATGTTGTAAAAATGCACATGGATTGCTTTAGTTTAAGTTTTAAATTAGAGACGCTGCCCAGAAACAGGCTCGTTGACCCACCGAGTCCGCGCTGACCAGCAATCCCCGCACATTAACACGCTCCTGCACATTAGGGATAATTTACAATTTTTACCAAGTCGATTAACCTACAAACCTGCTCGTCTTTGGAGTGTGGGAGGAAACCGGAGCTCCTGGGGAAAACCCACGCAGGTCACGGGGAGAACGTACAAACTCAGTACAGACAGCACCCGCAGTCAAGATACAAACCCAGGTCTCAGGTGCTATCAAGCAACAACCCTACCGCTGTGCCACAAGAACATGCTTTGCTATTGTTCTTCGGGGAAGAAAGCAGCCGTGGTTTTTAGGTCTGACTGACTCACAGATATGTCGATTGTCCTCTGAGAGTGAACAAGCAAACCAGTCAATGTGACTGGAAAAACCTTTAAGCACAATGTTTAAACAAGTGAGAACAAATCCAAACTGTTATTGATCTAGGCACCATATTCTGTGTCTGAAGATGGGTGGCAACACTGAATCTGTTCATTCTCTTCAATTCCCTTCCCAGTCCCACTGAATTCCTCCACCATTTTGGGTTCTGCAGTTTCTTAGAGTCATAGAGGCATACAGCATGGAAACAGGCCCTTCGGCCCAACTCGTTTCTGCCAACCAAGACGCCCCATCTAAACTAGTCCCATTTGCCTACGTTAGGCCCATATCTCCCCAAACCTTTCCTATTCATGTACCGGTCCAAATGTCTTTTAAATGCTGTTATTGCACCTGCCTCAACTACCTCCTCTATCAGCTCATTCAAAAGGGTGTCAGATAAGGAAACCCCTCTCCTTTATCTACCCATCCACTTAATAAACGACACAAACTGCTGGAGCAACTCAGTGGGCCACGCTGAGTTGTGGCACCATTTTGATAATACGTCCTTTTTTTATTCTTGCAAAAGGAACAATTTCACATTTCCCACAATAAAGTCAATTTGCCAAATCTTTACTACTTACCTAACCTATCCATACTTATTTGCATCTTCGTTATGCCTTTTTCACAACTTATTTTCCAATTTACCTTTGCAAAGCAGAGCATATCATCAAATTAGGTGCCTTCACCCGTGTCATAGAGCGAAACAGCTGGAAACAGGCCCTTCGGCCCAGCTTGCCCAGACTGACCAACATGCCCCCATCTTCACTGGTCCCACCTGCATGCATTTGGCCCTTACCCCTCCAAACCTATCCTATCCATGTACCTGTCTAAATGTTTCTTAAACCTTGTGATAGTCCCAGCCTCAACTACCTCCTCTGGCAGCTCATTCCATACACCCACCACCCTTTGAGTGAAAACATTACCCCTCAGGTTCCTATTAAATCTTTCCCCCCTCACCTTAAACCTATGGCCTCTGGTTCTCAATTCCCCTACTCTGGGGAATAGCATCTGTGCATCTACCCGATCTAGTCCTCTCATGATCACCTAACATCACGCTTCATCCTCCTGCGCTCCAAGAAATAGAGCCCTAGCCTGCTCAACCTCTCCCAATAGCCCAGGCCCTCGAGTCCTGGCAACATCCTCGTAAATGCAGGAAATTTTTTCCCAATACGAGGAGTAACTTTTTCACACAAAGGCTGGTGGGTGTATGGAACGAGCTGCCAGAGGAGGTAGTTGAGGCAGGGACTATCCCAACATTTAAGAAGCAGTTAGACAGGTACATGGATAGGGAAAGGTTTGGAGGGTATATGGACCAAATGCAGGCAGGTGGGACTAGTGTAGCTGGGACATGTTGGCCGGTGTGGTCAAGTTGGGCCGAAGGACCTGTTCCCACACTGTATCACCCTATGACTCTACGACTTTCCCCGTGACCTATGTTAAACTAAGTGGCTTGCAGTTTCCTGTTGTCTTCCTCTATTCCCCTGAATAAGGAAGTTACATTTTCTATTTTCTAAGCTAATGGAACAATCTCTGAGTCTGAAAATATTTCGCAAAATCAAACCATCACATCAGCTCTCTCACCAGCTCAATCTTCAAGACTCCAGGATGAGGTCCATAGGGACACAGAGTTTTTTCAGTCCACTGGTTCAACAATTTGCTCCATATCAATGCCACTATGAGTGTAATTTTCCAGCCTTCCTCTATCTATTACAATCCCTGATATGCAGTTATTACTGGGAGGTTATTAAGTCCTCTACAATGCAGATGATACAAAATACATTTTCAATTCATTTCCCATCTCCTTGACTTCCCCCTAAATCATTTTTTCATAGACCGTAGAACCATACAGCCCATTCAGCCCACAATGTCCGCGCCAAACATAATGCCTCTTTAAACTAAGATGGAGATAAAATGCTGGAAGGAATAACACACAGATGCACATGTACAAAGATCAAATGTAAAAATATACTTAGAATACATAGAATACATAGAACAGGCACATTCTAAAGAGAAATGAAAGCAGGTGGCAGATCAGATGATTTCACGAAACATTAAAAAAAATACGACTTGAAAATAATAAGGATAAAGGGTATGAGATAAAACAACCCGCAAATATAAAAGCAGAAAAGAAGACTTTCCATAGATAATTAAAAGGTTTAACAAAGTGAATGTTGATTAATGATGGTTGCACAGAAAATGGAAAAAGTAAATATTGGTTCCACAGAGAGTGGAGAAAGCCAGGGAGGAGACTAGTTTAAAATGGCGCAGGCAAAATTTAAAGGAAGGAACTGCCGATGCTGGTTTAAACCGAAGATAGACACAAAATGCTGGAGAAACTCGGTGGGATGGGCAGCATCTCCGGGGAGAAGGGATAGGTGACGTTTCGGGTCGAAAGTCTGAAGAAGGGTCTCGCCCTGAAACGTCACCCATTCCTTCTCTCCAGAGATGCTGCCTGTCCCCGCTGAGTTACTCCAGCATTTTGTGTCTATCTTCGGTTTAAACCAGCATCTGCAGTTCCTTCCTTTAAATTTTGCCTGCGCCATTTTAAACTAGTCTCCTCCCTGGCTTTCTCCACTCTCTGTGGAACCAACACTTACTTTTTCCATTTTCTGTGCAACCAACATTAATCAACATTCACTTTGTTAAACTTTTTAATTATCTATGGAAAGTCTTCTTTTCTGCTTTTATATTTGCAGGTTGATTTATCTCATACCCTTTATCCTTATTATTTTCAAGTCGTATTTGTTTTAATGTTTCGTGAAATCATTTGATCTGCCACCTGCTTTCATTTCTCTTTAGAATGTGCCTGTTCTATCTATTCTAAGTATATTTTTACATTTGATCTTTGTACATGTGCATCTGTGTGTTATTCCTTTCAGAAGCAACCTTGTAAGACACAGATGAATGTTCCTTCTTTTGATAGTCCACTGTGATGTGTGGGCATGTGCTTACTCTAACTGCAGGTAGGGCAGTGAACATGAGATATTACAAGGGGACCTTGAGACCTACTGACATCTTGTTTATTCCACACTCTTATGCCCCTGTCCCTCTCAGGTGATTTTTTTAGGCGACTACAGGCGACTAGGCTGTCGCCACATAGTCGCTGGGGTGTCGCCTGTATCGTCTCCTCAGTCACCCAAAGAATTGTAGTGTTTTTTTTGGTTGCCGCTGGATTTTGACATTTTCGGCTACAGTCGGCGACCGTTGGCTTGTCGTAGCTTGACTTCTCCTGACGTAGGTGCTGTCGCAGGTTGGCGCCAGGATGACGTGGGTTGTCGCCCGGTGCTGACTTTGGTGAATTCCGTTGGCGACTACCTACGTCAACCAGCGTCAGGTACAGGCGACTGAATTGTCTTACCTTGTCGTAGCTTGACGCGGGTGGACGTGGGTTGTCCTAGGTGCAGTCGCAGGTGGACGTCCTAATGGGTCGCCGGTTGGCGGTAGCTTGACGTCAACCAGGTGTAGACTGTTGTAGACATTATCATAAGGGGGTCCAGTCGCCGTTTTCTCGGAAAAAATCGCCCAAGTTGGACAGGCCCTTTACTCTACACAGCACTTGCACATACATTGCACATGTACACTTGTTTAACCTCGTCCTAATATTAAGGTCGACCATGATATATTAAACATGATTCATATATCCTTTATTCCCAATCTATATTTCCTTGATCAACATCTGCTTTAATCTGTCGTTTTCACACCTTACCCTTCCACATATCTTAGTGAGCAAATGTGAGCAATTTTGGGGCCCATATCTGAGGAAGGATGTGCTGGCACTGGAGAGGCTCGAGAGGTGGTTTACAAGAATGGTCCCACAAATTAATCCCACGGCTTAACATATGATGCAAACCTCATTTGCAGAGTTTGTGTGCCCCTACAGTTTTTTTTAGAGATACAGGGCGCGGAAACAGGCCCTTCGGCCCAATGAGTCCGCACCGACCAGCGATCCCCGCACACTAACAATATCCTACACACGCACCAGGGATAAGTCTGCATTTATACCAAACCAATTAACCTACAAACCTGTTGGTCTTTGGAGTGTGGGAGGAAACCGAAGACCTCCGAGAAAACCCACACAGGTCACAGGGAGAACATACTTACTCCGTACAGACAGCACCCATTGTCAGGATCGAACCTGGGTCTCAGGCACTGTAAACGCTGCCGCACCATGCCGCCCTCTTAAGGCCTCCCGAGTATCTCCGTCATCCCTTTTTTTTGCTCTACCACTTTATTTTAATTTCTCCCCTGCTGAGTATTGCATTCCCTCTCTCCATCTATTTTGCTGTGTGTGGGCGTTTGTGTGCATACATGCATGTGTGCATGCGCAGTGCTTTAAGATCAGTCGTAACTAAAACAAAATATTAATGGCAACTATCAGTCCCTTCTGGTGGTCCTCCACTGCTATAAATAGTGCTCGGTGACATCGCAGTCGTGGAGCACACATACTACTAGCACTGAGATGCAGAAAGATTCATTTACTGATAAGGAACATTGCAATGCAAGAGAATGGAATAATGTCCTTCACAGATCCCAAGGGCAACCCACCTTTAAGCAGAGACCTCAGCAATGCAGAGGGCATCGGCAAATGAACTGAATATGCTCTCAATGTGGTAACAGACTCCCTGGAAGAAAATATCTGGATTAGAGATAAATGTACGGGGGTTAAAATAAACAAATCTCAACCACCTCAAAAGGCTGTTGTTAGGATCGTCAAATGGTTGCAGAAGAGAACAAGGCAGCACAGCACAACTCCAGAGACTCCGGTTCGATCCTGACTACGGGTGCTGTTCTGTACAGAGTCTGTTCGTTCTCCGTGTGACTGCGTGGGTTTTCTCCGGGTGCTGTGGTTTCCTCCCACATTCCGATGATGTGCAGTTTTGTACGTAAGTTGGCTTCTGTAAGTTATCTCTAGTGTTTCTGATAGAACTAGTGTTGGGGGTGACCTCTGGTCAGTGTGAACTCAGTGGGCCGTGGAGAACTGTTTCCATTCTGTATCTCTAAACTGAACTAAAGGCCATTCGGCCCATTATGGTCCCTATGTTCAAGTAACTCCATCACGAAAGTCAAAATGAAACCTGCCTTCACCACACGCCAGGCAGCATGGTACAATTTTTCTTTTTTTGCAGATCGCTGGTTTTATTGATTGTGTATGAAAGTTGAATAAACCTCTCGCTAACTTTTTTTTAACCGAGAATCGAAATTATTTTTAGGAACGAGCCCGGATTTTTCTGGCAAGGTCAAGTGAAACTCTGCAAATTCAACCCTCCTTTATCTCGTTTGGTATTTTCAGCGCACAGAGCCAGGCCAGCCTTTATCAGAGTGGTGCCCCATTATATTCGGTGATTTATTTATCTTGGTGTGAATTACCGGATTCATGAGATGTGATTCAGCCCATTTCTCAGCTGGCATCTGGCTGGGTTTGGCTTGTTGAAACGCTTGCATGTAATCATTAACTGGCAGGCTCTCATTAAGATAAAGCAGCGATTATCAGATCATACTGAGAGCCCCATGCAGCGAATCTCACAGTAAAAGGCAATATATCATTGGCGAGATTAGGTTTAGGAAAGTGTAGTGTTAAGAGTCTAATTTGAAAGAGGTGCTTTGGGTTGGATGGAGCTCAGAGGTAATTAGCCAAGTTCATTCTATGAAGACTCTTCGAAGCAAAGCCTCGATGTTAGCATCTTGGATGATCTGTCCTGGGGCCAAGCACATAGGGGTGGCACGGTGGCGCAGAGGTAGAGCTGCTGCCCTACAGTGCCAGAGACCCGGGTTCGATCCTGACCTCGGGTGCTGCCTGTACGGAGTTTGTACGTTCTCCCCGTGACCTGCGTGGGTTTTCTCCGAGATCTTCGGTTTCCTCCCACACTCCAAAGACGTACAGGTTTGTAGGTTAATTGGCTTGGTATAATTGCAAATTGTCCCTAGTTTGTGTGTGGGACAGTGTTAGTGTGAGGGGATCGCTGGTCGGCGCTGACTCGGTGGGCCGAAGGGCCTGTTTCTGCGCTGTGTCTCCAAACTAAACTAAACTAAAATTGCAGTCCAGAAGAGTGCATACCAGTGCCTCTATTTTCCCACAAGTTTAAGGAGATTGAGTGTGCTGTGGAAAATATCCTGCCTTGTTGCATCAGGGTTGGGTACAGCAAATTCAACATCCAGGAACACAAGAGGTGGTGGACACAGCCTGGCCCACCATGGGAACTGCCTTCCCCACCATCAGTTGCATCTACGGTGAGGCAGTGCCTCAAGAGGGCAGCGTCCAGGATCAACCATGTCCTCTTCTGACTGCTACCATTGGGCAGGATAGACACAAGCCCAGAGTTTCACGCCACCAAATTCATAAGGTCATCAGTGAAGAGGAGCAAAATGAGGCCATTCGGCCCATCAAGCCTACTCTGCCATTCCATCAAGGCTGATCTATCTCTCCCTCTTAACCCCATTCTCCTGCCTTCTCCCCATAACCACTAACGCCTGGACTAATCAAGGGCAGCTACATTCCTACCTGCACCAGGTTCTTGAACCGACTTGCACAATTCTACCAACAACTAGAGAACAGTCCGGAGCTACTATCTACCACACTGGAGACCCATGGACTATCATTGATCGGACTTTACTGGACTTTGCACTAAACGCTATTCACGTTATTCCCCTTATCATGCGTCCGTACACAGTGGGCACCTCCGTACACCTCGGTACACGTGACACTAAACTAAACTCAAACACAAACTCCTACCTCAGCAAAAAGACCACTACAAACCACCTTTTGCATTACAATGGACTTATTTATGCAATTGTGTTTTTGCAATAATATCTTGCTCTGCGCTGTTCTTTCCACTGTCTTGTATAAGTTGTGTGAAAGTTTATCTCACGTGTTGTCTCAGTCTATGTGTCTATGGGTGTTGCAGCCAGCAAGCTGTTCAATCATTGTACCTGATTCAATGTTTCAAGAGAGAGTTGGATTTAGCTCTGAGGGCTAACGGAATCAAGGGATGTGGGAAAAAAAGCAGGAACGGGGTACAGATTTTAGATGATCAGTCGAAACCATATGGAATGGCCGTGCTGGCGCGAGGGGAAGAATGGCAGCTATTTTCTATGTTTCTATGTTTCTATCTGATCTACCTGATCTAATGACAATATACTCGACTCGACTTGGCTTGACATTGTTTCAGCAGAAGATTCAGACAATCTGAACTCTAATCTGAGGATCAGATTAGACTAGATTAGATACCTTTCTTGCCACAGGTGACAAGGCACAGTAGGATGTTTGTTTTACATACCTAGGTATACAAAGAGTTGCCACATAAAGGGGGCCGACAAAGTTACAAGGTACCCCCCCCCCCTTTGTTCTCGATGCCCCTCGGCCCCCCTCCCCCTGGTCTCCCGGAGGACTCGTTGGCCCCCTCACCCTGGGTGTCTCCCCTCCCCCCCGTTCGCTCTTGACAACCCTCTAGTCGGGTCCCCCTTTGTCCTCGGCGACACCCCTATGTGACCTCTGTACTCTGACCTTTGCACTCTCGCCTCCAACCCCCGATAATGTCGGCGGAATGACAGATGGGTGTAAGATGTAGAAAACATCAGATTGTAGAAAACAGTCTGAAGAAGGTTCTCGACCCGAGATGTCACCTATTCCTTCTCTCCATTGATGCTGCCTCATCCGCTGAGTATCTCCAGCATTTTTGTGTCCCTCTGATTCCCTGGAAAACATTTAAAGTCATAAGGAATAGGAGTAGAATTAGGCCATTCGGCCCATCTTCTCTATTCCACCATTCAACCATGGCTGATCTATATCTCCCTCCTAACCCCATTCTCCTGCCATTTCCCCATATCCTCTGACACCCTGTACTAATCTAGAATCTATCTATCTCTGCCTTAAAAAATATCCACTGACTTGACCTCTACAGCCTTCTGTGGCAAAGAATTCCATAGATTCACCACCATCTGATTAATGATATGTCTCCTCATCTCCTTTCTTTAATTCTATGACCTCTAGTCCTGGACTCTCCCACTAGTGCAAACATCCTCTCCACATCCACTCGATCCAAGCCTTTCACTATTCTGTGCTTTCCAATGAGGTCCTCCCTCATTCGTCTAAACTCGAGCTCACTTTTGAACTCCATATGGAGTCACTACAAATTAAGAAGAAATAACATTAAGCGAAAACACAATAAAAACTGAGTCTGGGTTTCTTTGAAGACCATTTAAGTTACAAAAAACACTGTAAACTCCACGAAACACTGAACCGCACGGACTATTATTGTTATTATTGCATAATTACAGTTTGCTTGTTTTTTTAATGTGTACGTATGTGTGCGTGCGTGTATATGGATATAGGAAGGAACTGCAGATAGAAACATAGAAACATAGAAATTAGGTGCAGGAGTAGGCCATTCGGCCCTTCGAGCCTGCACCGCCATTCAATATGATCATGGCTGTTCATCCAACTCAGTATCCCGTACCTGCCTTCTCTCCATACCCTCTGATCCCCTTAGCCACAAGGGCCACATCTAACTCCCTCTTAAATATAGCCAATGAACTGGCCTCAACTACCCTCTGTGGTAGAGAGTTCCAGAGACTCACCACTCTCTGTGTGAAAAAAGTATTTCTCTTCTCGGTCTTAAAGGATTTCCCCCTTATCCTTAAGCTGCGACCCCTTGTCCTGGACTTCCCCAACATCGGGAACAATCTTCCTGCATCTAGCCTGTCCAACCCCTTAAGAATTTTGTAAGTTTCTATAAGATCCCCTCTCAATCTCCTAAATTCTAGAGAGTATAAACCGAGTCTATCCAGTCTTTCTTCATAAGACAGTCCTGACGTCCCAGGAATCAGTCCGGTGAACCTTCTCTGCACTCCCTCTATGGCAATAATGTCCTTCCTCAGATTTGGAGACCAAAACTGTACGCAATACTCCAGGTGTGGTCTCACCAAGACCCTGTACAACTGAAGTAGAACCTCCCTGCTCCTATACTCAAATCCTTTTGCTATGAAAGCTAACATACCATTCGCTTTTTTCACTGCCTGCTGCACCTGCATGCCTACTTTCAATGACTGGTGTACCATGACACCCAGGTCTTGCTGCATCTCCCCTTTTCCTAATCGGCCACCATTTAGATAATAGTCTGCTTTCCTGTTTTTCCCACCAAAGTGGATAACCTCACATTTATCCACATTATACTGCATCTGCCAAACATTTGCCCACTCACCCAGCCTATCCAAGTCACCTTGTAGTCTCCTACCATCCTCCTCACAGCTAACACTGCCCCCCACCTTAGTGTCATCCGCAAACTTGGAGATATTGCCTTCAATTCCCTCATCCAGATCATTAATATATATTGTAAATAGCTGGGGTCCCAGCACTGAGACCCTGCGGTCCCCACTAGTCACTGCCTGCCATTGTGAAAGGACCCGTTTACTCCTACTCTTTGCTTCCTGTCTGCCAGCCAGTTCTCTATCCACATCAATACTGAACCCCTAATGCCGTATGCTTTATGTTTGTATACTAATCTCTTATGTGGGACCTTGTCGAAAGCCTTCTGGAAGTCCAGATATACCACATCCACTGGTTCTCCCTTATCCACGCTACTAGTTACATTCTCGAAAAATTCCACAAGATTCGTCCGACATGATTTACCTTTCGTAAATCCATGCTGACTTTGTCCAATGATTTCACCACTTTCCAAATGTGCTGCTATCCCATCTTTAATAACTGACTCTAGCAGTTTCCCCCACTACTGATGTTAGACTAACTGGTCTGTAATTTCCCGTTTTCTCTCTCCCTCCCTTCTTAAAAAGAAGGGTTACATTTGCTACCCGCCAATTCTCAGGAACTACTCCAGAATCTAAAGAGTTTTGAAAGATTATCACTAATGCATCCACTATTTCCGGAGCTACTTCCTTAAGTACTCTGGGATGCAGCCTATCTGGCCCTGGGGATTTATCGGCCTTTAATCTATTCAATTTACCCAACACCACTTCCCGACTAACCTGGATTTCACTCAATTCCTCCTTTGACCCGCGGTCCCCTGCTATTTCCGGCAGATTATTTATGTCTTCCTTAGTGAAGACGGAACCAAAGTAGTTATTCAATTGGTCCGCCATATCCTTGTTCCCCATGATCAACTCACCTGTTTCTGACTGCAAGGGACCTACATTTGTTTTAACTAATCTCTTTCTCTTCACATATCTATAAAAACTTTTGCAGTCAGTTTTTATGTTATGTTAAGATGTAAGTATGCATCTCTGGGGAGACCCTTCTTCAGACTCGAGCCAGAATGTCACACGTTCCTTCTCTCCAGAGATGCTGCCTGTCCCGCTGAGTTACTCCAGCATTTTGCGTCTCTCTTCCTATATATATATATATATATATATATATATATATATATATATGTATATGTGCGTGTATGTGAGTATGTATGTGTGTATATATAAAAAACACTGAACGTTTTTCTAATGTGTTATTATTGTTTACACTAGTGTACTATGTTTACACATTCTGTTGTGCTGCTGCAAGTAAGAATTTCACTGTTCTATCTGGGACACATGACAATAAAACACTCTTGACTCTTGAAAATCAGATGCTCTTTGCTTAATGTCTTTGAATTTACCTTTGATAAACAGCTTAAGTGCAACTTCCTGAGTCCGCAGGTTATTAGTAAGTGGTGCTCATTGCTAATTCTGGTTAAGATACCTTTCATCGCTTCACTGGTGACCGAGGTTGAAATAATGAGATGGCAATTAAATTGTTTGATTTGATTTGCTCTTGTGGTTGGGGCACTTCTGGGCAATCATTTATATTTACACATGAATGGGTGACCATGTTTAGATAAGAAGCTAATAATATGTTATGAATTGCAGATGACATTAAAGTAGGTGGTGTCATAGAGAGAGAAACATACAAACATAGAAAAATAGGTGCAGGAGTAAGTCATTCGGCCCTTCGAGCCAGCACCGCCATTCAATATGATTTTGGCTGAACATCTAAAAATCAGTACCCCGTTCCTGCTTTTTACCCATATCCCTTGATTTCTTGAGCCCCAAGAGCTAAATCTTGAACAAGTTCATGTATAGCAAAGATTTAGAGGGATACGGGCCAAATGTTGATAAATGGGACCAGCAAAGATGAGACATTGTGGTGATTTGGGCCGAAGAGCCTGTTTCCGTGCTGTCTCAGAAAATTGGGATTCCATACATGAGCGAATGTGTAATAAATTTACAATATCAAAAGAGGTTCCAGTAATTTTATAGCCCATGATAATTAATCATACTTCTGAAAGATTTTCTCTTCATAGTATGGCTAACAGGAATACACATCAAAGATACATAAAAACTGTACGTGAGCAGCTAACAATGGGAGGAATAATTCACACACCCACGTAGACTGCATGGACTAAGCTGTAAATAAAAAGGATACATTCTGAAGTCTGTCTAATGTAGCTATTATTAACAGCGATTACTCACAACGATGAAGACAAATGAATTTTTGATTAAAGTGGATTCAATATTTGGAGGAAAATTACTGCAAATTGGAGACATTATTGATGCAGGATAAGAAGGTCTGAGATGATAACTTTCAAATTTAGTTTAAAGATACAGCGCGGAAACAGGCCCTTCGGCCCACCGAGTCTGCGCGAACCTGCGATCCCCGCACTTCACGCTAGGGACAATTTACACATACACCAAGCCAATTAAACTACAAACCTGTATGTCTTTGGAGTGCGGGAGGGAACCGAAGATCTCCACCGGGTGCTGCCCGTAATGGCCGCCTCGCCAGCAGTCTGTCTCGACCCTTCTCTGTTTTTATTATTTTAAGTATGTCTTGAATTTTTGTTTTAATGTCTCTTGGTATGTTTTACGTGAGGGGGTGAGGGGGGGGGGGGGGGGGGGGTAGGGGGAAACTTTTTCCAGTCACCTACCTCGACGGAGATGTGATTTTTCTCCGTGTCGCATCTCCGTCCCCCCTGCGGCCTTCAACGTGGAGTGGTGCGGCCTTTCCTGGAGACCGGCCCAGAGCTTCAAGCCGCGGGCGCGGCGCGGACTTACCATCGCGGAGCCTGGGATGTTTTGGCGAGGATCGCCAGTGTTGGAGCTCCGACCGCGGGGCCTGTGGACTTTAACACCGTGAAGTCGACTCGGGAGCTCCGAGTGTTCCAATCGGTCCCGACGCCAAAGTTTCGAACATCCCGACGTGAGGGCTTGAACAGCGGACCATCGGTAACGGCAAGTGCAGAGGGTTCAAGGCCCCGACCACGGGTGAACAAAGGAGGAAGATGACTGAACTTTATTGCCTTTCATCACAGTGAGGAATGTGGATTCCACTGTGGTGGATGTTTATGTTAAACTTTATTTTATGTGCTGTGTGTATTTTGGCTTTTCACTTAGTATGGCTGTATGGTAACTCAAATTACACTGTACTTTTGTTGGTACATGTGACAATTAAATTGAATCTCGAATCTCGGAGAAAACCCACGCAGGTCACTGGGGGAACATACAAACTCTGTACAGACACCATCCGTAGTCGGGATCGAACCCGGGTCTCCGGTGCTGCGAGCGCTGTAAGGCAGCAACTACGGCTGTGCCAGCGTACCGCCCAAATAAGCCTCTTGTCGCAGCATTGATGACCATTAGGCAACCTCGTATTCGGCTTGCTCCTGAATGTTGCCCTCACATCCTGCTTGTGAGAAGGCAGGGGTGACTAATACTCTTTCTGCGGTGAAGATGTTTTGCAGTAAATATCTGAGGGTAATGCAGAAAGACTGTGATCCCAACACCCAGCGTTAGGGGTTGTGATAGTTGGGCCATGTGATCTGGGAATGTTAGGCTACATGACTGCAAACCCTGTTCCCAAACTGCAAGACCAATGATCTCAGGAATGAGCGGGTTAACATACGATGAGCCTTTGATGGCGCTGGGCATGTACTCGCTGCAGTTTAGAAAGATGAGGGGGGACCTCATAGAAACTTACTGAATCGTGAAAGGCCTGAATAGAGTGGATGTGGAGAGGATGTTTCCACCAGTGGGAGAGTCTAAGACAAAAGTTTATAGCCTCAGAATTAATTGAATAAATTTGAATTCAATTGAATTGGATACATTTTATTAGCCATGTACACATACAAGGAATTTGCCTTGATGCTGTGCTCGCAAGTAGCAACACAATATACAGTAGACAATTAAAAATAAAACATTATAATGTAAATGTGAAGAATGAAATAAAATAGCAGAGCAAAAGGAGGCGACAGACTTTTGGTTGTTAGTAGAGCTCCTACTCGTGGAAAAAAGCTGTTCTTATGTCTGGCTGTAGCGGCTTTGACAGTCCGGAGTCGCCTTCCAGAGGGAAGTGATTCGGAGTTTGTGGCCAGGGTGAGAGGGGTCAGAGATGATCATGCCCGCTCGCTTCCTGTCCCTTGCAGTGTACAGTTCGTCCATGGAGGGAAGGTTGCAGCCAACAACCTTCTCGGCTGATCGGACGATTCGCTGCAGCCTCCGGATGTCGTGCTCGGTGGCTGAGCCAAACCAGACCATGATGGAGAAGGTGAGGACAGACTCTATGAAGGCAGTATAAAACTGGACCATCATTGCCTGTGGCAGATTGTCTTTTCTCAGCTGCTGCAGGAAGTACATCCTCCGTTGGGCCTTTTTGACAATGGTGGCTTCCCATTTACGGTCCCTGGAGATCATGGTTCCAAAGAACTTAAATGGCTCCACAGATGTGACTGTGAGTGGGGTAAGGGGAGGGGCAGCTCTCCTAAAGTCTCCTATCAATTTCACTGTCTTAAGAGCATTGAGCTCCAGGTTGTTGCGATGATACCAGGACGGCAGCTGTGTCATTTCCTGTCTGTTGGCAGATTCCTCCCCATCCTGGATCAGTCCAATCAGGGTTGAGTCATCCGCATACTTGAGAAGCTTGACAGAGGTGTCTGTGGAGTTGCAGTCGTTGGTGTAGAGAGAGTAAAGGAGAGGGGAGAGCATGCAGACTTGCGGTGCTCCTATGCCGAGCATCTGCTGGTCCCAGCCTCAAATGCTGCTTCCTGTCTATCAGGAAGTTGGTGATCCACTGACAGAGGGGTTCAGGCACAATCAACTGGGAGAGTTTGGAGTGTAGTAGCTCTGGCACAATGGTGTTGAACGCAGAGCTAAAATCCGCATACAAAATCCTTGCATAGGTCCCCTGGCGGTCTAGGTGGTGGAGTTTGAAGTGTAGGCCCAGGTTGACTGCGTCATCCACAGATCTATTTGCCCGTTATGCAAACTGCAAGGGGTCCAGCAGGGAGTTTGTGATATTTTTCAGGTGGGCCAGCACAAGTCTTTCAAGGGTCTTCATGATTAGAGAGGTCAGTGCGACAGGCCTGTAGTCATTAAGACCAGTAATCATTGGCTTTTTGGGTACGGGAACAATAGTGGAGACTTTGAAGCAGGCAGGGACAGTGCAGGTTTGCAGGGACTGGTTGAGAATGTCTGTGTAGACTGGTGCCAGTTGTGCGGCACAGAGCTTGAGAGTAGAGGAGGAATCTCCTGGAGATTTACGGCTTTTCTGTAGCTTCGCCACCTCCTCAATTGCGATTGTTAGTGATGGAGAAGTGGCCAGACTGAAGTTGGGCAGCAAGGAGGGGGTGGGTAGTGGACGAGGGCCTTTGCAGACTGGAGTCAGGCTGTAAGTGGGTGCGGAGTGGTGATTGGGGAGGGGTGGGTGGGCAAGGATCCAGTCTTTGCAGACTGGAGTCAGGCTGTAAGTAGGTGCAAAGTGGTGATTGGGGAGGGGTGGGTGGGGGAGGGGGTTATGTTTCTGTCTATCGAACCTGCAGAAGAACTCGTTCAGGTCGTTGGTCAGCTGACGATTGTCCAAGCAGTGGGGGATTTTCCTCTTGTAGCTGGTGATTTATTGCAAGCCCTTCCACACTGAAGAAGAGCCATTAGCTGAGAACTTGCTCCTCAGCTTCTCAGAGTGCCTTTCCTTGGCAGCTCTGATTCCTCTTCTCTGCTTGTACTTGGAACTCCAGAACCAGGGGCCACAGTTTAAGAATAAGGGGTAAGCCATTTAGAACGGAGACAAGGAGACACTTTTTCTCACAGAGAATTGTGAGCCTGTGGAATTCTCTGCCTCAGAGGGCGGTGGAGGCCAGTTCTCTGGATGCTTTCAGGAGAGAGCTAGATAGGGCTCTTAAAAATAGCGGAGTGAGGGGATATGGGGAGCAGGCAGGAACGGGATACTGATTGGGGATGATCAGCCATGATCACATTGAATGGCGGTGCTGGCTCGAAGGGTCGAATGGCCTACTCCTGCACCTATTGTCTATTGTCTATTGTCTATTGTCTGTAGAGGTCTGCATCCCCGCTCCTGTAGACTTCATCTTTAGACTGGCGGAGTTGTCTGACTGTAAACCAGGGCTTTTCCTTTCACAGATGCTGCCTGACATGCTAGGTATTTTCAGCAACTACAGCATATTCCTTTGGCATTACAAATGTATCTTTAGTTCACTTGGGGGACTGATTTTTCCAGCTTTTCTCCTCATTTTCCAGTCAAAGGAGGACCTGCCACAGGATACTTTGTTACTTTGTCAGCGCACTTTACGTGGCGACTATTTGCATACCTTGGGTGTGCAAGCGACGGATATCACTGTGACTTGTGACACGTGACAATAAACTATTCAATTCAATTTAATTCAATTCAATTTGAAATGAAGTTCTGCAAGTCTAGCATTAATTGTCACTGTGTGGTTTTATCAGCGGAAAATTATGATTATCATAAATCAGGCCGCATTTAGGGTATTGTGTTCAGTTCGAGGCACCATATTACAGGAAAGATGTTGTCAAGCTGGAAAGGGTACAGGGAAGATTTACAAGGATGTTGCCAGGGCCTGTGCTATAGGGAGAGGTTGATTAGGCTGGGACTCTATTCCTTGGAGCACAAGAAGATGAGGGGTGACCTTGTAGAGTTGTATAAAATCATGAGAGGAATAGATTGGGTAGATGCACAGAGTTTCTTGCCCAGAGTAGGGAAATCAAGAACCAGAGGATATGGGTTTTAGGTGAAGGGGGAAAGATTTAATAGAAATATGAAGGGTGACTTTTACATACAAAGGGTGGTGGGCGTATGGAACGTGGTGGCAGAGGAGGTAGTTGAGGCAGGGACCATCACAGCGTTTATGAGCAATTAGACAGGTACATGGATAGGACAGGATTAGAGGGATATGGTTCAATCACAGGCAGGTGGGACTAGTGTAGATGGGACATGTTGGTTGGTGTGTGCAAGTTAGGGTGAAGGACCTGTTACCACGCTGTATTGAGTCAATGGCACTATTTTCCAAGTGGTCTTTTGGGGGTGATTTTCTTTTAGGTTTTGGCAAGCCAAAAATATTTAAGCTTGACTTATATGAAAAGTAACCATTCACAAAACAGAGAAAAGGCTACCCGATCATATTCTACAGCCTTTGACAATAAGTAGCAATCTCTGTGAGGATTCAAACTGCATTCAGCCAGAAAATAAAAAGGATACAAGTCTCAGATGGAGTCCCACGTATATAATAACAGTTAGTTTACATCAGAGGAATTCACAGTATGAGTTATTTCCAGGCATTTACAGGCGGGAATGCACTTCAAGGCATTGTCGAAATCCACATTTACACAATGGAAAGGGTCCCCATTGAGCGAGAGATTGGAAATTGAGGCCTGCTCAAATTTCTGATCTATATACTTTCCCAGTTCAAACGAGGAATATAATACAAATCCATACACATGAGAGTGGGGTGGAACTACAGTGAAGCAACAGGAAGACCAAAGGTATAGAGTGGACGGCAAACCGAGAGATAGACAGATGAAAACACAAAGGATTTGAATGGGAACAAAGCATAGCAGACGGTAACAGGAAAAGTAGAATCTTCAAAACCACTCTCAGACATTGTGCCACTGAATCGGTTACAGATTTGAAAGTCATTCCAAATATTATGTCTTATTCCCTTTGTTAAAGAATGGAATGAAATCATGTGAAAAAAGTTCATCATCTGTAGGCACTAAAAGCATCTAGAGATGCAATGCAAATAGTACAATACATAGATTGAACAATGCACTGACAGCACACCATTAAGAACGCTTCTTTCAAGGATTGCTTGTTCAAGCTTATTTCTATGCAGAAAGAGGTGTTATTCTTCAGGAATTGGTCCTTCTCATTGCATGGCTTCCTGCTGTGGACTCGGATATCCCAGTGGGATAATACTTTGATATTAATACTAATATATATTTAAGATTTAAAAAAAATTGATATTGTAGAGTCACAGTCATACAAGGTGGGAGCAGGTTCTTCGCCCCCTTTTGCCCGTACTGACCAAGGTGCCCCATTTACACCAGCTCCACCTTCAAAGGTTCAAAGGTTCTTTATTTGTCACATACACTAATTGGTGTAGTGAAATGTGTACTGCCATTGCAGCACATTAAAAAGAATACAACATAACAATAATAAAGAGATTTAAACATAAAAACATCCCCCCACAATGGTTCCCCATTATGAGGGAAGGCACAATGTCCAGTCCCCATCCCCATGTCCACCCATCGTCGGGCCTATTGAGGCCTCCGCAGTCACCTTTATGGAGGCCCAATGCTCCAGGCCGTTCTCGCCAGATGATGGCGCTCCGGCGTCGGGAGAACCCTCTCAGCGGCTTGGGATTACCTGGAACGGCCGCTTCCTTACTCGAGACTGCGGCTTCCGAAGCCGACAGGCCACGCTGGATGGAGCTCCACACACTGGCGATCTCGGCAAGAGATCCCAGGCTCCCGATGTAAAGTTCAGTGCCGTCGCCCACAGCTGGCTGCTCCACAGACCCGTGCAGCTCCGCGATGTTTTTATCGGCGGTTCCAGCGCGGCGACCCGGGCAAGGCATCGCCCGCTCCGCGATAGCGCTCCAGGTTCTGGCCGGTCCCCTCAGGAAACGCCGCTCCAGACCCCGCTGGTAGGTCGCGAGGACGGGTTGAAGGTGCTGCCCGGAGGGAAGCCGCCTCTCCGACCAGGTAGGGACCCTGAAAAGCAGTTTCTTCCTTACCCCCACCCCCCACATAAAAAAGACTAAACCTCCAAAAATAAAGCTCACATTAAAAATAGAAAGAAAGAGGTGAAAAAATGGACAGCTGCAGGCTGGGCAGCCATACCCATACGGCGCCCCCCACCTGCTCATATTTGGCCCATATCCCTCTAAACCTTTGTGTGAAAAATTGAATCTTTCCCCCTTCACCTTGAATCTATGTCCGCTGGTTCTCCCTACACATTAGGGGGCAATTAAACTACTCACTCGCACGTCTTTGGGATGTGGGAGGAAACCGGTGCACCCGGAAGAAACATGCGCGGTCACAGGGCGAACATGCAAACTCCACACAGACAGTGCCCGAGGTCAGGATTGAACCCGGGTCTCTGGCTCTGCGAGACTGCAACTCCCTACCTTGTCTGATGGCCTTTTAATTTTTTTTTAAGAAAACTGAACTCTGGTAACATTTGTTCAATTGCAACATAAAACACTACTGCCTGCTGTGAGGGTGAACAGCAGCTTTCTAATTTTAAGTTGATCTCCGTCCCATGACAAATGCAGAAAAGATAATTAATGATTTGCACTGGAACTCTAATTATTTGCTACACTACACATTTTCCAGTTCTGCTTAGATTTTAGCTTTTTTTCTCCAATAAACTCCACTGCTGTTTTTTAACCAAGATCAATTATTCAAAGTTTACCAATCTGACGTGGGGTGAGTGAGCTCAGAACTTGTGATCACTGCATCCAATTTCCTTCAGCGAACACTCTCTCTATTAACAGGTGGGAGGCGTTTGGCTGGCTGGGGGATTTACTGTGCCCTCCATAATGTTTGGGAAAAAGGCCCATCATTTATTTATTTGCCTCTGTACTCCACAATTTGAGATTTGTAATAGGAAAACAATCACATGTGGTTAAAGTGCACATTGTCAGATTTTATTAAAGGCCATTTTTATACATTTTGGTTTCACCATGTAGAAATTACAGCTGTGTTTACACGCAGTCCCCTCATTTCAGGGCACCATAATGTTTGAGACACATGGCTTTGCATGTATTTGTAATTGCTCAGGTGTGTTTAAATACCTCCCTAATGCAGATATAAGAGATCTCCCAGCACCTAGTCTTTCCTCCAGTCTTTCCATCGCCTTTGGAAACTTTTATTGCTGTTTATCAACATGAGGACCAAAGCTGTGCCAATGAAAGTCAAAGAAGCCGTTATGAGACTGAGAAACAAGAATAAAACTGTTAGAGACATCAGCCAAACCTTAGGCTTACCAAAATCAACTGTTTCGAACATCATTAAGAAGAAAGAAAGCGACTGGCAGGCCAATGAACTGAAAAACAGAGGCTACACTACAAGATGCAAACCACTGATTAGCTGCAAAAATAGGATGGCGAGGTTACAGTTTACCAAGATGGACAGGTGAGACGAAGATTTACTTATATCAGAGTGATGGCAAGAGCAAAGTATGGAAGAGAGAAGAAACTGCCCAAGATCCAAAGCATACCACCTCATCTGTGAAACATGGTGGTGGGGGTGTTATGGCCTGGGCATGTACGGCTGCTGAAGGTACTGGCTCACTTATCTTCATTGATGATACATCTGTTGATGGCAGTAGCATAATGAATTCTGAAGTGTATAGACACAGGTCCGCAAGAGCCAACCTGAACCGAGTCATCAGGCTGGCAAAGCGTGCCCATGGTCAGAAAACCCAGAGCTTCTTTCATGACCCGATGAACACCAGGCGCATGTGGCAGGGAATCTAAACAATCCCGGACTATAAGACTGCTCCACCACCCTGTGATGACAACATTGAGTTCCTCCATGAACTCAACAACTATTTTGGAAGGTTCGAGGCATTAAATAACACACCTGCGAGAAAAGGTATTCCTCACTGTGATGAACAGGCACTCAGTCTTGATATAGTTAATGTCCGGAGGACCCTAAAAGGAGTGAACGAACGGAAGGCGGCAGGGCGGGTGCTCAGGGAATGTGCTGATCAGCTGGCACATGTCCTTACGGACATCTTCAACACCTCGCAGAACCAGGCTGTTGTCCCATCGTGTTTCAAGACTGCCACCATCCTACCAGTGCCAGAAAAATCCAAAATACAATGTCTCAACGATTACCGCCCTGTAGCACTCACTCCCATAATGATGAAGTGCTTCGAGAGGCTGGTCAGGGACCATATTACCTCCAGACTCCCCTCCACACTTGACCCATACCAGTTTGCTTACTGGCTGAACCGCTCCACAGAGGACGCTATATCCTCTGTACTCCATCTGAGCCTGGAACATCTAGAGGAGAAGAACACTTATGTGCGAATGCTGTTTGTGGATTTTAGTTCAGCATTCAACACAATTATCCCACAGCACCTGATAAGCAAACTGGGTCCATTGGGCCTCAACACCCCCATGTGTAACTGGCTACTGGACTTCCTCACTGACAGACCCCAGTTAGTGAGGGTTGGAAACAACACCTCTAACATCATCTCTCTGAGCACCGGCTCCCCTCAGGGCTGTGTCCTGAGTCCACTGCTGTTTACCCTGATGACGCATGACTGTTGTGCCAGGTTTAGTACAAACCACATCATGAAGTACGCAGATGACACAACAGTGGTGGGCCTCATCCGGGACGACAATGAGCTGGCTTACAGGGAGGAGGTGAAACAACTGGTGGACTGGTGCAATACGAACAACCTGTTCCTGAATGTCGAATAAACAAAGGAGGTCATCGTCGACTTCAGGAAAAACCGGCACAGTCCCACACCACTTCACATCAATGACAGCGATGTGGAGGTGGTCAGTAGCACTAAGTTCCTGGGGGTGCAGATCACTAACAGTCTGACCTGGTCAAATAACATCTCATCAACAGTTAAGAGAGTGCGGCAACGGTTGCACTTTCTGCGCCGGATGAGAAGAGCTCACCTCCCCCATCCCGTCCTCACCACTTTCTACAGGGGCACCATAGAGAGTATTTTGACCAGCTGTATCTCTGTCTGGTTTGGGGACTGTAAAGCCTCCGACTGGAAGTCCGTGCAGAGAGTGTTGAGGACGGCGGAAAACATCCTCATCATCGGGGATATTGCGAGCAAATGCTGCGTGTCTAAGGCCAGCAGTATTATAAAAGACCCCACACATCCCCCATCATGGACTGTTCACTCTGCTGCCCTCGGGCAAAAGATATCGTAGCATAAGGAGCAGAACATCAAGGTTCTTCAACTGCTTCTTCCCACGAGCCAATCAGACTCCTGAATGCCATGTAATGGGCTGCCACCATTGTCTATTTATCCTTTTATCCATTTTATCCTTTTATCCTTTTATCCATTTTATCCTTTATTATCGTGTGGCACAGGGAGCCAAATGCAACGGAATTTCGTTTGGAATTGCATATATCGATGTTTTCTAAATGACAATAAAGTTTGTTTGACTTGACTTTGACGTCCTATCTGCTCAAGTTCAAACAAATGCCTCAAAACTCATTGGCCGGCGGTTCATTCTACAACAAGACAATGATCCCAAACATACTGCTAAAGCAACAAAGGAGTTTTAAAAGTGAACAAATTGTCAATTATTCAGTGGCCAAGCCAATCACCCAATCTCAACCCAATTGAGCGTGCCTTTTATATGCTGAAGCAAAAACTGAAGGGGACTAGCCCTCAAAACAAGCATAAGCTAAAGACGGCTGCAATACAGGCCTGGCAGAGCATCACCAGAGAAGACACCCAGCAACTGGTGATGTCCATGAATCGCAGACTTCAAGCAGTCATTGCATGCACAGGATATGCAACAAAATACTAAACATGACTACTTTCATTTACATGACATTGCTGTGTCCCAAACATTATGGTAGCATTGTTACAAAATTTTGAGATTTTAAAAATCAAGTCTGCAATTTACCTCATCAGATAGAGCATAGAAAGAAGTTTAATTTGACACCTAATTCACTTTCATATCTTCAGTATTAAAAAAGTTATGGCCATTTCCATACTCGGAAATTAGCATCTTGTTCCCTATTGCTTTACACAAAAGCTGTGATCGAGGACAGTCAAAAGCCCATAACTTTCTTAAAAATCAAGAGAACTGAATGAAATCTTCAGTTATTATAGATTGAAGCATTCTGAAACAAATATAAAACATCTTACTTGGATGACCTGAAATTAAAGCATATAATTAGTTAGTTACCCAATTGTAGCTAATTGCAAAATTGACCGTTGTGACGGAACTAGTAATAAACACCCAGACTGCCTTGAAAATTCAAAAATGTGATATTCTCAAGGTCAGAACTTTAATATTATTGTATTGTATGCTGTAAATCTGTAACAGATAGGTAAATAAATTACAATTTCTAGCAATAGACCAAGTTTTTATGGAGAAGACCAGTTGCTAGCATATCATAATCAGTAGCATCATCATACTCCTCAGATTGTAACCAATAAGCAACTCTGTACACCTTGTTTTTCCTCAACTTTTCAATGTTGGCATTGTAAACTACAAGTTTTTGCTCTTCAAACCACGCATGACATGCCTGTCTGCCCACTTCTTTCCCATTAAGAATGTCTGTAGATTACATTTCTTAAGAAAAGGATATATTTTTAAATAGCCTAAGTATCCAAATAACAAACTAATCCCATTCACACAAGAATTCACAAAATAACATGATTTTTAAATCTCACTGTCATGAATTTATATGCCAGATGGAAGGAATTTAATGTTTAATTCCCATAAATTAATCTAGAAACATCCAATATAATTAAAATTATTATTTTTTTGCACAATATATGGGACTAAAACTAATATTTAGTATAAAAATATGGGCTGTGGGTAGACAATAACACAAAATATAGACAATTTAGATGCTCTTATGACATGATTGTCCAAACAAACGAGCATTTAAATCATCTTGCGAGTGGGTTTTTCTGGAACGCGATCGATTGGAACGTTGTATTTGCGGTGAATTTGAACCCCATATCGGCGGGAAAAACACTGCCGGTTCGTATGGGGCCTAAATCCCATTTTTGCATTGTACAATTTGATTAAAGCCATCCCAAGAAACAAGTTTATATGTAAAATAAACAACTTACATTTAGTTTTGTTCCGTTCATGCGATCCGTCACGTTGTAGGCGTTGAGGGAATTAGAAGTCGCTTTTTATTTTAATGTAATTATTAAATTGTCTCGCGATTAAATAAATAAAAAAATCGGGAACGGATGTCCATTTCGATTGTTCTTCAGCAGCTGGCTGCCCAAGGAAGTCTTCCTCCGATAAGCAGTAGAAAACTGGATTTTAATCCCGTTCCCCCCTCCCCCACCCCCACCCCCCATAGGCGCCAACGTCGCGCCCACGGGCAGTGGCAGAACTGCAGCGCTGCTGAAGGTAAGTTTTGTAACATCGCTAATTATGGTGTCCTGAAATGGGGGGACTATGTATAAACCCTGCTGTAATTTCTACATGGTGAAACCAAAATGTATAAAAATGGCTTTATTTAAAATCTGACAATGTGCACTTTAACCACATGCGATTTTTTTCTATTACAAATCTCAAATTGTGGAGTACAGAGGCAAATAAATAAATGATGGATCTTTGTCCCAAACATTATGGTGGGCACTGTATGGCGAAAGCAAATTCTGCAAGCTTGGATAGAGTAGGAAAAATCTATTTTAATATATACCGACAAAAGTAAATAAAAAGCAAGCGAGACAGTCAGCAATATCATGGGGGCAAACTTGATATAAATTAAACAGGCAATTTTGATTATCTCGGTGTGTGGGAAGGTGCACATCTTTTCTTGCTGATTTAACTCAGCAGACCTTGAGGGCAGTTCATACCCTCTCTCATTAATCGGGTTTTGCTAATACACTCCTGAATCAATCATCTCTTTCACGCCCACTTCCCACAAGGGCTGTCACGTACTCTTAACTCTTGCCTCATTTGGTTATTCCATTATTGCACTGTAGTATTTCGCTCGGGCAGCTTACACTCCAGTGGTGTGCATATTCACTTCTCCAACTTCAAGTAACCCTTGCTTTCCCTCTCTCTCCATCCCTCCCCTTCCCAGTTCCCCGACCAGTCTGACTGTCCCCCTGATTGCATTGCATCGCTGTTTGCGTTGTTGTCACCTTCTCCTAGCTAGCAATGATCATTTTCCTTGACCTCTATCTCTTCTGATGTCTCCTGTTCACACCTTACCCTTCCTTACCCCACTCTCCCCTAACCCCTCAGTCTGAAGGAGGGTCTCCAGCCGAAACGTCACCCATTCATTCTTTCCAGAGATGCTGCCTGTCCCACTGAGTTACTCCAGCACTTTGTGTAAGCCGTCGGTGCAAACCGGCATCTGCGGTTCCTTCCTACACATCGCACTGGAGTATTTTTGTTTGCGCAACTTCTGATCTGCAGTTTTGCATTTGTCTTTGCATTTATTGTTGCATCAATCACAGCCGTGCACATTGTTTACTCCGTGAGGTTCATGCGAACTAGGAATTTCATTGCACCGTTCTGTAGATGACAATAAACCGACTTGTAATCTGCTTTGATTGGAACACAGAGCATAGAACTGCAGCACAGACGGCTGTGGAGGGAGTAGTTGTGCGATGTGTAGGAAGGAACTGCAGATGCTGGTTTGCCCCAGAGAATGGAAGAGAATTTTAGACTTTAGATAGATACAGCACCAAAACAGGCCCTTCGGCCCACCGAGTCCACGCAGACCAGCGACCAACCCGTGCACTAGCACTCTCCAACACGCTACGGGCAATTTACAATTTTACCAAAAGCCAATTAGCCTACAAACTCAATGGCCCCTGAGGTGTTGCTTTTCGTTGCCGTGACGACCAGGCAGATCCACACGCTAATTGCATCGACCGATCGCTAACAAGGATTGATTTTGACGCAGCTCCATTTCTTTAAGTGTGTGACGGTGGGCTGCTAATGAAAACCCCTTTCAACAAATTCAAACTAAGAGAGTTTTCATTTTCTGACAAAATAGCACGAGCTTAAGAGAATGAGCTGCCAGAGAGAATCATGACTCACAACAGAACAAGTGAAACACAGCTAAATCCGGAGCGCCGGGGAGTACAGCAACGGACAGCACTAATCAAAAGAGTGTGTCGCTGCCAAGGGGGACCTCATTCCAGTTTATTACTGTATGCCTGGAGTAATAATAGTTAAGTTGTTGCTTGTAGCTTCAACGTCTCCGAGATTTCATCTTCAATTTCCTGATTTTCACTGATAACCTGGTTTGTTTGCTGGCTTGTTTCATGGCTGTCCTTTTCCTTCAGAGATCGTTCTAAGAGTTTCCTGTGGCCCAGATTTAGCCCTCCTGCGCTGCAGTCTTCACTGAGTTTAGTTTATAGTCACGTGTACGTGCCGAGGTGCAGTGAAAAGCTTTTGTTGCGAGCTAACCAGTCGGCGGAAAAGACAATGCATGATTACAATGGACAATGCAAGATTACATTAGAGATACAGAGCGGACACTGTACCCTCAGCCCACTGAGTCCGCACCGTCCAGTTATCACCCCGTACACTAGCACTATCATACACACTAGGGACAATTGTTTTACCTACGCCAATTAACCCACAAACCTGCATGTCTTTGGAACGGGGGAGGAATCCGGAGCACCCGGAGAAAACACATGCGGTCACGGGTAGAACGTACAAAGTCCGTACAGAGCGCACCCGTAGTCAGGATCGAACCCGGGTCTCCAGGGCTGTAAGGTAGCAACTCTACCGCTGCTCCACCGAGCCGCCCCATTTTGAAAAAACAAGGGGATTCCTCAGGGATTCATAAAGAATCTGGAGATAGACGGGAACAAAATGCTGGCGCAACACAGCGGGTCAGGTAAGCATCTCTGGAGAAAAGGAATAGGCGACGTTTCGGGTTGAGATCCTTCTTCATACCCGAAACGTCAGCTATTCCTTCTCTCCAGAGATGCTGCCTGACCTGCCGAGTTACTCCAGCTTTTTGTGTCTGTCTTTGGTTTAAACCAGCATCTGCAGTTCCTCCCTGCACACAAAGCGTCTGGTGTTGGTATTCCAGTTGGATCAACCATTATCTTCATGAATGAGAGAGCAGGCCTGAAGGGCTGAATGGTCAGCTCCAGTAGCTAATACTCTAGCAGCACGTAGCTGATGTGTGAGGGAATGATGTGCCTGCTGGGCATGTTCTAGCCGCGAGTTTTACATTCAGATATTTAGTCAGGTATTACTCTCTGCAGTTGGAATCTGACCTTTAGAGTTTCGTTTTCCAGCACTGCTTTGTCTCTTCACGTACCAGTTCACTCATTTTGTTCCGCTGTCAGATCCCTCTGCTTCAACAATGCAACACCGAGGCTTGAATCCCGCATTGGAGATAAACATATCATTTATCTCCGCGAAAGAAAAAGATTAAACTCACCTCCTGGAATGCAACGTGACAAGCGAGGTTATGTTGCAATTCATCATAAAACCAATCCGGTCTGATATTCTTAATTCAACCACTTTAATTTCGTTTAGTTTAGAGATTTAAACAGGCCCTTCGGCCCTCGCTAACACTATTCTACGCACAGTAGGGATAATTTGCCATTATACCAAACCAATTCACCCACAAACCCGTACATCTTTGGAGTGTGGGAGGACACCTGGAGATCCAAGAGAAAACCCACTCAAGTCACAGAGAGGACGTACACAAACTCCGTACCGACAAACGCTCGTAGTCAGGATCGAACCCGGATCCCTGGCGCTGTAAAGTGCCAGTCCCACTTTCACGACTTAATTCAAAACCTCTGCCGAGTTTAAAGGACCTTAAAAAAAAATCAAGCTCGTGGTAATCTACGAACTCCTACGACCTTCCACGATTATGTTCCTACGAACTCCTACGAGTATGTCTACCAATTCCCACAACTATTTCGATGCCCTCCTTACGAGTAAAAAGTTGCAATTTCTTTCATCCCGACCATTTTTTTACTCGTGGACAGTTTTTATCGGGCTGGTAAAAAACGTCCCGACTTACCTGATGCCACGAGTACCAACGGCTGGCATAACGAGCCGCTACGATATATCTACGGACTCCTACGACCTCCTACGGACTCGTTACGAACATTCTGCGAGTTGGAATCAAGGGGGAAACTCGGGAGAATTCGTGAATTACCTCGTGAAAGTGGGACAGGCCCTTCTGGCAGCAACTCTATCGCTGCGCCACCGTGCATTGTGCGTCAACCCTTTGTACGGTGGTGAGTGTTTGAGACTGAGGGTGAAAGAGGAGGCGACCTCACCTGCCCTTAAGACTTTTGCCTTCCACCACAGTGAGGAGGTGCTTGGTGAACTCACTGTGGTGGATGTTAAATTATGTGTTTATTGTGTGTTTTGTTTTAATTTATTACATGTTATGACTGCAAGGTAACAAATTTCGTTCAGACCGAAAGGTCTGAATGACAATAAAGGAATCTGAATCTGAATCTGAATCTGAACCTTAGCTCATTGAGGGGTAAACACTGAGGAAGGTGCTGTCTGTCTCGAACATTACAACATCGGACAGAGAGGGGGAGGTAGCAGACACAGAGCAGGCAGCTGGACCGAATGTGAAGAACATTTCAAACGGTGGTGCGATTGTTTGCGCAAACCATCAGTAGTTTCCTCGCTGTCATTCTGCCTGTATTGCTGTGGATGCAGTTGAGGCAAACAGATAAAGAGCTTGCAGCTCAGTCATTATCTCGCCAGAGCTGGCTGGTGGATGACGCATTCTCCACTAATGTCACACCCACGTTAAAGTCGCCGGAGACTTCAGCCAGCTAAGTATTCAGCTCGGGCAGCAGCCACACAATCACACGCTTTTAAGTGACCCGCCAGAGTCTTGCAGGTTTAGAATCTATGCAAGGATGTGGCAGAATGTCGGAAATGTAAGTTGATACTAACAGGATGTGCTTGACAGATCTGAAATGGTGGGAACATTGCTGCCTGCTGGGGGGGGGGGGGGGGGGGGGGGGGGGGGGGGGGGTGGGGACGGACGGATGGACGTGTGTGTGTGTGTGTGTGTGTGTGTGTGTGTGTGTTTTTTACTCAGCTGAAGATCTTGGAGAAAATCCACGCAGGTCATGGGGGAGAACGTAGAGACTCTACAGCCAGCACGTGTACAGGATCGAACCCGGGTCTCTGGCGCTGTAAGGCAGCAACTCTACCGCTGTGCCACTATGCTGCTCACTATATGCCCCATTAATCTTCAACTGCAGCCTGCCCTCATTGGCATATCTCTGCCTCTGCAAGAATGCTGCACTGAGCTGACAGTTTATTTATTCATGTGTGTATATATTTATATAATGGTATATGGACACACTGATCTGTTCTGTAGTCATGCCTACTATGTTCTGTTGTGCTGAAGCAAAGCACGAATTTCATTGTCCTATCTGGGACACATGACAATAAACTCTCTTGAATCTTGAATCTTGTAAACTTTTCTTTGTTTAATGAAGTCCCTTTATTTGCAAGTTTAAACCACTGACAGTCTTCCAGTACACTAGAGACAAATAATATTTCCAAAATAGTCCAATTATGAAACTCTCACTTAAAACGCATAAAGCACCGTGACTATTTTAAGCAGCTGAGTAAAAATAAACCTCTACTTACACTTTAAAAGACTGTGATTAATCCTGCCTGAGAGGGCCCTGCAATCAGTTTTTAATTCTTCGTCAGAGTGTGATTATCTTAATGACGCAGGAATCTAAATGCAACTGGTAACAATTATAAGAGGCTGCAGGAGAGATTATTCCATTTCTGAAATATGTTGGTTGCAAATATAATCTACTGCAGATGCTGGAAAAGTGAACTGTAACAGAAAATGCTGGAAATACTCAATAAGGAAGGCAGCACCTGCTGGGAAAGAAACATTTCAGGTCAAAGGCTTTCCATGAAACGTGGGAATCATTAAAAAAAAACATTTTACGATGGTGAGAGGGAGGGAAAGGGAAAGTTGGGGGAATTCGGGGCAGCACGGTGTTGCAGCGGGAGAGTTGCTGCCTCACTGCGCCAGAGACCCGGGTTCAATCCTGACTAGGTGTGCTGTCTGTACGGAGTTTGTACGTTCTCCCCGTGACATGCGTGGGCTTTTTTCATGTGCTCTGGTCTCCCACCACACTCCAAAGACATGCAGGTTTGTAGGATAATTGGCTTCCTAAAAATTGTAAATTGCCCCTAGTGTGTAGGATAGTGCCAGTGTACAGGTAATTATGACCCTGTCCCACTGTATGAGTTCATTCAAGTGCTCTCGCGAGTTTAAAAAAAAAATCAAACTCGTGGTAAGCACGTAGAATGTACGTCGGAGCGCTTAGCGACTCGTAACGCTAACGGCAGGTACTCGGGAAACGCAGTAAGCTCGGGAAGAATCGTGAAGATTTTTCAACATGTTGAAAAATGTCCACGAGAGCCCCAAGTAGCTGCGAGCGGCCATTACTGTAAATCTCCGAGTTCGAATCAGGGCAAACTCGGGAGAACTCTTTGAATGAACTCGTACAGTGGGACAGGGCTTTAACTACACAGTCAAGGTTGGAGTGATCTTACGCAGACCTAATAGAGCAGATCCTCCAGTCGTTTTTACCAGTTGTACAGACAGCACCCAGAGTCATCGAACTCAGGTCTCTGGAGCTGTTAGGCAAAACTCTACCGCTGCGCCACTCTACCTGACTTTAAACAGATGCAAGCTTCCTTTGAATGGCACACTGTCCTGTAAAATTGTCGCTCTATTATTTTCATTTAAATTCACTGCATGCTGGTTATTCCAAATGTGAAATTGCATTCACAGCAATTTCTGCACCAAGACTCCTGAGCTGTGAGTGCGGTCTGATCTAACACAATGGGTCAGGAGTGGTTGCTGCCTCTGCTGAAGTGTTGCTGCTGCTGTTGTTCTCTGGTAATTTATAGGGGGGGGGGATATTGCCAAAACTCTCACACTGCGTTACATAAATCAGGCCGAAATCTCTGCACTCCCCACTTGCCGTGGCTGTATTAAAATTGGCCAGGGTTCATCGTTCTCTCAATTGGGCTGGGGAGGAGAATAGTAAATTCTGCTGATGTAGCAATTCACTTGCCCCACTTTGTTCTGGAGCCCCTTGCTCCTGAGATCCCAAACACACCGTCAATATAATACCGTTTATTGTCATTTGAACCTCAAATAAAGTTCAAACTAAATTTTGTTTCTGCAATTATACAACAAGAAAAAAACCCAAGACACACAATTAACACAATTTACACAAACATCCATCACAGCGAATCTCCTCCTCACTGTGATGGAAGGCAAAGTCATTGCCTCTCCCCTGTTTTCCATTCTTCTCCCAATGTTAAAACCCCCGGTGGGCGATGGCAGGTCCCGCGGCCATTAAAGCCGCACCGGGTGATGTAAGGCCCCGCTCCGGGTCATTTTCAACCCCACGATGCGGGTGGGAGAAGTTGCCATTGCGGGAGCTCCGAAAAGCGGTCTCCCACCAACTCCCGATGTCACCGTCCACCGGGCCTGCAGCTGGAGCCTCCGAAGCTCCGAAGTCGGGTCGCAGCCGCACGCCACCACAGCTCTCCACGCTCCGAAGCCGACCAGCCCCATGATGGTAGGTCCGCACGCTCCCCCCATGTCATTCTGGTTGGAGGCCGCTCCACGGTGCTAGGCCCCAACGACAACAGAGACCCAACAGGGAAAAGGTCGGGTCCCCTGTACAGGGAAGAGTTTTAAAAGTCTCCCCCCCCCCCCCGCACATATACACAGCTAAAAACAATATATAAACTACAACTAAACTATACACTCAACAGGATAAAATTTAAAAAAGACAGACGGACTGCAGAGGCCGCTGCCGTGAGTCGCGGCCATCTTTAATTCAAAGTCATACAATGATTGCCGTGGAAACAGACCCTTCAGCCCATCGAGTCTGCGCCGACCTGCAATCCCTGTACACTAGCACTATTCCTCGCACACTAGGGACAATTTACAATTTTTACCAAAGCCAATTAACCTACAGACCCGTACGTCTTTGGAGTGTGGGAGAAAACCCTCACAGGTCACGGGGAGAACGTACAGACTCTGTAGTCAGGATCGAACCGGGGTCTCTGGCGCTGTGCGGCAGCATCTCCACTCGCTGAGCCTCTGTGCCATCCTGCAGGATAACATGGCACCTAAGGTTAAGACACTAGGCATTAATGAACTTCATCATTCTCTCTAACTCCAGCGCTATTGATTTTGATAATGTCACTGGCAGTAGTTTTCTCCTGTAATTAACACTCATACTTCTGCAACTTCACCACAGTGGCAGCTTCTATTAAGATCTCCCTCCAGGCCAAAGCACTTACTCAAAAATTCAAGGCAAATCTGCTGCCTTTCACAAATTTTACAAATTAAAGGGCAATTTTACAAACGAAAGATTTATTTACAGCAAGAGCTTTCAGCCACTGTGAACAGTTCAGCAATACATTTATCCTCTTCAACGTATCTGACTATATTCTGATTTGTTACACGTTGGCAATCCCTGACAGTCACAAAATTAATTTCATACAAAGATGAATAAAAAGTGCAATTCGCATAAGACAGAGCAGCAAAATACCACTGTGGCCACTTCACTTCAAAACTTTAGAAAATATTATTAATCTTCATTCACTGCAAAATGTTTGATTAGCGTCACAGAATTAATTACACATTTGGACCATTTGCAGCAGAATTGATCATGGGGAACAAGGACATGGCAGACCAATTGAATAACTACTTTGGTTCTGTCTTCACAAAGGAAGACATAAAAATCTGTGGGAACTTTAATGGAGGTGGGTGGAAGTTGAACAACAAGGTCAAAGTGTGGTTGGTTTATTCTAGGAATGGAGCTGGACTCTGGAGCTCAAGAGGTCATAAGGTCATAAGGGATAGGAGTAGAGTTCCATATTGCATGACATTGAGTGACTGCTATGTCACCATCCCATGTATATGTAGCTGAAAATAAATCAGTAACACAACATGCTTTACCTTTCTCATCCTGCTGAGGGGAATAGATCGGGTGGACGCACAGAGTCCCCTGCCCAGAGTGGAGGAATCGAGAACCAGAGGTTTAACCTGGGTTTAAGGTGAAGGGGGAAATATTTTATGGGAAACTGAGGGGTAACCTATTCAAGCAAAAGGGTGGTGGGTGCATGGAACAAGCTGTCGGAGGAGGTAGTTGAGGCAGGGACTATCGCAATGTTTAAGAAGTAATTAGACAGGCACATGGATACGACAGGGATAACACAGGCAAGTGGGACTAGTGTAGATGGGACATGTTGGCCGATGTGGGCAGGTTGGGCCGAAGGACCTGTTTCCACACTGTATGACTCTAGTGTAGATGGGACATGTTGGTCAGTGTGGGCGTTGGGCTGAAGGACCTGTCTCCACACTGTATGACTCTAGTGTAGGTGGGACATGTTGGTCAGTGTGGGCAGGTTGGGCCGAAGGACCTGTTTCCACACTGTATGACTCTAGTGTAGATGGGACATGTTGGTCAGTGTGGGCGTTGGGCTGAAGGACCTGTCTCCACACTGTATGACTCTAGTGTAGGTGGGACATGTTGGTCAGGGTGGGCAGGTTGAGCTGAAGGACCTGTCTCCACACTGTATGACTCTAGTGTAGATGGGACATGTTGGTCAGTGTGGGCGTTGGGCTGAAGGACCTGTCTCCACACTGTATGACTCTAGTGTAGGTGGGACATGTTGGTCAGTGTGGGCAGGTTGGGCCGAAGGACCTGTCTCCACACTGTATGACTCTAGTGTAGATGGGACATGTTGGTCAGTGTGGGCAGGTTGGGCCGAAGGACCTGTTTCCACGCTGTATCACTCTATGCCTATGGGTGCAGGAACTACATTTTTTCAAAAAGGTTTGTGATAATGCAGAAAGAGCTTCTAGAAAAGAACATAAAGTAATATATCAACTTATTCGCAGCATGAGTGCATTGGACATTGAAAGGCAGTGAGGAAGAGAACCAAGTTCAAAGAGCTATGATGAGCGTTTGTCGGCACTGGGCCTGTACTCGCTGGAGTTTAGAAGAATGAGGGGGGGCATTGAAACTTACTGAATAGTGAAAGGCCTGGATAGAGTGGATGTGGAGAGGATGTTTCCACCAGTGGGAGAGTCTAGGACCAGAGGTCATAGCGTCAGAATTAAAGGACATTCCTTTAGGAAGACGATGAGGAGGAATTTCTTTCCTCAGAGGGTGGTGAATCTGTGTAATTCATTGCCACGGAAGGCCATGGAGGTCAAGTCAATGGATATTTTTAAGGCAGAGATGGATAGATTCTTGATTAGTACGTGTGTCAGGGGTTATGGGGAGAAGGCAGGAGAAAGGCGTTAGGAGGGAGAGATAGATCAGCCTTCAATAATTGCGGAGTGGACACGATGGGCCGCATGACCTAATCATGCTCCTATCTCTTATGAACTTCTGTAATTGCCTGATCCTCCAGTGTTCAGGGACCCTGTCACTGAAAATATATTTGGGACCCCTTTGAGCCTGTTCATGAGTGTAGGGTGTATCTTAATTCCATATGGACCTGGGACTTGGCAACCACCAGTAAGGGTAGGTCCCAGAGCTATTCCTATGTTGAGCCATGGGAGAATTCCTGAGTAGATGCACATCCTAGTCCTCGCCCTGTCGTCTTTCCGAGACTGTTCTCCCTGAGTGTGTGTCTGATAATTTGCATTTTCATTGGTTTTAAATGGCTGCCATGATTCATAGAGCCATAGACAATGACATCGGCCCACTGAATCTACGCCATTGAACAAACATCCATTTATTCTTACATTAGTCCTACCCTGATGCACCCACATTTCCGTCAACTCTTGATACATGGATGGAACAGGTTTCGAGGAATATGGGCCAAACGCAGGCAGGTGGGACTAGCGTGAATGGGGCATGTTGGCCGGCCTGGGAAGGTTGAGCCGAAGGGTCTGTTTTCACACTGTGGGACTTTGACTCTTCCCCGGATTCTACTACTCGTCCACACACTGGAGGAGCTATTTACAGTAGCCAAAGTAATCTATCAATCTTTTTCTTTAGGATGAGGGAGGAAACCAGAGCACCCAGAGGAAACACGTGTTCTCATTGAGAGAACATGCAAACTCCGCACAGATGGCACTGGAGGACAGGATTGTACCCGATTCTCTGGATTTCTGAGGCAGCAACTCTACAAGCTGTGGCACTGCCCAAAATTACTTTGGACACTAAGGATGAATTTAGTTTAGTTAATTTAGGTTAGTTCAGGTTAGAATAGTTTAGTTTAGTTTAGTTTAGTTGTGTTTAGAGAAACAGCATGGAAACAGTCCCTTCGGCCGACCATGCTGACCACCGATCACCCTTCACACTTTCGCATCCAGTCCCTACACACTAGGGGCAATTTGCAGAGTCCAATTAACGCACAAACCTGCGCTTCCCTGGGATGTAGGAGGAAACCGGAGCACCCGGAGGAAACTCACGTGGTCACAGGGAGAACGTGCAAACTCCACACGGACAGCACCCGAGTTAAGCGCACGTGATATCCAATGTGGCGTTGCTCACAGCTAGTGATAGAATGGGCTGTTGTTCACTAGTTGGATTCTATGAGGATCGTGTGTGTTCTGCAATGCTTTTGAAAGTAAACGGGATAGATACTCTGGCGTACTTTCCCACCTGCATAGCTGTTGATCAATTGAGCTTGTTGATACTGATTTAAACACAAGAACAGTGGAAGAAATCAAAAGCTAAAAACAAATGATACATTGGGGTGCTTTGGAGAGCGTGAAAGTGTGTGAACAGCTGTTTATTTTTAGTTCAGCTACAATGCAAATCTGGGTGAATGTGAAATATAGCAAATAGCAATTTAATTTCAGAGTAAGCTGAACCAGTGACAGCTATAGTTCCCTACCCCGTTTGTGAAGGTGAGATTTGGTGGAGGTCGTCATTTTGAAACTCTGACATTTTGTTGTTTATTTTTACTTCAGTGGCTTGAAGGAGATCTTTGTTACACAAGGCTGGTTATGTATTAAAAAGAACATAGACGGGAGTAAATCGTTTTTTTTTTTTTTTAAAGGCGAACAGTATGAATCTGCGCAGATATCAATATAATGGAAATGGGCAACAGAGCACGAAACAAGCCACTTTCAATGGCACTGTTACTATTGATTTGTTTACATCGGCAACAATGGGAGAACACTCATTGGTAAAGACTTGTTAAGTGGAGAAAGTTTCAACATTCACGGTAACCAGTAATTATTAACTCAAGGGATGAATAGAAACATAGAAACATGGAGAATAGGTGCAGGAGCAGGCCATTCGGCCGTTCGAGCCTGCACCGCCATTCAATATGATCATGGCTGATCATCCAACTCAGTATCCCGTACCTGCCTTCTCTCCATACCCCCTGATCTCTTTAGCCACAAGGGCCACATCTAACTCCCTCTTAAATATAGCCAATGAACTGGCCTCAACTACCTTCTGTGGCAGAGAGTTCCAGAGACTCGCCACTCTCTGTGTGAAAAATTATTTTCTCATCTCGGTCCTTAAAGACTTCCCCCTTATCCTTAAGTTGTGACCCCTTGTCCTGGACTTCCCCAACATCGGGAACAATCTTCCTGCATCTAGCCTGTCCAACCCCTTAAGAATTTTGTAAGTCTCTATGAGATCCCCCCTTAATCTTCTAAATTCCAGCAAGTAGATCGGGTCTCTTGCCCACAGAGTAGGGGGTTCGAGGACCAGAGGACATTAGGTTCAAGGTGAAGGGGAAAAGATTTAACAGGAATCCGAGAGGTAATGTTTTTCACACATATTATGGTGGGTGTATGGAACAAGCTGCGAGAGGAGGTAGTTGAGGCAGGGACTATCCCTTTGTTTAAGAAGTAGTTAGACAGGTACATGAATAGGACAGGTATGGAACGATATGGACCAAGCGCAGGCAGGTGGGACTAGTGTAGCTGGGACATGTTGGACGGTGTGGGCAAGTTGGGCCGAAGGGCCTGTTTCCACACTGTATCACTCTATGACTCTAAGGCGAGCACCTGTTACAATTAGATTGGAGCCACGGTGACTTGTATGCAGCAATAGCAAAAATCTCTTGAACACCGAGGCATTTTAACAAAAAGGTTAATGATGCACTAAAATATTAATGTTAAAACACTTTCAATTTGTTGTACAGTAGAAACACTCTCTGGCTATTAGTGATTCTAGGGTAGACAAAAGTTTTTTTTTCTTCGCTCCATAGATGCTGCCGCACCCGCTGCGTTTCTCCAGCACTTTTGTCTACCTTCGATTTTCCAGCATCTGCAGTTCCTTCTTCAACGTATTAGTGATTCTAGTTTAGTTTAGTTTAGTCTATCTGCAGGCAGATAAGACTAAGGTATTGGCATCATGTTTTGTGCTGCACTGTTCTACGTTCTATGTTTTTGTCAATATTGAACAGTCTGACTAACTATGTAAATGGGCTGTCCCACTTGGGCGACCTAATCCGCGAGTTCTGGTGAGTTTGCCCTCGACTCATACTCGCAGCATGGTCGACACGAGGCCGTAGGAGGTCTTCGTAACTCTCCTTCATGCTCGAGAGTAGCCCCCGTGTACCCGAGGCCTCAGCTAGGTCGCGGCGTATTTTTCAACATATTGAATGGAAACAATGGAAAAAATCGATAAAAAAACTTTTTTTACTCGCAGGTTTAGTCGTAATAGGTCATACTAGGTCGGCATGTTAATCAATAGGCAATAGGTGCAGGAGTAGGCCATTCGGCCCTTCGAGCCAGCACCGCCATTCAATGTGATCATGGCTAATCATCCCCAATCAGTACCCCGTTCCTACCTTTCCCCATATCCCCTGACTCCGCTATTTTTAAGAGGCCTATCTAGCTCTCTCTTGAAAGCATCCAGAGAACCTGCCTCCACTGCCCTCTGAGGCAGATAATTCCACAGACTCACCACTCTCTGTGAGAAAAAGTGTTTCCTCATCTCTGTTCTAAATGGCTTACTCCTTTTTCTTAAACTGTGGCCCCTGGTTCTGGACTCCCCCAACATCGGGAACATTCATAGGTAATCGAGGGTGGTGGAGGGTAGTGGAGGGTAGTCGTAGATAGTCTTCAACATAGTCGAAGGGAGGTCAAAGGAGATCGGGGAGGTCGTCTTCACTCTCCACTATTCGGTGTCCCAATTTTCCCAAAGTTAGTCGTAGCTAGTCAAAGCTAGTCTTCAACATCGCAGAAGGAGGTCTTCTACATAGTCGAAGGAGGTCTTCAACATCACATTTTTTCAAACTCTCCTAAACTCTTCTAAACTCGCCAATTAGGTCGCCCAAGTGGGACAGCCCCTTAAGTGTTTCTGTTAATTTTATTATGAGCTTCTGAGTTTTGGTTACCAGATGGCACTGTTGAGTAAATTTTAACTAAAGTAATTTGTGCATGAGAACCAGCCCAGCCCATTGTTTATTAATACATACCCATACATAGAAACATAGAAAGTAGCTGCAGGAGGAGGCCATTCGGCCCTTTGAGCCAGCACCGCCATTCAATATGATCATGGCTGATCATCCACAGTCAGTACCCCGTTCCTACTTTTTCCCCATATCCCTTGATTCCTTTAGCCCTAAGAGCGAAATCTAACTCTCTCTTGAAAACTATGATGACAGACCATGTGTTCTAGAAAGTTCTGAAAATCAGTTTAGTTCTGTTCAGTGTAGTGCAGTTTAGTTTGTCACGTCTACCGAGGTACGGTGAAAAGCTTTTGTTGTGTGCTAACCAGTCAGCAGAAAGACAATACGTGATTACAATCGAACCATTTACAGTGATAGATACATGATAAGGAATAACGTTTAGTGCAAGGTAGAGCCAGCAAAGTCCGATCAAGGAGAGTCCGAGGGTCACCAATGAGGTAGATAGTAGTTCAGCACCGCTCTCTGGTTGTGGTAGGATGATTCGGTTGCCTGATAACGGCTGTGAAGAAACTATCTACAGTTGTGCGTTTTCACACCTTTTGCCTGAGAGGGGAGAAGAGGGAGTGGCCAGGACGAGACTCGTCCTTGATTATGCTGCTGACCTTGCCGAGGCAGCGTGACGTGTAAATGGAGTAAAGGGAAGGGAGGTCGGTCGGTGTGACGGTCTGGGCTGCGTCCACATTTCCCTGCGATTCCTTGCGGCCTTGGATGGAGCTGTTCCCAAACTATGCTGTGATGTTTCCCAATAAAATGCTTTCTATATCCTGATAAATTGCTTTCTATCTTTGGCCTTACTAGTGTAGGGAGGAAGTCCTAGACTGTGGAACAGCATCGCTCTTCCCATCAGAATTGCCCCCTCCATCGACTCTTGATGTCCTCTGAGCGATGGCTATATGTATGTAATGATGTTTGTATTTAATCTATGAACCACTATTGTTTGTTATACTATTCTTATACCTTATATACCTATTCTTATATTTAATGTAAGCACTTTGGCCAATGAGAGTTGTGTTTTAAATGTGCTATATAAATAAAAGTGACTTGACTTGACGACTTACTAGTCCACACCCTTTTTACCTCCTCCTCCCCCTCCCCCCCCCCCCCCCCCCCCCCCCCCCCCCCCCCCCCCCCCCCCCTCCATCCCCTCCCCCAGCACATTGGAACACTCCAGTGATGGGATCCTGGGCAGGATAGGACCCTCTCCCGCGGGAGATTCCCACTCAGCATCTCTGGTGTTACAGGCCTCGCCGGGGGTAGGCAGAAGATCCTGGCTTCACTGGACAGGGCAGATGCCACGAGGCCGTGGATTAGCCGAGTCCAACCATGACTGGGATTGGAGACCCATTGGATTTATTAGGTGGGAATGAGTTGATAGTCTTCAATGTTCAGTTCCAGTTCATGAGTGTAGGGAGGAAGTGCAGATGCTGGATTAAACTGAAGATAGACACAAAAGGCTTGAATGGCTCAACGAGTCAGGCAGCATCTCTGGAGAAAAGGAATGTTTCATCTGAAGAAGGGTCTTGACTAGAAACGTCACCTATTCTTTGCCCCAGAGATGATCCAACAGTAGCGACAGGTTCCAACTGCTTTTTACTGATGACCCACTTCGATGTATATAAATTTTGATAAAATTGAGCAAATCTTTTATTAATATCTTTAGGTAGTGTTAGTAATTCCCCTTTGTCTGATTTAATTTTAGTAATTGTATTTTCTGTTTCCCGTTTTTTCAGTTGGCGTGCTAGGAGTTTATGTGGTTTATCACCAAATTCGAAATTTTCTTGTTTTGTAATTTGAAATAATCTTATTATTCAGGCTGATAAAATTTTATTTAATTTATATTTTAGTATTGTTATCTTATTATGTTTATCTATAGTTGGTTCTTTGGCACTTTCTAAATCTAATTGTCTAATTTCTTGTTCTAACTGCAATTGTTCAGTGTTATTCTTTTTATTTTGGAAAGCTTGATATGAAATTATTGTTCCTCTAATAAATGCCTTAAAGGTTTCCTATAATAAGGAAGGTGAAGTGTCTGGTGTATCATTTGTCTCAAAGAAGAATCTCATCTGCTCTTTTAAATAGGTGCAACCTTGAGAGTTATTTAAGATTTGGGGGTTAAACCTCCAGAACAATTTTTTATCCGGCATTCCTTCTAATTTTAAAGAAAAAGTTAACGGGAAATGATCAGAAATAATACTATCATGATATTTAGAATTATATGTATATGGAATTAATTTTGTGTCCATTAAGAAATAATCAATACATGAATATGTTTTATGTATTGTTGAATAAAATGAATATTCCCTACCTTCTGGGTTAGCGATCCTCCATACATCTGTTATGTTGGTATTTTTCATGTATGTATTTAGGAGTTCACTAGTTTTAGATTTTGTTAATCCTTTTTTGTTTTGCTGATTTATCCAGATATGGATCTAAAACACAATTTAAATCTCCCCCTATTATCACATTTTGATAGTTAAGTTCTGAAATTGTATCCAGAATTTTACTAAAGAATTGGGGGTTGTCAAAATTAGGAGCATAAATATTTATCAAAGTAAGTGGAGTAGAATAAATTTCTCCCGTGACTATGACATACCTCCCCTCTTTATCTGCTATGGTATTCTTTAATTTAAATGCTATACCTTTTCGAATGATAATAGCCGTACCTCTAGATTTAGAAGTAAATGAAGAGTAGTATGTTTGCCCAATCCAATTTGCCTTCAGTCTTATCTGTGTTTGATGTTTTAGATGAGTTTCTTGTAAGAAAATGATGTCACTGTTGAGAGCTTTTAATTGGGCAAAGATCTTACCCCCTTTAATTGGTTAATTAGTGCCCCTTATATTCCAGCTACAGAACGTGATTCCTCCAGTTTTCTTTTGTTTATCATCTTGCATTATGAATCATGTTAATACCTTTACTTCATATGGCGCAACCAAGAACCTCATAACTCTAGGTGAAGGATGGTCATCCCCAGCTGTTAAGTTTTGTTGGCATCTCCCCTTCAGAATAGACCTTGAAAAAGACCAGAAAGTGTAAAGTCGTGAAAAGATAATTAACAAACAAAAAGTGATATAATAATATCCAAAAATAAAGATATTATAATTAAAAACAAACCACCAACAGGTGGTAGAAAAATTCTTGTTGACTTCCGTAGATGTTTTTATATGTTTTGCTCTGCCCCCTTGACCAATTATTATTAATTGGAAGAGAGAGCGATACAAAGTTAAAAAAAAATATATAAAATAAAACACATTTCTAATCTATCTATTGGAGTGTATCTTCAGAGAGGAAAAACAGAATTAAAAAGAGTTTCCAACATTATATATATATTTAGATATAACAGTAATTATGTTAGTTATGTATCCTTAGCTACCAATATACCAAGAACTATTACAATTAAGTCTCAAACTTTTGTATCAGACAACAGCAGGTCCCAAGGGGTTAACCAGATTCAGACCCTTGGATAACTTCCAAGTATCTGAGTCTCCTCCTCCCCCCCCCCCTTACACACAATTTAGACTAGATCTACTATATCCATAAAATTTGTTAGTATATTATTAATATTTATCAATCATATTTAACTCATTATTCTTATATTTAGCAAGTAATTAACATCATGAAATAAACATCAGCCATTATTACGCTGTGCCTTAATATTACACAATTTTATTAGTTATATTTTATGTTAGTATGTAATTGTGTATTTCTTAAATCATAAATTTCTATATGCAAGTTCATTGATAATATTTTTCCATATTCTCAAATTCCGTTTGTTTTTTTGTTATTTTCCCCACCACAGTTTTTCTTCTTTTCCAATCCTTTGTTGAAGTGAAACATAAAATCCGACCTTGAGTTAACATTCCAAAGATAAAATGTCTAGACAACGCCTCGAGGAAAATTTGCCATCTTAACCAGAGCATTCTTTTTTGTATGTTTTAAAAAAAAGAAACACAGTCCTTTCTTCGCCGCTTCTCCTCTGTATTATTGTGGGAGACCGACTCCTGATGTTCAGTACCTCCTGTGTGATACTTTGCGCATATTTAAATGCCTCTCCTGGATCTGTGAATGCACATTCAACCAAGTTATAATTCTCAATTTCGCGGGATATACTATTCCATATCTTACTCCCGAAACCTCTTTCAGTAGCTTTCTCGTCTTTGTAAACTTGTCCCTCTTTTCCTTGACTTCAGCTGGAAAATCACGGAAGAATCTTAGTTTGTCTTCTCCAAACACCAGATTCACTCCATATGGAATCTGTTTCATAATTCCTTCCAGGGTTGAAATGTTATAGAATTTCACAATAATCTGTCTTGCGGGGGGGGGGGGGGGGGGGGGGGGGGGGGGGGCAGTTGGGCATGCTTGAGCCTTATGTCGGACCCGGTGAGCCACATCTATTCTCGGGGCTTCAGGCAACTGATGGTGGATATGGGATGGATAAAAAAAGACTAAACCCTTTGTAGAAAAGACTCCTAAAGTTGGGAGTCGTGCATCAGACTGGAGCCAGTTTAAAGGAAATTGGGAGTATATGCAGATTGGATGCAGATTGGATGCACCACAAATTGGGTGCAGTCCCTTGAGTCTCATTACATGAAACCCTCAGCCATACTCACTTCATTTTACAGCAACGTGGGGAGTGGGAAATGTGATTAGATAAAATGAATGAAGATAAATGTAATACTTCTATTAATAGACTACTGCTCAGAGAATGCAGTGGATTAACCTTTAACTGCTGAATTTATAATTGTGCATTTTCCTGAATTAATAAGAAGTGAATGGGGTCTTGAAATGCAAAATATCTCAACAATACTGCCTTAACATTGAATCAAATGAATGGTAAAAACATCAAAAAAATTAATAATTGCAGATATTCCAACACCATATGTTCATAAGGTCACAAGTGATAGGAGCAGAATTAGACCATCTGGCCCATCAAGTCTACCCTGCCATTCAATCATGGCTGATCTATCTCTCCCTCCTTACCCCATTCCCCTGCCATCTCCCCATAACCTCTGATGCTCGTACTCATCAAGAATCTCTCTATCTCTGCCGTATAAATATGAATTGACTTGGCCAGCACAGCGTTCTGTGGCAATGAATTCCACAGATTCACCACCCTCTGACTAAAGAAATTCCTCCTCATCTCCTTCCTAAAGGAACGTCCTTTAATTTTGAGACTGTGGCCTCTGGTCCTAGATGCTCCAACTAGTGGAAACATCCTCTCCACATCCACTCTATCCAGGTCTTTCACTATTCAGTAAGTTTCATTGATGCCCCCCTCTCATCCATATAACCATGTAACCATATAACCATATAACCATATAACCATATAACAATTACAGCACGGAAACAGGCCATCTCGGCCCTTCTAGTCCGTGACGAACACTTATTCTCCCCTAGTCCCATCTACCTGCACTCAGACCATAACCCTCCATTCCTTTCCCATCCATATTCCTATCCAATTTATTTTAAAATGATAAAATCAAACCTGCCTCCACCACTTCTACTGGAAGCTCATTCCACACAGCTACCACTCTCTGAGTAAAGAAGTTCCCCCTCATGTTACCCCTAAACTTCTGTCCCTTAATTCTCAAATCATGTCCTCTTGTTTGAATCTTCCCTACTCTCAATGGAAAAAGCATTGTCTATCCCTCTCATCATTTTAAAGACCTCTATCAAGTCCCCCCTTAACCTTCTGCACTCCAAAGAAAAAAACCTGACTTATTCAACTTAGTTGCTGAAACCCAGGCAACATTCTAGTAAATCTCCTCTGTACTCTCTCTATTTTGTTGACATCTTTCCTATAATTTGGCGACCAAAATTGTACGCCATACCCCGGAATTGGCCTCACCAATGCCTTGTACAATTTTAACATTACATCCCAACTTCTATACTTCTATACTCATCCTTCTAAACTCCAGCGAGTACAGGCCCAGTGCCGTCAGAGGTTCATCGTATGTTAACTGATAAGAGAGGATCAGATGATACCTGGTAGAATTTATCCATCCATGGACCCTTTTCTCCCCCCCCCCCCCCCCCCAGCCCCACCCCCCCCCCCCCACTCCCCTCCGCCATAAACATTCTATTTATGTAAATACTTCCAGCAATAACACTCAGCTCTTAACCTTGGCTCCTCCACTAATGTCATTTTTTTATCTGCATTGCTCTTGGTGGAAGGTGACTTTCGTCCTAATTCCTTTTGGTTGTCCTTTAATCGGTAAAATGGGTGACTTTACCTGCTCCCCATCTGAAGAGGCCTGTCAGATTTAATTACAGGCAATGGATCATAAATTCAAAATTATTAAAATATGTGACACAAGGCAGGTTTAATTCACAAACACACAAACCTATCTGAGAAGTTATTGCGTCATTCACTTCAAATTTAAAACGATGGTTACGTGATTTAAACATTGCCAAGGAGGGCAACAAAAGCATTGTGAATGGACACAAATAGGCACAATCCTCCTTTCATTTTCATTCATTTTATTTTTTAGTTTAGTTTAGAGATGCAGCGCGGAAACAGGCCCTTTGGCCCACCGGGTCCGCGCCGACCAGCGATCCCCGCACATTAACACTAACCTACACCCACTAGGGACAATGTTTACATTTACCAAGCCAATTAACCTACAAACCTGTACGTCTTTTGGAGTGTGGGAGGAAACTGAAGATCTCAGAGAAAACTCACGCAGGTCACGGGGAGAACGTGCAAACTCCATTCAGACAGCGCCCGTAGTCGGGATCGAACCCGGGTCTCCAGCGCTCCATTCGCTGTAAGGCAGCAACTCTACCGCTGTGCCACCGTGGCCGCCCTTTTTCCATGTTATCTCTCTCTGCCTTTTCTCTCTGTCTCTCTCTCCTTACATGATAATATCAATCCATTGTGGGATTCTGACTTTGTTGCACACATCAGCCTCAAGTCCCCGCAGACACCTGTGTCCCTCTGATTCAGGTGCATCCCTGATTTTGTTGCCCCATCACTGTGAGCGTCACCTTTTGCTACCTTGGTCCTATCCAGTGGAATGCCTTATGTTAAACATAGAAACATAGAAACATAGAAATTAGGTGCAGGAGTAGGCCATTCAGCCCTTCGAGCCTGCACCGCCATTCAATATGATCATGGCTGATCATCCAACTCAGTATCCCGTACCTGCCTTCTCTCCATACCCTCTGATCCCCTTAGCAACAAGGGCCACATCCAACTCACTCTTAAATATAGCCAATGAACTGGCCTCAACTACCCTCTGTGGCAGAGATTTTCCAGAGACTCAACCACTCTCTGTGTGAAAAAAGTCTTTCTCATCTCGGTCTTAAAGATTTCCCCCTTATCCTTAAGCTGTGACCCTTGGCCTGGACTTCCCCAACATCGGGAACAATCTTCCTGCATCTAGCCTGTCCAACCCCTTAAGAATTTTGTAAGTTTCTATAGATCCCCTCTCAATCTCCTAAATTCCAGAGAGTATAAACCGAGTCTATCCAGTCTTTCTTCATAAGACAGTCCTGACATCCCAGGAATCAGTCTGGTGAACCTTCTCTGCACTCCCTCTATGGCAATAATGTCCTTCCTCAGATTTGGAGACCAAAACTGTACGCAATACTCCAGGTGTGGTCTCACCAAGACCCTGTACAACTGAAGTAGAACCTCCCTGCTCCTGTACTCAAATCCTTTTGCTATGAAAGCTAACATACCATTCGCTTTTTTCACTGCCTGCTGCACCTGCATGCCTACTTTCAATGACTGGTGTACCATGACACCCAGGTCTCGCTGCATCTCCCCTTTTCCTAATCGGCCACCATTTAAATAATAGTCTGCTTTCCTGTTTTTGCCACCAAAGTGGATAACCTCACATTTATCCACATTATACTGCATCTGCCAAACATTTGCCCACTCACCCAGCCTATCCAAGTCACCTTGCAGTCTCCTAGCATCCTCCTCACAGCGAACACTTCCCCCCAGCTTAGTGTCATCCGCAAACTTGGAGATATTGCCTTCAATTCCTCATCCAGATCATTAATATATATTGTAAATAGCTGGGGTCCCAGCACTGAACCTTCGGGTACCCCACTAGTTTACTGCCTGCCATTGTGAAAAGGACCCTTTTACTCCTACTCTTTGCTTCCTGTTTGCCAGCCAGTTCTCTATCCACATCAATACTGAACCCCTAATACTGTATGCTTTAAGTTTGTATACTAATCTCTTATGTGGGACCTTGTCGAAAGCCTTCTGGAAGTCCAGATATACCACATCCACTGGTTCTCCTTTATCCACGCTACTAGTTACATCCTCGAAAATTCCACAAGATTCGTCAGACATGATTTACCTTTTGTAAATCCATGCTGACTTTGTCCAATGATTTCACCACTTTCCAAATGTGCTGCTATCCCATCTTTAATAACTGACTCTAGCAGTTTCCCCCCCCCCACTACCGATGTTAGACTAACTGGTCTGTAATTCCCCGTTTTCTCTCTCCCTCCCTTCTTAAAAAGAGGGGTTACATTTGCTACCCGCCAATCCTCAGGAACTACTCCAGAATCTAAAGAGTTTTGAAAGATTATCACTAATGCATCCACTATTTCCTGAGCTACTTCCTTAAGTACTCTGGGATGCAGCCTATTTGGCCCTGGGGGATTTATCGGCCTTTAATCTATTCAATTTACCCAACACCACTTCCCGACTAAAAAAAACCTGGATTTCACTCAATTCCTCCTTTGACCCGCGGTCCCCTGCTATTTCCGGCAGATTATTTATGTCTTCCTTAGTGAAGACGGAACCAAAGTAGTTATTCAATTGGTCCGCCATATCCTTGTTCCCCATGATCAACTCACCTGTTTCTGACTGCAAGGGACCTACATTTGTTTTAACTAACCTCTTTCTCTTCACATATCTATAAAAACTTTTGCAGTCAGTTTTTATGTTCCCTGCCAGTTTTTTCTTTCATAATCTATTTTTCCTTTCCTAATTAAGCCCTTTGTCCTCCTCTGCTGGTCTCTGAAATTTCTCCCAGTCCTCTGGTATGCTGCTTTTTCTGGCTACTTTGTACGCATCATCCTTTGCTTTGATACTATCCCTGATTTCCCTTGTTATCCACGGATGCACTACCTTCCCCGATTTATTCTTTTGCCAAACTGGGATGAACAATTTTTTGTAGTTCATCCATGCAGTCTTTAAATGTCTTCCATTGTATATCCACCGTCAACCCTTTTAGAATTAATTGCCAGTCAATCTTGGCCAATTCACGTCTCATACCCTCAAAGTTACCTTTCTTTAAGTTCAGAACCATTGTTTCTGAATTAACAATGTCACTCTCCATCCTAATGAAGAACTCAACCATATTATGGTCACTCTTGCCCAAGGGGGCACGTACAACAAGACGGCTAATTACCCCTTCCTCATTACTCAAAACCCAGTCTAAAATAGCCTGCTCTCTCGTTGGTTCCTCTACATGTTGATTTAGATAACTATCCCGCATACATTCCAAAAAATCCTCTTCCTCAGCACCCCTGCCAATTTGATTAACCCAATCTATATGTAGATTGAAGTCACCATTATAACTGTTTTGCCTTTGTCGCACGCATTTCTAATTTCCTGTTTGATACCATCCCCAACTTCTCTGCTACTGTTAGGTGGCCTGTACACAACACCCACCAGCGTTTTCTGCCCCTTAGTGTTTTGTAGCTCTACCCATACCGATTCCACATCCTCCAAGCTAATGTCCTTCCTTTCCATTGCGTTAATCTCCTCTCTAACCAGCAACGCTACCCCACCTCCTTTTCCTTTCTCTCTATCCCTCCTGAATATTGAATATCCCTGGATGTTCAGCTCCCAGCCTACGTCACCCTGGAGCCATGTCTCCGTGATCCCAACTATATCATAATCATTATTATTACCCATATCAGCCATCTGAGGTATGGTTTTACCAAATTATATTCCCTTCCTTTTTACTGCCAGCAGGGCTAACAGGGGAATATTTTCTTATATTCCCCTTTCTAGCCAACCCCTATGGACTTTACCTGTTTAAACAGCGGGGAATATAACCTTATATTCCCCTGGTCTCACATCCGGGAACGTGACGCTGCGTGCGAAATTTAAAATTTATTCTCAAAAAAAAAATGGCTGCCGGTTGCGAGAAAAGGTTCCCGTTTTAAAACTTCGACCTTCACATTGTCACATAAATGAATGACATAAATTACATAAATGAAACATAAATGTTACATTGTTTTAGTACCCTTATTTACAATGTTGCAATGCATATTGCAAAATGTATAGATACATTCATATCATATGAGATGTTCAGATTTTCCTCTAGATGTCTGATAATGGGTAATAATAACAATATTGACTGTCCTCTTTCGGGAGATACGACATATATTGCCCTCACTAGATCCATATTGCCCTCGTCTTCGACTCGGGCAATATGAATCTACTTCAGGCAATATATGTCGTATCCCCCTCAAGGCCAGTCAATATTCTATTAATATCTATCTGCACGTTCAACTCGTCCACCTTATTACGAATACTCCTTGCATTGAGACACAAAGCCTTCAGGCTTGTCTTTACAACGCACTTACCCCTTATACAATTTTGCTGAAAAGTGGCCCTTTTTGATTTTTGCCCTGGTTTTGTCTGCCTGCCACTTTTACTTTTTACCTTGCTACCTAATGCTTCTACCCTCATTTTACACCCTCCTGCCTCTCTGCTCTTGTACCCATCCCCCTGCCACATTAGTTTAAATCCTCCCCGACAGCACTAGCAAACACTCCCCCAAGAACATTGGTTCCATTCCATTCCAGGTGCAAACCGTCCTGTTTGTACCGGTCCCACCTCCCCCAGAACTGGTCCCAGTGCCCTAAAAATTTGAATCCCTCCCCCTTGCACCACTTTTCAAGCCACGTATTCATTTGCATTATCCTCCTATTTCTACTCTGACTGGCCCGTGGTACTGGTAGTAATCCGGAGATTACTACCTTTGAGGTCCTACTTTTAAGTTTATCTCCTAGCTCCCTAAATTCACCTTGTAGGACCCTCATCCCTTTTTTTACCTATATCGTTGGTGCCAAACATGCACCACGACAACTGGCTGTTCACCCTCCCCCTCCAGAATGTTCTGCAGCCGTTCAGTGACATCCCTGACCTTTGCACCAGGGAGGCAACATACCATCCTGGAGTCTCGTTTGCGGCCGCAGAAACGCCTATCTATTCCCCTGACAATTGAATCCCCTATTACTATTGCCCTTCCCCTCTTTTTTCCCCCCTCATGTGCTGCAGAGCCACCCATGGTGCCATGAACCTGGCTGCTGCTGCATTCCTCTGATGAGTCATCTCCCTCAACAGTATCCAAAATGGTATACCTGTTTAGGAGGGAGATGACCGCAGGGGACTCCTGCACTACCTGCCTACTGCTTTGCTGGCTATTGGCCACCCGTTCCCTTCTTGTCCTCTTACCTTTTGCCTGCGGTGTGACCAACTCACTGTACGTGCTATCCACGACTTTCTCCGCATCGTGGATGCTCCAGTATGAATCCAGCCGCAGTTCCAATCGTTCAATGCGGTCTGCCAGGAGCTGCAGCTGGACGCACTTCCTGCAAACGTAGTCCTTTCTGCAGGGATGCCTTTGTTAAACCTTTCCTCCTCTCTGCCTTTTCTACCTCCCCAAGACATTCTTTAAATCCCACCCCATGTGCAAAGTTCTGCCAACCCATCCCACATGCCCAAGGTCAAATATTGTTGGATGACATTCCCGGGAGGTTTTAGCACGTTAAAGATGACCACGATGACCACACTGTTACCACGATTACAATGTGTGTGTTTTGCCACACTATAGATTACCACGCAGCGCATGTTGGACACAGGGCTTTAAGTGTTTACTGTCCTTTGTCATTTATCTTGCTGAGCTTGTCATCGTGCAGTCTAATGTGACATTCTACAGAGTCAATACAGACAAGTGTGGTCGGTGGTGAAGTCTTATGCAGTAAGTTATCTAATAATTCATATATGTCAATGCCTTTACAAAGCAGGCGGGTGCGTTGCAAGGATGGTTTCATGGCTACATCTGGAGCAGGGCAAGGGTCCGTTTTATCGCCCCCACCTGATGCATTGTTGAATTCATAAGATTTGTGGAAAAGGAAACCCACAAATGAATCTCAAGGACACATCAGAATGAGTCCCTCTCTAGTGATGATCACGCCACACATGTGTCATGTTTTATGGTGTCAGAGGATATGGGGAGAAGGCAGGAGAGTGGGGCTGAGAGGGGAAGATAGATCAGCCATGATTGAATGGCAGAGTAGATTTTTTAGTTCAGTTTAGTTTAGAGATACAGCGCGGAAACAGGCCCTTCGGCCCACTCCGAGTCCGCGCCGACCAGCGCCGACCAGCGACCTCGCACACTAGCATTATTCTACACACACGGGACAATTTACAATTTTTACCAAAGCCAATTAACCAACAAACCAGTATGTCTTTGGAGTGTGGGGGGAAAGCGGAGCACCCGGAGAGAACCCACACAGGTCACGGGGAGAACGTACAAACTCCATACAGGCAGCACCCGTGGTCTCTGCGCCACTGTGCCTTGTCACATGTACCGAGGTAATGAAAAGCTTTTTGTTGCATTCTAACCAGTCAGCGGAAAGACAATACATGATCACAATCGAGCCATACACAGAGTACAGATACATGATAAGGGAATGACGTTTAGTGCAAGGTAAAGCCAGTCCGATCAAAGATAGTCCTAGGCTGATGGGTGTAACAGAGGTAGTGAAAGTCAGAGTCCCATAACAATTACTGGCGCTGGAGGAATGAATAGAGAGATAGAGGCGGGTTACACAATCCCGCAGATCAATCAACACACATCAGCACCAGAGAACATCTTATACTAGCAATTGCCCGAACAACACTCTCTAACGCTGCGTACAGGAGCATCAGCTGCAAAACCAGCAGGATGCTCCTCAGCTTCTTCCCGCAGGCTATAAGACTGATCAACGGACTTTGCCCCCTGCCAAAGTATCGCGCACCAACCACCAACCTGGACACACTAAAGCAGAGCCATTATCGTGCCACTGCCGATTGGAACTCATGATATATGTATTTTTATTTTTATTTCTATTTATTTTTTACCGCACACTGAATGGACACTGGTTGAGCAACGTTTTTTCGTTTCCTCTGGGTATGTAAGTACTCAGGAAAAATGATAATTAAGATATACAATACAATAGGTGTGGACTTCAACATCACAGCACAAAGGCAACCACCGACTGCTGAAATGGAGTACCTGAGGAGACGCGAAAAGTGCATGGGAAATTATATTATTGGACAAGCTATAAGAACCCATCATCTCTTACAATGCAGTAGGAGGCAACAGCAAAAGTGGTTCGGACACTTGAGAATGAGGATGCTGCCCTTTCACAGGCAGCAGCAAGAACAGAGATGGATGGAGCAGGAAAGCTTGCCCATGCAGAAGCTGCCAGTCGATATCAGAAGTAGTAACGTCAAAGGGTCACAGGCTCCAACAATCAAGCAGTCACAACAAGAATACAAATCTCCTCTCCTTCTCGACACCACAAGGCAGAAGAGCTCAGGGAATAAGAGTAGAAGTGTCAGGAAGTCATGATGCAGCTTTATAGGACATTTGGAGTATTGCAGATTGACACAAAAAGCTGGAGTAACTCAGCGGGACAGGCAGAATCTCTGGAGAGAAGGAACGGGTGACTTTCGGGTCGAGACCCTTCCTTATACTAGTTAGCGAAGGGTCTCGTCCCGAAACGTCACCCATTCCTTCTCTCCAGAGGCGCTGCCTGTCTCACTGAGTTACTCCAGCTTTTTGTGTCTATCTTCGGTTTAAACCAAAGTCAAAAGTCAAAAGTCAAAAGAGTTTATTGTCATGTGTCCCTGACAGAACAATGAAATTCTTTCTTTGCTTAGCACAACAGAACATAGTAGGCATTGACTACAAAACAGATCAGTGTGTCCATATACCATTATATACTTAAATACACACATGAATAAATAAGTTGATAAAGTGCAAATAACAGATAAAGGGGGTATTTAATGTTCAGAGTTTTGACCGAGCCAAGTTTAATAGCCTGATGTCTGTGGGGAAGTAGCTATTCCTGAACCTGGTCGTTGCAGTCCTCAGGTTCCTGTATCTTCTACCTGAGGGTATCAGCGAGATGAGTGTATGGCCAGGATGGTGTGGGTCCTTGATGATGCTGCCAGCCTTTTTGAGGCAGCGACTGCGATAGATCCCCTCGATGGAAGGGAGGTCAGAGCCGATGATGGACTGGGCAGTGTTCACTACTTTTTGTAGTCTTTTCCTCTCCAGGGCGCTCAAGTTGCTGAACCAAGCCACGATGCAACCGGTCAGCATGCTCTCTCTACTGTGCACCTGCAGAAGTTAGAGAGAGTCCTCCTTGACAGACCAACTCTCCGTAATCTTCTCAGGAAGTAGAGGGGCTGATGAGCTTTCTTAATAATTGCATCTGTGTTCTCGGACCAGGAAAGATCTTCAGAGATGTGCACACCCAGGAATTTGAAGCTCTTGACCCTTTCAAACATTGACCCGTTGATATAAACAGGGCTGTGGGTCCCCATCCTACTCCTTCCAAAGTCCACAATCAGTTCCTTGGTTTTGCTGGTGTTGAGGGTCAGGTTATTGTGCTGGCACCATATGAACAGTCGCTCGATCTTGCTTCTATACTCTGACTCATCCCCATCAATGATACATCCCACAACCGTGGTGTCGTCAGCGAACTTGATGATGGTGTTCGCACTATGTCCGGCTACGCAGTCATGAGTATGGAGTGAGTACAGCAGGAGGCTGAGCACGCAGCCTTGAGGTGCTCCCGTGCTGATTGTTATCCAGCACATGCAGTTCCTTCCTACACATTTGGAGTATTGCATGCAGTTCTGGATGGTCCATGACAGGGAGGATGTGGGGGCTTTAGAAAAATTGCAGAGAGGGTTTACTGACATGATGCATGGGTTAGTGGTTATTAGCTACAGGGAGAGGTTGAACAGTCTTGGACTGTTTTCTCTGGAATGCCGGAGGTTGTGGGGAGATCTGAAAGAAGTATATGTTATTATATACAATGAGCAATATATTATAATTAATATTAGGAATAGATAGGTTAGACGGTCATAACATTTTTCCCAAGAAGGAAAAAACAAAAACCAGAGGGCGTAGCTTTAAGGTGAGAGGGGCAAAGTTTAAAGGAGATGTGTGTGGCGAGTTTTTTACTCAGAGGCTGGTGAGTGCCTGGAATGTGGTGCCCGTTTCGATGTAGGGACCCAAAATAGTAAGATTAAACGAGAACTTACCAGTTTGAAGTTTGATCTTTATTTTATGAGGAGTAACGATGAGGGATTACGTGCCCTCCACTCCCCACCCTCATAAAATAAATGATCATCTGGTAGTTCTAAATCTATGAGAAGCCTTACTATCTTACTCCGGCTATTATGTTCTGTGTTTTTCATGCCGCTGCTTTGAAGTATGCCGTTCCAGCGCCAGGCGGGGTTCTTCACGTAATCCCTCGTCGTTACTCCTCATAAAATAAAGATCAAACTTCAAACTGGTAAGTTCTCGTTTAATCTTACTATTTTACTTCGGAGTCACGTGAGTGACTACGTGAAGAGTTTGAAGCTTCTGTGTTTTTCATGTCGTAGAATCTATTCCATACGACAGTCCGGCTCATTCAACACAGTGACGAGCGAATAACACATTTTTCCCCAAACATTGCCTCAAGTTATGTGATAAATTATTTCACATTATAAAGAATAAAAGTAATGCCCTTTCCATTGAAAGGCAAGTTTATCACAAAATATCAATTGATATATATATTTTGATGGTATGACAAAGTAACAATTATAGAGAACCCAACACTCCGTGTCCAAACCTGACACCATGACTGGTTCCTTTTTACTTTAACATTAATTTACACCCTCCTGCGGCCTTGCATCTTTGCTCGAGCGGCTCATCCCGTGCCATTCCTGTGAATGTATCTACCTCATTAACAGAGTGATTTTCCACCTTTCAGTGTCTAGTTCCACTGAGTGTATCCAATTTCTAACCATCTAGAATACATTCCTCTAGAACCATCAGTTTTTACTGAACCTAATGTGGTTTTTGTGTGTAATAAGTAGTGCTGTCTCATTACCACAGAGACTCTTACCTACTTCAACATATTTCATCAATGTTCACACACACACACAACTTAAGGCCGACAGGATATTCATATAGGTTTACCTTGGTTTCAGCTCCTCTTGGTGTGCTTTGTTTGGTAATTTCATAAACATATATGATAATGTAATCGGTATCCACATGCAATTATAACGTAACATTTGCAATGTTTGCACTCTTATAAATGATACTAAAGTCATCAGCATTATTATTTTCAATGTTAACTTTTTTGAATCATTGATAGAGTTAGAGTCCATTGCCTATATATATTTATTTATATTAATATCCACATATATATCCCTTTCCATATCGGGATATTATGAATGCACCTGATAACTTCTTGGTTAGTATATTGTCCGTTAATAGGACGGTAGCACTCTGAGCCCTATTATTGGCTCTATCAATTAGATGCTCAGAAAAATGCAATCCACAAGGAACTCCATATATCTAATATGATAAAATAACTTTACTGTATACACAGACTTCCAATTTCTTATAACAAAATATTGTTTTTTAAACTTATTTCTGCAAATTGCATAATTTCTTTTATACATAATTATTTTATTGTTATGTTGTTATATTAGTTAAACATTCATAGACTTCTTTGACCATCAGCTGTTGTAATGGTCTGGTCAACCTGCAGATAGTCAAATTCATATTTTCATGTCATGGATGCCTTTGTACAACAATAAATTACTGCAGGGTTACACAAAACTGGAGAACCCAGCGGGTGCAGCAGCATCCAAAGAGCGAAAGGAGATAGGCAACGCTTCGGGTCGAGACCCTTCCTCAGACTTCAATAAATTACTGCAACTATGAATCATCACAAGTGGTTCAACATCACTCAATATTTATGAAACCATGAAGGATCCGTATTGGGCCACCAAAATGCCTCTGGCAGTGTCCTGCTACATTTTCATCAGACGTCAAACAAAATGAGGAACACAAAAGAACATATTTTCCTCATGTAATTGAGAGAAAAGCATCCACCTTTCCTGTTCTTGGTTTACCCACAAGAAACATTTGAAAGATCGGTGATTTAATCTGTATGCAACCAGATTAATCGTAAGTAATCCATATTAATGACAATGTGTTTTTCCTCCCAAATTTGTTGTCTCCGATACCATTGTCTCTTCCTTAGAGATAAACAGCTGGACTAAATTTTTTAGAATATGCCACATCTGTTTACTCAGATAATCCCATGATTTTGTTTGACTTATCTTGTGTGTTTTAACATATGCCACAGCCGTGGTATTGTTCACCTTGATACGACATGGACACTTCCATAATAAAACAATCGATATTTTAATCCATAACTCCTTATACTTCAATAATTAATACAAATGTTTGGAAAATTTCTTAGGACAATCCATTTATGCTCACCTGGTATTATTGTCTGCAGTCCCAACAAGAGACGTATCAATTATTCTTATAAGAATAGATAATATTCTTATCTTTACCCAAACATTCACAGAAGCTGTACATCATCTGTAACACTTGCTTCAGTTTGCAACAGCTGTTAAGCTTATAGTTGAAGCAGCTTGTGAACCTTTTTTACATTACTTTAATAATGATAATGTATCATTTGATATTTGCATAAGCCTCTCACAAAGGCATACATTTTCTTATAAGCTTCTGTATTCCTTCTTTTGGAGCTTTATTTACCCTTTACCTAACCTAATGGAGAGACAAAGTATGTCAACAACAATGAGACATATTTGTATCATGGAACAATTTTCCCCCTCTTATGGTGCTGAATTACTTCTAAATTCAGAATAGTAATTTATGAATATTTTATTAATGCCTAAGCATACGCTTTATATAATGGGTCAGGTCCTTACCTTCCACCAGGTTTGTAATTGCAGCACTAATTTGCAGCCGACTCTTATAACCTTCCAATTTAAATGTAATCAAGATAACCCATGACCATGACCTCATTAGTGCAAGTGCTGATCTTTTATCAGCATAATTGTTCCTCCAGTATTCTGTTTAACAGCCTTAATCCTTTGGACAATGTTTTAACTTGCACAGCTTGACCCATTTTAATTAATTTCAAGCACCTGTAATATTGATTAACAATTTGTTAATAGCAACTGTATTTCCATGTTCTAGATGTTTCCATTTTAATAAATGTTCTTACACTGTGAAAGTGTATATAAAATGATGTTTTGTATGGTTTATACCATCAAATCTTTACACTGAGGTAATTTTATAATATATATGTACGTACCCCTTCTTTATTGGAGTTACTTTTGAGTGCAAACCTAAATTCAATTTTTAAGGTTTTCTTATACAGGTGAACCAATCCTTCCTTAGTTATATTAAATTAACGATCATAATACACCTGTAATCCCCCACAATTGGAGATTTCATGAACTTATTTTGTAACAAGATGTTTGCACGTCTTCAACGTACTTCAAGCCTTCTTTTCCCAATTAATATGGGTTTGGATAAGGCTATGTTGGATTATACCACTTCTGCCTTTGTTTTGATCCATTATCAAATCTTTCATTGGATCATAGTTTTTCCCCCCAAAGTTTAAAGATCAGTAGTCTGTTCTTTTGTAATCAATATCTTTGATTTATCATAAGGCAGGTTTATTCCATAATAATCAGGAGTTTAACATAACCTGATTTATATTGATCTGCGAATCTAGAGTGCAGATTTGGTAAATTATATATATTTCTTCCCATTGAGCTCCACAAACTGATGGCAATTTATTTTATTTTAAAAGTATTAGTTATTTGCACAACGTTTTATTTTATTTTATTTTTCTTTTTGAAGAGTAGTGGCATGCACCAGTTTGAAATACTTTGAAATTGTATTTCTTTATATCTCATATAATTTGAGACATGGATATCATAAACGGATTCACCGTTGATATCTTTATAAAACATAAAAGTTTTATCATATTCTGCTGTTTCAATCATTACAGCTTTGGTGAGTTTTTTAGTTTCCATGTTTACTTTTCATGGCCTCACTCATCATTAGTTCTGCTGTTTTAACCATAACAGCTTTTAGTGAGAGACCAACTAATTTTGGTTTCCATGGTAATTTTCCATGGCCTCACTTCTTATTCAGGTGTTGTGCATACACCTGTGTGTATATATATATATATATATATATATATTGGTGCTGTGGTGGGTACTTCATGACCAGCCACCACTATCAGTGCATTTTTAGGGTCAGTTTTTCCATTTTATTTTTCACTGCCCTTGTTTCTCCAGAGTTTTTTCCCCCTCAAGGAGACTACCTTCAGAAATATCTGAGGTAGATATTCCCACCATATTTCATCATATTTTTTTCTTTTTATATGTGAAACCCCCTTAGGGTAGGTTAGGGAATATTTCCATTATTTTCCGTCTGAAGGCCTTTATTAACTTTTTAAATTATGGCCTTTCTGACTTATTTAAAATTTCCCCCCCCTGCCAAAAGTTTGTGGAGCATCTAAACCTCCCTAACGTATTTTTAACGGTCACCAGTATCGGAACCGGCTCCGTAATTAATCTCCCGTCCCGATCGCTGGGTATTCCCCCGGGACGTTCTTTTTTAAACTCCGTTGTATTATACAGAGTATTTTTGTTCCATTTTACTCTTTTATTTTATTTTTGTTTTTAAATTCATTTCAAATCCTGGTTCAATACACCAGGCACGGAGTTTTCCAGACCTTAAAAGTTTTTCAACTGCACTTACCTGCCGGTTCCGTACCTACCGCTGTCGACGAGCTAGCCTCTGCAGCTCTTCCTTCTGCCGTCAGCGTCGACGTAATGCCGTTCCAGCGCCAGGCGGGGTTCTTCACGTAGTCACTCACGTGACTCCGAAGTAAAATTTCAACCGTCCTTTCATCTGAGCTCATGCCAACATTCCAGGCTATCCTCAGTTCTGTCAGACTGGGAAAAGTGAGGGCAAGGCTGGGATTTAGAATTAGTTTAATTTAGAAATACAGCATGGAAACCGGCCCTTCGGCCCACCAAGTCAGCGCCGACCAACGATCCCCGCACTTTAACACTACCCTACACACACTAGGGACAATTTTACATTCAAACATTTTTACCAAAGCCAATTAACTTACAGACCTGCACGTCTTTGGATTGTGGGAGGAAACTGAAAATTTCGGAGAAAAAACACGCAGGTCACGGGGAGAAGGTACAAACTCCGTACAGACAGCACCCGCAGTCAGGATGAACCCGGCTCTCTGGCACTGTGAGGCAGTAACTCTACCGCTGCTCTACCATGCCGCCGTATAATAATCCCACCGTCTGAGGAAGGACATTATTGCCATAGAGGGAGTGCAGAGAAGGTTCACCAGACTGATTCCTGGGATGTCAGGACTGTCTTATGAAGAAAGACTGGATAGACTCGGTTTATACTCTCTAGAATATAGGAGATTGAGAGGGGATCTTATAGAAACTTACAAAATTCTTAAAGGGTTGGACAGGCTAGATGCAGGAAGATTGTCCCCGATGTTGGGGAAGTCCAGGACAAGGGGTCACAGCTGAAGGATAAGGGGGAAATCCTTTAAGACCGAGATGAGAAAGACTTCTTTCACACAGAGAGTGGTGAGTCTCTGGAACTCTCTGCCACAGAGGGTAGTGGAGGCCAGTTCATTGGCTATATTTAAGAGTGAGTTAGATGTGGCCCTTGTGGCTAAGGGGATCAGGGGGTATGGAGAGAAGGCAGGTACGGGATACTGAGTTGGATGATCAGCCATGATCATATTGAATGGCGGTGCAGGCGCGAAGGGCCGAATGGCCTACTCCTGCACCTAATTTCTATGTTTCTATGTTTCTATAATATTTGTAGTCATAGACGGTGTGAGAGAATCCACGATAATGCTACACAATGGGAGTATAGATGTGTGAAACATTTTAAATTATTACATGTAAGTATTTCACTCCACTGCAGAATGTGTCAGTTGAGACATTTGTGATCCATTATACAAAGCAAAAAGCAAAGAAAGCAATTAATCAAGCATTAAATAAGTCTTGCATGTGGCTGAGATGACTTGCTATCAAATGTGAATGTTCTGCCCTGAGCAACAGATGAAAATACTGATCAGTGAAGGAGGCAAATGAAAATAACTTTGACAGAACGTCCTTGGTATCTGATGACACGAGCCAGCGAGATCATTGTCATTTTCAAAACATGAAGTAGGAGGTAGAAATAGCACAAAATACAGTTGTGAAGAGGATCAGAAAATAAATGCACGTGGTGAATGATTTGTATAAAGGTGTCAGCAGAGAACACGTGCCAGACACAGGCAGTTTACAAAACGTTGTTGTTTTGGAGGTGGTGTCCTCAGGAAGCAAAATGGTCCACTAATGAGAAATTGAATGGAAAATGCAACAATTTCAGGACAGCTTTTTTGTTCCGCCCACCCAGTGCATCAAAGCTTATAAGATGATGGCAGCTCGGTGGTCCTGCTGTAGAGTTGCTGCTTGTAGCACTTGCAGTGCCAGAGACCCGGGTTCGATCCCGACTACGGGAGCTGCCTGTATGGAGTTTGCACAATATCCCCGTGACCTGCGTGGGTTTTCTCCGGTATCTCTGGTTTCCTCCCAAACTCCAAAGACGGACAGGTTTGTAGGTTAATTGGCTTGGTATGAGTGTAAATTGTCACTAGTGTGTGACTAGGATAATGTTAATAGACGATAGACAATAGGTGCAGGAGTAGGCCATTCGGCCTTTCGAGCCAGCACCGCCATTCAATGTGATCATGGCTGATCATCCCCAATCAGTACCCCGTTCCTGCCTTCTCCCCATATCCCCTGACTCTGCTATTTTTAAGAGCCCTATCTAGCTCTCTCTTGAAAGCATCATGAGAACCTGCATCCACCGCCTTATGAGGCAGAGAAGTAATGGGAGCAAGAACTTCATAGCTTAGTTATGGAGTTACAGAGGGACGTTGGATTCTTTGACAAGTATATCTTTCCTTTTTGCACAAAGTTGTGCTCACATCTTCCAGAAGTAACCCATGAGAAAGATGCAAAGGGCCTATCTATAATCAAGGCCACAAAGCCAAGAACTGCATGAAAACAAACACAGTTAACCAGCCCAGTTTCAGCACCAGGCCTTCGCAGCCTGGGAATACGGTTCTCTTGAAATGCTGTTATTCTAGAGGAATGAATGCAAGCCCTTATGATGCACTGCCTCAAGAGTTCCCAGCATCACAGCATTGCTCAGTTCACAAAGCATCACACAAAACATGCCAGTCTTCAGAGAACTCAATACTCTAGAAGGTCGCCAGTGAATTCGAAGTGGCTAATCTCAGAGTTGAAGAAGAAACTGAGAAATTTCACCTGACACAACAATTTGCCTTCACATCGTCACACACATGGGCGACACGGTGGAGCAGCGGTAGAGTTGCTGCCTCACAGCGCAAGAGACCCGGGTTCGATCTGCCACAGAGGGCGGTGGAGGCCGGATCTCTGGATACTTTAAAGGGAGAGCTAGATAGGGCTCTTAAAGATAGCGGAGTCAGGGGATATGGGGAGAAGGCAGGAACGGGGTATTAATTGGGGATGATCAGCCATGATCACATTGAATGGCGGTGCTGGCTCGAAGGTTTAAATGGCCTACTCCTGCACCTTTGTCTGTTGCCTATTATCTATTGATCCTGACTACAGGTGCTGTCGTACAAATTTTGTACGTTCTCCCCGTGACCGCGTGGGTTTTCTCTGGGGGCTCTGGTTTCCTCCCACGCTCCGAAGACAGTTCACTTTAGTTTATTGTCACGTGTAACGAGGTACGGTGAAAAACCTTTTTTTGCGTGTTAACCAGGGAGCGGAAAGACAATACATGATTATAATTCAGCCATTACTGTGTGTAGATATAAGATAAGGGAATAACGTTTAGTGCAAGGTTAAAGGACCTGTCTCACATTCACGACCTAATTCACAACCTCTGCCGAGTTTGCCCTTGACACATACTCACAGCATGGTTGTCACAAGGTCGGGTAGGAGGTCGTAGGAGGTCGTAGGTAGGTCGTAGCAGGCCGTGATGCTAGTCGTAGGTACTCGTGGCATCAAGTAGGTCGGGGCATTTTTCTAGCACGATGAAAAATGTCCACGAGTAAAAAAGGTTGTGAATTAGTTCGTGAAAGTGGGACAGGCCTTTAAGCCAGCAATGTCCGATCCAGGATAGTCCAGGTCACCAGTGAGGTAGATTGTACAGATTTGTAGGTTAATTGATTTCGGTAAAAGTTGCAAAATTGTCTCTGGTGTTTAAAATTGTGCTAGTGTGCACCGTGATCGCTGGTCGGCATGGACTCGATGGGCCGAAGGGCCTGAGTCCATGCTGTATCTCTAAAATAAACAAAAACCTGGAAATCGCTAGGTGCTATGCAATGTGGAAATCCCGGAATCTTTGTAACAAAGTGGTATAAAGACCAAGAGCATTACAAACATTCGATTAATATGGGCGTTGTCTGAAGAATGGTCCCAACCCGAACCATCGCCCATCCATTTTATCCAGAGATGCTGCTTGACCCATTGACTTACGCAGGCACTTTATGTCAACGTTATCTTCGAGGTTATTGCTATCTGACTTTATTTCTTATGCAAGAAGACTGTGTGACTTTCTTCTTTAAGACTAGATTTAGCTCTGAGCACACCTAATATCTTGGGCATTGCAATGATGAAAGCAACCATTTGTTTCCTCGTGTTACATCGTGGAAACAGGCCCTTCGGCCCTTCGGCCCACCAAGTCCATGCAGACCAACGATCACCTGTGCACCAGTTCGATGTTATCCCAGTTTCACGTCCTACACTCTAGGGACAATTTGCAGAACGTACAAATGTGCACATCTTTGGAATGTGGGAGAAAACTGGAGCACCCGGAGGAAAACCCACGTGTTCATGGGGAGAACGTATAAACTCCGTACAGACAGGATCCATGGTCAGGATCGAACCAGGGTCGTAGGTGCTGCAAGGCAGAAACTCTAGCGCTGTGCCACCGTGCGGCCCTGTGCAGCCATCGTAGTTTTGTTTGATTCATCGAATGCATCAAGGATAATCCAGTCGCACTCATGCCAGCTGTTCACCAAACGTGCCAAACGCAAATCGGCGATACAGCGGGTCGAGCTACTGCCTCACCACGATGGAACCCAGGTTCAAGGCAAATCTTGGGTGCTATTTATTTGGAGTTTGCATGTTTTTTCCATGTGACTGTGTGGGCTTCCTCTGGGTGTTCCGGTTTCCTTCCACAACCCAAAGATGACAGGTTGGTAGTTTACTCAGCGGGTCAGGCAGTATCTCTGGAGAAAAGGAATAGGTGACGTTTTGGGTCGAGACCCTTCTTAAGACTGAGTGCCAGGAGAGAGGAAGGGTACCTTTTCAGACCTTCAGTTCCCTCTCAGTCTGAAGAAAGGTCTCGACCAGAAAAGGCCAGAACAAACCCGGGCTGGCAACAGATAGCCAAGGAAGGGTGGAGCCATAATGGCCCATTGTTGGCTGGGGAAGAGGTGTACAGGATGCAAACAGTGGACTACTCGGACCACAAAGGTGGGTGAGGGTGTGAATGCAGGAGTTACTTAAAATTAGATAAATCAACGTTCATACCGCTGGGTTGTAAGCTAATATGAGGTGCTGTTCCGCCAATTTGCGTGTGGCCTCACTCTGACAGTGGAGGAGGCCCAGGACGGAAAGGTCAATGTGAGAATATGTTTGGCAACCTGGAGACCGCGTAGGCGAAGGCGGACTGAGCGAAGGTGTTCAGCGAAACAATTGCCCAGTCTGCGCTAGGTCTCGCCGATAAATGCAGGAGCCCTCGCCAAGAACAATGGATACAGTAGATGAAGTTGGAGGAGGTGCAAGTGAACCTCTGCGTCATCTGTCAGGACTGAAGGTTGATGTTGCATCTCCTGCGGTTGCTGGGGAAGGTGCCTGGGGAGGGGGCGGTATGGGTGGGAAGGGATGAGTGAACCAGGGAGTTGTGGAGGGAACGTTCTCTGAGGAACGCAGAAAGGGGTGGAGATGAGAAGATGTGACTATTGCTGGCAAAAATGGTGGGGGTCGATGTGTTGCTTCTCCAGGGAGCAGGGAGCCAAAATCTGAATGGAAAACTGTTTAGTTTAGTTTTGTTTAGAGATACAGTGTGGAAACAGGCCCTTCGACCCACCGAGTCCGCACTGTTCAGCGATCATTAACACTATCCTACACATGCTGGGGACAATGTTACAGTTACACAAAGCCAATTAACCTACAAACCTGTACGTCTCTGGAGTGTGGGAGGAAACCGAAGATCTCGGAGAAAACCTATTCAGGTCACAGGGAGAACGAACAAAATCCGTACAGACAAGCACCCGTAGTCGAGAGCGAACCCGGGTCTCTGGCGCTGTGCGGCAGCAACTCTACCGCTGTGTCACCGTCACGCCCAAAGTCCCTGAAGAACATTAGTGCAGTCTGAAGAAGGGTCTCGACCCGAAACGTCGCCCATTCCTTTTCTCCAGAGATGCTGCCTGTCCTGCTGAGGTACTCCAGCATTTTGTGTCTACGTTAGTGAAGACCACATGGATAGGAGCAGCAAAGACGGCTGTTGAAGAAGGAACTGCAGATGCTGGAAAAATCGAAGGTAGATAAAAAAGCTGGAGAAACTCAGCGGGAGAGGCCGCATCTATGGAGCGAAGGAAATAGGTGACGTTTCGGGTCAAGACCCTTTTTAAACTGTCTTCGGAGAGAGGAGGAGAAGTTCGGAGAGAGGAGGAGAAATTCAAAGTAGGTATAACTTGAGGAGATTTCGCAGTGGAGTGGACAAAATGTTTAAGAAGGAACTGCAGATGCTGGAAAAATCAAAGGTAGATAAAAATGCCGGAGAAACTCAGCGGGTGAGGGACGAAATGTTTAAGAAGGAACTGCAGATGACATAGAAACATAGACACATACAAAATAGGTGCAGGAAGAGGCCATTCGGCCCTTCGAGCCAGCACCGTCATTCATTGTAATCATGGCTGATCGTCCCCAATCAATAACCCGTGCCTGCCTTCTCCCCATATCCCTTGATTCCACCAGCGCCTAGAGCTCTATCTAACTCAAGAGTGATTTGACCTCCACTGCCCTCTGTGGCAGAGAATTCCACAAATTCACAACTCTCTGGGTGATAACGTTTTTTCTCATCTCAGTCTTAAATGGCCTCCCCTTTATTCTAAGACTGTGGCCCCTGGTTCTGGACTCGCCCAACAGTGGGAACATTTTTCCTGCATCTAGCTTGTCCAGACCTTTTATAATGTTATATGTTTCTATAAGATATCCCCTCATCCTTCTAAACTGCAGTGAATACAAGCCTAGTCTTTTCAATCTTTCCTCATATGACAGTCCCGCCATCCCTGGGATCAACCTCGTGAACCTACGCTGCACTGCCTCAATCACAAGGATGTCCTTCCTCAAATTAGGAGACCAAAACTGTACACAATACTCTATTGAGTGGTCTTACCAGAGCCCTATACAACTGCAGAAGAACCTCTTTACTCCTATACTGAAATCCTCTTGTTATGAAGGCCAACATTCCATTAGCTTCCTTCACTGCCTGCTGAACCTGTAAGTCAACTTTCAGTGACCGGTGTACAAGGACGCCCAGGTCTTGCTGTACCTCCCCTTACCTAACCTAACCCCATTGAGATAATAATCTGCCACCTTGTTTTTACCACCAAAGTGGATAACCTCACATTTATCTATATTATACTGCATCTGCCACGCATCTGCCCACTCACTCAACCTGTCCAGGTCCCCCTGCAACCTCCTAACATCCTCTTCACAGTTCACACTGCCACCCAGCTTTGTGTCATCCGCAAACCTGCTAGTGTTGCTCCTAATTCCCTCTTCCAAATCATTAATATATATGGTAAACAGTTGCAGCCCCAACACCGAGCCTTGCGGCACTCCACTCGCCACTGCCTGCCATTCTGAAAAGGACCCGTTCACTCCTACTCTTTGCTTTCTGTCTGCCAACCAATGTTCCATCCATGTCAAGACCCTACCCCCAATACCATGTGCTCTAATTTTAGTCACCAGTCTCCCGTGCGAGACCTTATCAAAGGCTTTCTGAAGCTTTGAATGTCTTTCTGAATGATTGGTATCACTAATGCCTGACAAAAGGTTACAAGGCAGGTTGAAGGAATGAATGGGTTAATAACCAACTAATCTATTTGCAACATCAACAAACAGCAGGAATTTCACGGCAATAAACAGAGAGCTCAGGGACCAGAGTTTTGTGAATTTAAATAAGAACTCATACTGAAAAATAACTCTCTGTGTCACATTGTAGCTGCTGTTTAGAAAACCATTTGCAATTTGAAATTTAATTTGAATTGTTATTACCATTTCTGTCCAGCTGCATTTTGATAAGTGCACAGCCACTCTGCCGGGAGATTTGGGGCTTTGTTCTGGATTATTCATGGATCACTTCTGAACCGCGCATAAAAAATCTGGAGCACGGACCAGTTCAGCGATTCATTCTGGAATGCAGATGAAATGACAAATACAATCAATGTTGCATTTGCGGCAACAACAACAAGTGGAGCCTTCACGCTGAGAGTAGACGCAAAATGCTGGAGTAAAGGGCATGTCCCACTTTCATGACCTAATTCACGACCTCTGCTGAGTTTGCCCTCACACTCGCAGCATGGTCGTCATGGGGTCGTAGGAGGTCGTACGTAGGTCGTAGCAGGCCGTGATGCTAGTCGCAGGTACTCGTGGCATCGAGTAGGTCGGGGCGCTTTTCTAGCATGATGAAAAAAGGTCGTGAATTAGGTCGTGAAAGTGGGACAGGCCCTTTACTAAGCGTGACAAGCAGCATCTCTGGAGAGAAGGAATGGGTGACGTTTCGGGCCGAGACCCTTCTTCAGACCCAAAACGTCACTCATTCCTTCTCTCCAGAGATGCTGCCTGTCCCGCTGTGTTACTCCAGCATTTCGTGTCTACCTTCGATTCAAAGCAGCATCTGCAGTTCTTTCCTTCACACTGAAATGCTGGCTGTGTGGAGAGAACTCAGGAAAGCAGAGAGAGAGTGCCAGCTATTCATTCTAGTGAGGGCTGAGTATAGTGGTGACGGGTCGTTCGATTAGCTGACTCTTAATCCACTCCGGAATAAACAATCTAGATAACCTTTGTTCAATTCCCATCGAGGTAACTGGAATTTAAATTCAGTCCGTGCTGTAATGTGGAATTTGCAAAAAAATCGTCTTAACAATGGTGACCAGGATACGAGGATGTTGCCAGGACACGAGGGTATGAGCGATAGGGAGAGGTTGAGCAGGCTGGGTCTCTATTCCTTGGAGCACAGGAGGATGAGGGGTGAACTTATAACAGTGTGGAGTAGATTGGGTAGATGCACAGAGTCTCTTGCCCAGAGTAGGTGAATCGGGGCCCAGAGGACATAGGTTGAAGATGAGGGGGAAAAGATTTAATAAGAATCTGAGGGGTAACATTTGCACAGAGAGGGTGGTGGGTGTATGGAACGAACTGCCAGAGGAGGTAGTTGAGGCTGGGATTATCCCAACATTTAAGAAACAGTTAGACAGGTACATGGTTAGGACAAGTTTGGACCAAATGGAGGCAGGTGGGACTAGTGTAGCTGGGACATGTTGGCCGGTGAGGGCAAGTTGGGCAGAAGGGCCTGTTTCCACACTGTATCACTCGATGACTATGACTCATTGTCATTAAAATCATCTTATTCACTAATGTTCTTCAGGGACAGGATCGGCATGGAGGCACAGCGGTAGAGTTGCTGTCTTACAGTGCCAGAGACCCGTGTATGTTCCCGACAACGAGTGCTGTCCGTACGGAGCTTGCATGTCCTCCCTGTGACCATGAGGGTTTCCTCCGGGTGCTCCGGTTTCCTCCCACATCCCGCAGACATGCAGGTTTGTAGGATAATTGTAAATTGTCGCTCGTGTTTGGGATAGTGCTAGTGTGCAGGGGGATCGCCGGTCACTTGTGGAATTCATGCAGGAAAGCAGTGCTTAGGTTAAAGAACAGTTATCTTCTTATTGAAGCACAGCTGATGGATTGTGTCGGATGGAACCGCAGATGCTGGTTTAAATTGAAGTTAGACATTTCGGGTCGAGGCAGTCGGACCCAAAACGTCACCCATTCCTTCTCTCCAGAGATGCTGCCTGTCCCGCTGAGTTCCTCCAGGTCCCTCAGATACAACTTTCTTCAACCGATGGAATGGTCTATTTCTAATATCCCTCTGTCTGAACAGGGTTGTCCTTACAATATGACAGAGCCAAAGCAACACTTAGCACATCCTACCACAACTAGAGAGCAGTTCTAAACTACTATCTACCTCACTGGAATCCCTCGGACTATCTTTGATCAGACTTCAGTGGACTTTATCGTGCACTAAACATTATTCACGTTATTCCCTTTAATATGTATCTGTACATTGTGGATTCCTCAATTGTAAACATGTATTGTCTTTCCGCTGACTGGTTAGTCAACACAACAAAGGCTTTTCACTGCACACGTGACTATAAAACTAAACTCAAATCTTTAACCAGGATTCTCTTCTCATTTCAGTGATGCGCCAATGCATGTGACAGGCTAGGGTTGCTCCTGGCACGGACAAAGAATGGGAATATCTACTGTGAAGTTTATTACTGTGATTACAGATGTAAATCCTTTCGAAGAGTTTCTAAGAATGAGGGGGGACCTCATTGAAACGTACAGAATTGTGAAAGGCTTGGATAGAGTGGATGTGGAGAGGATGTTTGCATTAGCGGGAGAAGGCTGGAGAATGGGGCTGAGAGAGAGAGATAGATCAGCTATGATTGAACGGCGGAGTAGACTTGATGAGCCGAATGGCCTAATTCTGCTGCTATAACCTATGAACTTATGAACTAATGAAAGCATAGCAGGTCATCGGAAGGGAGGACGGGCAAAACAAAGGATTGCAGGTCAAAGGTGAACACAGGCCAGGGGGGTGTTTGATAGGCAGATGATTAGACAGAGGCCAGAGATGAACGCACTCAAGGTGTAAGACAAAAGGATTGGAGAGTTGCGATGTAGAAAGAATGAACTGCAGATGCCGATTAATACACAAAAGGACACAAAGTGCTGGAGAAACTCAGTGGGTCAGGCAGCATCTTTGGAGAACATGGATAGTTTCGAGTCGAGGAGGGTGCTAAGGCTGAGATGCTGCCCGACCTGCTGAGTTGCTCCAGCTCTTGGGCAACCTAGTGCTATGAATGTTGACTACTCGAACTACAAGTAACCCTTGCTTTCTCTCTCTCTCCATCCCTCCCTATCTTGGTTCTCCAACTGGTTTGACTCTCCTCCTGATTAAATGATACTGACTGTATGCCCCGTTGTCATCTTCCCCTCAGCTAACATTGATCTATTCTACATTTTCCTCGAACTTCGTCCCCTTTAATCTCTCGTTTTCACACCCTACCCTTCCATATCTCTCCCCCTCTCCGCCTCTCCCCTGAATCTCAGTCTGAAGAAGGATCTCGACCCAAAACGTCACCCATTCCTTCTATCGAGAGATGCTGCCTGTCCCGCTGAGTTACTCCAGCATTTTGTGTCTGCTCCTGCACTTTGTGTGTGTTTAGAGAGTTTGCGAGTCGAGTAGAGGATTACACGACGGTGTGGAGAATGAGTGAGAGGATTGCGGAGCTGGGAATGGATGACATTGTGGAGGGGTTGAGAACAAGGATGATCATTTTTTATCATTTTAAGTGTGCGGAACCTCACTACAAACGATGTTACTGCTAAACCCATCACTTTTATTACAGTAATTAGATTGCCTAACACATCAGATGCAGTGTACAGGACTTCCTGATTATAGCCATTTTGCAATTGCCTAGGACCATTTCAGGGGAACAATAGCAATCCATCCAAAGTATGGGATGTGATTATCATAACTAATGGATCGTCAGTTGCCCTTGGCCTATTAAGGTTATTATTTATGTGTGATGATGTCAAGTCAAGTCAAGTCACATTTATTTATATGGCACATTTAAAAAACAACTCTCGTTGACCAAAGTGCTTTACATTTGTTATAAGAGCAGTATACACAAGCAGGCTACATACATATATACAAATAGCCCTCGCTCAGAGGACGTCAGGAAAGGCTTGGGAGAACAGATACGTTTTTAGACTAGACTTAAAGGGGTCGATGGAGGGGGCAGTTCTAATGGGGAGGGGGATGCTGTTCCACAGTCTAGGAGCTGCGACCGCAAAGGCGCGGTCGCCCCTGAGCTTATGCCTAGACCGCGGGACATTCAGCAACCCCAAGTCGGCCGATCCGAGGGACCTGGAGGCGGTGTAGTGGGTGAGAAGACTTTTAATGTAGGTGGGTGCAAGCCCATTGAGGGCTTTGTAGACAAAGAGGAGGGTCTTGAAATTTATTCGGAACCGCACAGGGAGCCAGTGGAGAGAGGCCAGGATCGGGGTGATGTGGTCCCTTTTTCGGGTGCCCGTCAGGAGTCTCGCTGCGGCGTTTTGGACCAGTTGCAGGCGGGACAGGGAAGATTGGCTGATGCCAGTGTAACGGGAGTTGCAGTAATCGAGGCGGGAGGAGATAAATGTATGGATGATCTTTTTGAGGTCATCAAACTGGAGGAATTGTTTTATTTTAGCTATCGTCCGAAGCTGGAAGAAGCTAGCTTTTACCACGGCATTGACTTGTTTGTCAAACTTCAGTGCTGAATCAAATTTCACGCCAAGGTTTTTGACGTGAGGTTGGAGTAGTGGGGTAAGGCTTCCAAGGCTGCCTGCTATCATTTTGATTGAGTCCGAGGGGCCGCGAAGGATGACCTCAGACTTACTCTCGTTTAGTTGGAGGAAGGTCTGGGCCATCCAGCACTTTATATCCTCGAGGCAGCGGGTAAGGTTAAGCAGATCTGATTGTTTTTTGGGCTTCAGGGGGAGATACAGTTGTGTATCGTCTGCGTAGCAATGGAAGGAAATGCCGTGCCTTTCAATGACTTGGCCTAGGGGGAGCATGTACAGGGAGAAGAAAATGGGGGCAAGGATGGAACCTTGTGGAACCCCACAGCAGAGGCTAGCTGGGGAGAAGCAAGAGTTGCCTATGTTAGTCGAGAAACTCCTACCTTTGAGGTAGGAGATGAACCAGCTCAGGGCAGTGCCATCAATACCAACCCCGTACTGGAGACGGTCAATTAGGATGGTGTGGTCGACTGTGTCAAATGCTGTGCTGAGGTCGAGTAGGAGCAGGATAGCACAGTCGCCAGAGTCAACGGTGAGCAGTAAGTCATTATGTACCTTCAACAAGGCAGACTCTGTGCTGTGGTGAGTCCTGAAACCTGATTGGAAAGTGTAGAGATGGTACACAGCCACCTTAAGGTCTTCACTACTTTATTAATCATACATCATATAGCCCTAGCTGTAGGTGGTCTGTCACGATCACCAGAGAGAGAGCTAGGGGCGTGTGGGTTACAATTATACTAACTGGTGGGGGGGTGGTTAGCATGGACATCGTCACTATCAATTAAAGGTGTATACACATATCATCTACATCCTTCCTCTACCAAAAATAACAGTGAGTGACAGGGCGACCACGTCTCATGCGCTAGGGTAAATGCAAACAGTAACGCACGGGAATACAGAATCACACGTAATCGCCGTAACGGACCGGCGGCCTGACCAGGCGACCAGAACGGGTCCGCACCTGGCCATCACCTCCTTCCCCGACGGGAACAAGCGGGGACGACGCCGGGGCATGGTGGGGGCTACGGACAGGAGAACCCCGGGCAACGAAGGCATCGGGGGGGAAGGCGAAAAGAAGGGCGAGGAAGCTGGAGAAAGCGGGACCGCAGCCGGGAGGCGTTCAGGAGGAGGACGAGGGGGGGGGGGTGACCCCAGAGGAACGGGCAAAGCACTGGGCCGCGACAGTGGCAGCGGGGGAGCATACGGAGCCACCGGGGGAGGGAGAGGCTCGTTCACGAGCCGGAGATGCTGGCGGGACCGGCGGTACACCCTTCTGTCGTGGTTGACAAGGTACGAACGAGGGGAACCGGCAGAACCGACGACCACGGCCAGCTTGGAACGGCCAGAAGTGGACCTCATACGGACGGCCTGGCCAGGGAGAAGAGGGCGGAGGACACGGCAGGACCTGTCGTGGGAACGCTTCTGTATACCGTGTTTTTGGGCAATGCGTTTCCGGACCAAGGCAGGTTTAAAGACGGAGGGGGACAGGGACTGCTGAGACACCGGGACCGTGGGCCTCGTGACTCGGGACATGAGGCGCTGAGCCGGGGAGCCCAGGGCATGGTCGCGGGAGATGTTGCGGAGGTTCAGCAGGGCCAGGTAGATGTCGGAGCGGGATAGGCGGCAACGTTCCAACAATCCTTTAGCACTGCGGACCGCGCGCTCGGCCAGTCCGTTGTTCTGTGGGTATGTTGGCGCTGCTGGTGTAATGACGAAAGTTCCATCGTTCGGCAAAAGCGCGGAACTCGGCACTGGTGAACTGGCTGCCGTTGTCCGACTGCAGGCTGGCCGGAGACCCGAAGGTGGCAAAGTGGCGGCGCAACTTCTCGATGACCGCGGAGGAAGAGAGGGAGTGGAGCTGGTCAACTTCAAACCAGCTGGAGTAAGAGTCGACAAACATCAGGAAGTGCTTTCCGTGCCACTCAAAGATGTCAGTTGCTAGAGCAGACCAGGGCAGGTTAGCAGCTGGCTGCTGCAGGAGCGGCTGCCGCTGTTGCTGCGGAGCGAGGCTGTTACAGGTAGGGCACGCGGAGACTCTGTCCCGGAAGTATCGAGGCATGTCAGGCCAGAACTGACTCTGAGTGATGGAAAGGGTCGCTTCGGTCCCGGGATGGCCACGATGAGCGGTCTCGAAGTATTGTTCCCGTAGTGCTTCGGGCACCACCACCTTGTGCCCCTTCACAATCACACCATCACGCAGCACCAACTCGTCACGAACCAAGAAGTAAGGCACCGCTGCGGCCGGCAGGGAAGAACGGCGGTCTGGCCAACCCTGCTTGATGATCGCGGCCAGCTGCTGTAGCGAAGCGTCAGCCGCCGTGTGCTTGGCCAGGGACTTCAACTGACTGGAGGGCACGAAATTAACGTTCAGGACTATCAGATCGGATGCCTCGTACGGATGTCGGGTTGGGGATGAGAGAGGCAGGCGGCCCCGAGGCCAAACTTAGATGCATCACATGTGAGGACGATGGAGCGCTGGAGGTCAAAGTACTTCAGCGTTGGCATGCTGATCAGCTTAGATTTGAGGGTGTCAAATGCTTTCTGGTGTTTCGGGAACCAGGCCCAGGTAGTGTCCTTTTTCACCAGATCCCTCAGAGGGGCACCCAGTTCACTCAGAACGGGGATGAACTTTCCCAGGTAGTTGACCATGCCCAAGAAGCGCTGCAGGCCAGGCACGTCCGCAGGTGCAGGCATCTCGGATATTGCGGCCATCCGAGTCACGGTAAATGGCATGGCCTTCTCTGCTAAGGTGGATACGGGGGGCTGCTGCTAATGTTATGTCAACAAGCCTGTTCAGGAAGATAAGAAATAATGAGCCCGTTTCCACAGACAGTGCTGTTTTGCGTGCCTATGGGGGTGGCGTACTTGTTCAGTTGCAGGGCCACTCTCCACTGCAAGGTGCTGAAGACCTCTCGGCCCCTCTCTTTCTTCCTGCTAGACGGTGAATGTGACCCCCTGCTCGGCGTGGAGGCCTGCCAGGACCTCGGATTGGTGAGCTTCCACAGCGATGTCCACCTGGTAGAGGCACCCCTGAACCCGCTGGCCAAATACCCTGACCGGTTTGACTCGAAGCTGGGGAAGTTGCCCTGCAGCTCCAAGATTGCCCTCAATCCCGACATCACGCCGGTCATCCGTCCCCCGCACCGTGTGTCCTTCGCCATGAGGGGCAAGGTCGAGTCTGCTCTTCGCGAGATGGTGGCCACGGGCATCCTGGCGCCAGTAACGGACTCCACCCGGTGGGTTTCTACTATGGTTGTCGCTGCGAAGAAAGACAAGAGCGAAATACGGATCTGCATCAACCCTAAGGACTTGAACTTGGCCATCAGGCGCCCGCACTATCCCACTTCTGACACCATGTAGAGATAGTACACAGACACCTTAATGTCTTCACTACTTTATTAATCATACATCATATAGCCCTAGCTGTACGTGGTCTGTCACGATCACCAGAGAGAGAGCTAGGGGCGTGTGGGTTACAATTATACTAACTGGTGGGGGGGGGGGGGTGGTTAGCATGGACATCGTCACTATCAATTAATGGTGTCAGAAGTTCTTCTTCTTGCGTCTCCACTCTATCGCGTTTTATTTTCTTAGTCCCAGTACCCCCTCCCTGTGCCGTGTTGGCTTCTGCCTCTCGTAAACCTGACATCCTAGTCTTTGATGCAGACGTCACTCATCTCTGGAGTGTGTTCCGACATGACTTTGAGCATTATGTTACAATCGCTCACCCTGCTGTGGCCCCCACTGTCAAGGCTTCCCTGCTGCTTAATCTAGCTGGTCCCGAAGCACTTGAGCGATCGGAGTCATTCATCTATGGACAGGGTGAGAGTATCCAGGACCCGATATGTCTGCTTGCTAAATTCACGGTGATGTGTGACCTTCCCACTAACCACATCTTAGAGCGTTTCAAACTGTTCTCCCGACGCCAAAACCCTGGGGAATCTATTGACAATTTCGTGGCCGCGCTGCGCCAACTGGCTCGCCGATGTGACCTGCATGTCCTGACCCCTGATACTTTGACCTGTGACATCTTGGTCTTTGGTCTACGGGATGATAAGCTGCGCTCTGAGCTGCTGAGTAAGCCTGATCTGACATTCAATGAGGCGTTGCATGCCTCTCGTTTAGCTGAGGCTGTCTCCTCCACTGTACCTGACCCTGTGGTCCACGCAGCCAGTCTCGCTGGTCGCCAGTACAATGCTCCCCGGCGACAGAGGGCAAGCCCACTGCAGGGCTTCAGACCGCCTCAATGATGTCCGAATTGTAACTTTGTTTCACACCGTTCTAATGTGTACCCGGCGTTGGGGAAAACCTGTAATTTCTGCAACAAGCCCAACCACTTCTCGGCAGCATGCCGTTCCCGTGGGAACCCTGCACAGCCACAGCAGAAACCGTCTCGCTACCTGACACGTGATGATACAGTGTCGGGTTCCCATCTCCAGCATGATGAACTCCCCCGTCTGACTCTGACTCTTCTCAGAGTGAGTTGAGTGTGTTTTCCTTGTGAGGTGCAGCTGCTCTGATAACGGACCCGACCGTCCGAGTCACGGTGAATGGCATGGCCTTCTCTGCTAAGGTGGATATGAGGGCTGCTGCTAATGTTATGTCAACAAGCCTGTTCAGGAAGATAAGAAATAATGAGCCCGTTTCCACAGACAGTGCTGTTTTGCATGCCTATGGGGGTGTACCAAGATGTATCAATACACTGTGGACTTCATGCATCTGCCTGGTGCTAGGGTGACTGTTTCATTATTCACACGGCTGGGGTTGTTGTCTTGCCGCCAGGACAGAGGATATTTATCATAGTTTTAATCAATCCTAACCCCGTTTCCCTTTCCAGGCCCATTTGGTTGCTTCTGGTATTAAATTCTTATGAGCTACCAACCTGCGTTATTGAGCCTTTCTCTCATCGGCCCAATGGCCAATGTTCTACAGCTGCGTACAAGTGCAGTAGTCCATTGGATTCAACTCCCAGGGAGATTATGGTGGAAGAGGATGTTGCCAGGACTCGAGGGCCTGAGCTATAATAGGGAGAGGTTGAGCAGGCTGGGACCCTATTCCTTGGAGCACTGGAGGATGAGGGGTGATCTTATAGAGGCGTACAAAATCACAAGAGGAATAGATTGGGTAGATGCACAGAGTAGGTGAATCGAGGACCAGAGGACATAGGTTTAAGGTGAAGGGGAAAATATTTTATAGGAATCTGAGAGGTAACTTTTTCACACAAAGGGTGGTGGCTGCATGGAACCAGCTGCCATTGGAGGCAATTGAGGCTGGGACTAAGAAACAGTTAGACGGGTACATAGATTGGACAGGTTTGTAGGGATATGGGCCAAATGCAGGCAGGTGGGACTAGTGCAGCTGGGACATGTTGGCCGGTGTGGGCCAGTTGGGCCGATGGGTCTGTTTCCATGCTGTATCACTCTATGACTCTAAGAAAGGTGCTTCACTAGGATGAGAAACATTGAAAATAGAGTTGGGGCAAAGATGTGGAATGGTTGACACTGTGACGGGCTCCGTATAGTCCCAGCAGTTAGCATTATAGAAGATGGAACATAGTACAGAACAGCACTGGAACAGGCTCTTCAGCCCACAATGTCTATATTAAACATGATACCATGATCAACTCATATGTGCCTGTACATAATCCATATCCCTCTATTCCCTGCATATTAGGGAGCAGAATTAGGCCATTTGGCCCATCAAGCCTACTCCGTCATTCAATCATGGCTAATCTTTGTATCCCTCTCAACCCCATTCTCCTGCCTTCCCTCCATAACCCCAGACACCCGTACTAATCAACAATCTGTCAATTTCTGCATTAACAATACTCATTGACTTAGTTTCCACAGCCGTCTATGCCAATTAATTCCACAGATTCACCACCCTTGGACTAAAGTAATTACTCCTCACCTCCTTTCCAAAGGTACGTCCTTTTATTCTGAGGCTATGGCCTCTGGTCCTGGCCACTCCCACCAATGAAAACATGCTCTCCACATCCACTCTATCCAGGCCTTCCACTATTTGGTATTCCCGTGCCTATCCAAAAGTTTCTTAAACACCACTATCCAATCTGCCTCAAACACCACCCTTGTCAGCGTGTTCCAGGCACCCACCAACCTCTGTGTAAAAAATAACTTGCCCAGCACTCCTCCTTTAAACGTTGCCCCTCTAACTTTAGAGATATGCTCTCTGGTAGTTTATATAATCCGTCGTGGGAAATAGGTTTAGTTTGGTTTAGAGATACAGTGCGGAAACAGGCCCTTCGGCCCACCGTGTCTGCGCCGACCAGCGATCCCCACATATTAACACTATCCCACACACACTAGGGACAATTTTTACGTCTTTGGAGTGAGGGGGCAAACCGAAGATCTCGGAGAAAACCCATGCGGCCACGGGAAGAACGTACAAACTCCGTACAGACAGCACGGGGAGAACGTACAAACTCCATACAAACTGTGTGGAACAATTGTTAGTATGCAGTGATGGGGCAGAAGTGAGAAAACAAAATTCTGTGGGAGGCTGTATTCGAGGAAGGTGTTCCACAGTGCCTCTGGGAGACTCTTGGCCCCAAGGTAATTATGCTGCAGAGCCAAGGTCACCCAAACATCAGTGGTTGGACAGTAGTATGGAGGCTTGGATAGAGTGGATGTGGAGAGGATGTTTTTACTAGTGGGAGAGTCCAGGACCTGAGGTCACAGCCTCAGAATTAAAGGAAGTTCCTTTAGGAAGGAGATGAGAAATTTCTATAGTCAGACGGTGGTGAATCTATGGCCTTCAGTGCCATAGAAGGCTGTGGAGGTAAAGTTAGTGGATATTCTTACGAGCAAGATAGACAGATTCTCGATTAGTGCTGTTATGGGGAGAAGGCAGGAGAATGGGGTTCGGAAGGAAAGATAGATCAGACATAATTGAATGGCAGAGTAGATTTGATGGGCTGAATGGCCTAATTCTGCTCCTATCACTCATGAACTTGTGACCTTATTAGTCTGCAGCTGATGCCTGCGAGTGCAGCCTCTGTAGAACACCAGCTTGCTGCCCGCTTGCATTAATGCTCCACGAGTGAATGATTTACATTCGAGTGACTGACTCCAGGAATCGCCGGGATCTTTGGCAAGAACTACGACCGCAGATTGAGGCAGGGCTCATTAAACACAGCTCAACGATGAACACTTTCTACCAAGTCGCAGGTTGGTATTGGACACAAAGATCTGGAGTAACTCAGCGAGTCAGACAGCAGCATCTTTTTAAACACAAAGGGTGGTGGGTGAATGGAACAAGCTGCCAGAGGAGGTAGGTGAGGCAGGGACTATCCCAACGTTTATGAAACAGTTAGACAGCTACATGGATAGGACAGGTTTGGAGGGATATGGACCAAGTGCAGGCAGGTGGGACGAGTGTAGCTGGGACATGTTGTCAGGTATGGGCAAGTTGGGCCGAAGGCCCAGTTTCCACACACTGTACTACTTTATGACTTTATGGGGGGGGGGGGGGGGGGGGGGCTTTCTGGAGCGCTAGCATGGGTACTGCGGGCTGAAGGGACTGGTTAGTATGGACATTGATGGCCAAATTGATTCTTGGGGTGGCAGCTCAGTCACTCAAGCCTGATGTGCTGGCAGCTCACTAATGGCTGGTGGGCTAGCAGTTGACTCACGGCTATTTTTGAAATTCCATTACAAGCAGGGTGCAAGGCCACCAAATTCAAATGCAGTTTCTTACCACTTCAAGCAGGGTGCAAGGCCACTGAATTCAAGTGCAGTTTCCTACCACTTCAAGCAGGGTGCAAGGCCACCAAATGCTAGTGCTGTTTCATATCACTTCAAGCAGGGTGCAATCTACCGAATTCAAATGCAGTTTCCTACCACTTCAAGCAGGGTGCAAGGCCACCAAATTCAAGTGCAGTTTCATGTCAATTCAAGCAGGGTGCAAGGCCACCGAATGCTAGTGCTGTTTCATACCACTTCAAGCAGGGTGCAAGGCCACCACATTCAAATGCAGTTTCATGCCATTTCAAGCAGGGTGAAACCACCATAAAACCACTATAAAACCACACAAAACACCACATAAACACCACACTCACAGTTCAGTAGACATTCAGTGTGTTCAGTTGATTTACAGCTCAGACAGTCGTGACTTCTCTCTCCCCCATCTTCCAGAGACTGAGCCACATCCACACTTATGGATTTTATAATCCCTCCTCCTCCAACTGGAAGGGGCGTGGCCTTCACGGTGTGATTGACAGGTGAGAGATTCTCAACATTTTTTAAAACACTAATAACACTTTTATTTTACATTGATGGGAAGAATCCTCTGCACCTGATGAGTGGCGAGGAACTGAGTAAGATGGCCAAAAATCACAGCCGTAAGTGGTAGCGTTTTATCTAAAATCAATATTCAGTGCAAACAGGAAGCTGTCAAGTTTCCACCAACAACAGCCATTTTATTTTTGAAATGCAGCCTTTCAAAGCATTTACCACCACCAACAACAGGCATTTTTTTTGCAATGCAGCTTTTCAAAGCAGTTACCACCACCAACTACAGGCATTTTTTTTTGCAGTGCAGCCTTTCAAAACAGTTACCATCAACAACAGCCATTTTATTTTGGCAGTGCAGCCTTTCAAAGCAATTACCACCACCAACAACAGCCATTGTTTTTGCAGTGCAGCCTTTCAAAGCAGTTACCACCAACAACAGCATTTTTTTTTGCAGTGCAGCCTTTTAAAGCAATTACCACAACCAACAACAGGCATTTTTTTTGCAGTGCAGCCTTTTAAAAGCAGTTACCACCACCAACAACATGCTTTTTTTTTGCAGCCTTTCAAAGCAGTTACCACCACCAACAACAGACATGTTTTTTTGCAGTGCAGCATTTCAAAACAACCATATTTACATTTTCAAACCACATTTGAGTAGACATGTGTTCAGTGTTATTCAGAGCTCAGAGAGATATGACCCTCTCACTTCCTCCATCTTGCAGAGACTGAGGCACACCACTTCCGGGTTTTATAGTCCCTCCCCCTCCCACCAGCAGGGGCAGCAGAGAGAATGGCGAAAAAATTCTGAAGCATTAATATCTCTCTGATTTTTCGTCGATGGGATAAATCCTCCAGTCCAGTCCGGCGGAGGCAGGCTCTGAGCGAGGTGGCCAAAAATGACGGCCGGAAGTGGCGGGGTTCTCTCGGAAATCACATCGCAGTAAGTCAAAGGTGGTCAAGATCTTGCTTTTAGTAATATAGATGTCTCTATCTCCAGAGAAAAGGAATAGGTGACATCTGAAGAAGGGTTGTGACCTGAAACGTCACCTATTCCTCCTATCCACAGATGCTGTCTGACTCGCAGAGTTACCCTGGCTTTTTGTTTCTACTTTCGGTTTGAACCGGCATCTACAGCTCATTCCTGCACAGGTTGATATTCTCAGGTATAATTCAGGCTCTGAAGCAAGGGAATGTTTTTTTGTAGCTTATTGATTGAGGGTGTCATTGACACGTTCTGTTGTTGTCCTTCCTATGACCCTGGATATTGCAGCACCATCCAACCCCATACCGAGACAGGAACTACTGTAATTCCAGGCCAGTTGTTCAGGGGAAAATCTGGTGTGTAGAATAGCTGCAATCATCGCTATTGTCGCACTACAATCTTGTAGCACAGTGGGCAGGCAGCTGCTTGCAGTTAGCCTTTCAGTTCTTTAATGAGTGTGGCAACAGTGTTGTTGGCATGAGGTCTAATGCTTCCGTGCCATATCCGTCATCCTTCCCAGAGCCCAATCCTGTGAAAGGTCCATGTGAAGGTGACTGAACCAAATGCTCTTTCTTAATTGTGTAGGAAGGAACTGCAGATGCCGTTTTAAACTGAAGATAGACGCAAAAAAAAGTTGGGGATGAACACACACGCAGGGGGCGAGACAAAAGGATTGGAGAGTTGCGATAGGGAAGCAAAGAACTGCAGATGCTGGTTAATGCACACAAGGACACAAAGTGGTGGAGTAACTCAGCGGAACAGACAGCATCACTGGCGTAAAGGAACAGGTGACCTTTCGGGTCGTGACCCTTCTTCAGACCGAGAGTCAGGGGAGAGGGAAACGAGAATTACAGACGGTGATGTAGAGAGTCGTAGAACAAATGAATGAAAGATATGCAAAAAAGTAATGATGATAAAGGAAACAGGCCATTGTTAGCTGCGGGCTTGGTGAAAACGAGTTACCGACAATGAGTCTATTTTAATTAGTACATTAAAAAGATAATCTTTTTCTCTCTGCTGTGTATTTATTTTAATAATCTGGTTCTTTTCTAGTATATTAATCAGCTTCCTGCATTGGAATTGCCTATTGCTCTCCTCCTGAATCTGGAACATATCGTTTATTGTGCTGGTAGGCACAAAATGCTGGAGTAACTTAGCGGGCCAGGCAGCATCTCTGGAGAGAAGGAATGGGTGACGTTTCAGGTTGAGACCCTTCTTCAGACTTCAGTCATTGCTGGCTTTGGCATATCTTTCATTCAATTGTTCTTTATCTCTTTTCATACACCTAGCTTCCCTCTCCCCAGACTCTCTGTCTGAAGAAGGGTCTCCACCCAAAATGTATGTGTCTATCTTCCCATAAATCTGAGTTTGTTTACCATCCAACGTAAGATCCAGCAAACATCACAGTTACTTCATATAATCACTTGAAACCTATCATGGACTTGGTTAAGAATTTATGCTTCGTGCTGTTTGCCAAATCTATCTACAGGCTCCATTGATTCATTCCATCAATAAAATAGATGATTTGAGAAAACCATTCCAGGTCCTTTTATTATCTAAAGAAAAAATGAGTGTTACAACAATATTTCTATCTCTCTCAGCTGCAATTTTCACTCTAAAATGTTTAGATTTACAATTGGGCTGTCTAAGATTTTGTCACACTTTATGAAATTTTCTCTGACAGGTTACCTTTTTTTTTAATCCAATCTATTCATCTCTTTCTATTATTTCCCCTCAGTTCAACTGGCCAGTATTTATGAGCCATAGAGTCATACAGCGTGGAAACAGGCCCTTCGAGAAACAGCGGTGCGGCGGTAGAGTCGCCGCCTTACAGCGAATGCAGCGCCGGACACCCGTGTTCGATCCCGACTACGGGTGCCGTCTGTACGGAGTTTGTACGTTCTCCCCGTGACCTGCGTGGGTTTTCTCCGAGATCTTCGGTTTCCTCACACACTCCAAAGACGTGCGGGTTTGTAGGTTAATTGGCTTGGTGAATGTAAAAATCGTCCCTAATGTGTGGAGGTTAGTGTTAATGTGCGGGATCGCTGGTCGGCCCGTACCCGGTGGGCTGAAGGGCCTGTTTCCGCGCTGTATCTCTAAACTAAACTAAACTAAACAATTTGCCCACACCAACCAACATGTCTTATCTACATTAGTCCCACCTGTCTGCGTTTGGCCCATATTCCTCTAAACCTGTCCTATCCATGTATCTATCTGAATGTTTATTAAATGTTGCTGCCTCAAGATAAGATAAGATAAGATGTATTTATTTGTCACATGTGCCAATTGGCACAGCGAAATTAAATCACCATACCGCCATACAGTAAAAATAAAGAACACAACATGGAGTAGATATGATTCAACATAAAACATCCCCCCACAGCAGGATGAAAATTTCCCACTGTGAGGGAAGGCACCAAAGTCAGTCGCTTCCCCTGATGTTCCCCACTGTTCACCCGTGGTCGGGGCCTCCCCGAGCCCCCTGCAGTCGCCACTACGGGCGGCCCGATGTTAAGGCCCGCTCGGCGGGGTGATGTAAGTCCGACGTCGAGGTTGGGGGACGTCCTCAGCGGCCTGGACCCCGAGTTGGCCCCCTCCTACCGGAGTCCGCGACTCCCAAAGTCCACTGGCCGCGCCGGGTGGAGATGCAACGCTGGAGGCCCTCGGCAAAGGGCTCCAGGACTCCACGATGACGGTCAGCGCCGCCCGCGTTGGGAGCGCTCTAAACCAGAGCTCCACGATGTTGGAGCAGCGGCCCAACGCTCCGGAGCTCCAACGGCGACCCAGGTAGGTATCGCCCGCTCCGTGGTGACTCCAGCGCCGCCGCCGCTGTTGCAGCTCTGGTCCGGTTCCCGGTCCCCGGCAGGAAAGGCCGCTCGGATCCAGGAGGTAGGCCACGAGGTGGGGGGCGAGGACGCGACTCGGAGAAATAGTCTCGTCCCCGCCAGGAAGCGACTGGGAGTTAGTTTCCCCCTTACCCTGCCCCCCTCCCCCACATAGAAAAGTTAAAGATTCCCCAAAAACACACTTTTAACTGACTAAAAATAAAAAAAAGATGGAAAGACAAACGGGCTGCAGGCAGAGGCTGCTGGCAGTCCAGCGCCCCTTAGCTTAGCTGCCTTCCAAGAACCAATCTCCTCCAACAGCTCGTTACATATCGCCACCATCCTTTGTGTAAAAAAGTCACCACTCAGGTTCCTATTAAATTTTTCTACCTTCACCCTAAACCTCTGTCCTCTGGTTCTTGATTCCCCTCCTCTGGACAAGGGAGTGTGTTTATCCAATCTATTCCTCTCAAGAGTCTGTACACCTCGATAAGGTATACTGGTATGCATTTTCTAGTTTACATTTCACGTTGTGGGCAGATACTGACCTTGTTCCCTAATCCATGAGGAATAAAGGATTGACGCGGTGATTCCAAAGGTCATAAATGATAGAAGCAGAATTAGACCATTCGGCCCATCAAGTCTATTCCGCCATTCAATTAAGGCCTATCTACTTTCCCTCTCAAGCCCATTCTCCTGCCTTCTCCCCATAACCCCTGACACCTGTACGAATCAAGAATGTCAGTTTCCGCTTTAAGAATATCCATTGACTTGGCAATAGAGTCCTAGACTCTCCCACTAGTGGAAACATCCTCTCCACATCCACTCTATCCAGGCCTTTCACTATTCACCATCACACTGATCATTTCAGGAGAGAGTACATATTCCCTAGAAGCCCGATTATTCTATTCCACCGCCTCATCTGCACAAGAGTAATATGCTGCCGAATGATTCCTAGTCCGTCACATTAATTTAACATATCTCCCAGAGTCAAAGGAAGGGCTGTTATCTGAGAAAGCTTCATAAAGAATGCCCTCCAGGTAGAAGATAGAGGCCAAGGGTTAGCTCTTGTTACCCACCACAGAGCAGAACAAGAACCAGGATCTCAACACATCAATGACCAAACTATCCCCTAGCTATTTTAGTAGAGAAATTGGATGATATAATAATTATCTTGGATCTAGGAGTACAGGTACATGGTTCCTTGAAGATCGAGTTGCAGGTGGATATGGTGGTCAAAAAGGTTTTTAGCTCTTTGACCTTTTCTGTCAGTCAGAGTATTGAGTATAGAAGTTGGGAGGTCATGTTGCAGTTGTATAAGACGTTGGTGAGACCGCATTTAGAATATTGTGTTCAGTTCTGGGCACCATGTTATAGGAAATATATTGTCAAGCTTGAAAGGATTCAGAAAAGATTTACGAGGATGTTACCAGGTCTAGAGGGTGTGAGCTATAGGGAGAGGTTGAGTAGGCTGGGTCTCTATTCCATGAAGCACAGGAGGATGAGGGGAGATCTTATAGAGTTGTACAAAATCATGAGAGGAATAGATTGGATAGATGCACAGAGTGTCTTGCCCAGAGTAGGGGAACCGAGGACCAGAGGTGAAAGGGAAAAGATTTAATAGAAATCCGAGGGATAACGTTTTCCCACAGAGTGTGGTGGGTGTAGGGAACAAGCTGCCAGAGGAGGTAGTTGAGGCTGGAACTCTCCCATTGTTTAAGAAACAGTTAGACAGGTACATGGATAGGAGAGGTTTAGAGGGATATGGACCTAGCAGAGGCAAGTGGGACTAATGTGGGTAGGACAATGTCGGCCAGTGTGGGCCAGTTGGGCTGAAAGGCCTGTTTCCACACTATAACTCTAATTGCAATGTTACCTACAGCTAAAATAAACCTTGAAGTAAGCTTTTAAATCAGGATCCATTCTCAGTCAAATGTGCAATATTGTTTACTCTTAAACTCTGTATCTTTAAACTGTATAATTAAACATAAGTTTACCAGAATGTTGCCTTGATTTGCTGGGTTCAACTACAAGGAGAGGCTGGATAAACTTGGATTGTTTTCTCTGAAAGGTCGGAGGCTGAGGGGAGACTTGATAGAAATATGTAAAGTTATGGGAGGCAGAGATAGGGTAGATAACCATAAATCAGAGTACGATACAATAGAACTTTATTTATCCCAGGAGGGAAATTGATCGAAACGATCAAATGAAAATGCAAAACTACTGAGTACTGCAAAGAATTAAATGCAAATGTATACTGCTGACTATATAAAGCACATATAATATGTGGCAATAAACTGAAGGAAGTTCAAACATAGCCCGGGTACTTTACGGTGGGCTTACAAACACGACCAGCACACGTACAGTCTCCAGTCTGGAGACGTGGGTTCGGATTCCACTTCTGACACCATGTATGAAATGATCAGACTCACACATAATGATTAGAATCCATAGTCTTTTATTAGCAACTGTAGAGGAAACACAAGGTGCTTTTGTCTCCACATGCATGCCGCTAGTCTGCTAGAGAGAGAGAGAAAGAGAGGGAGAGAGAGCTCTCTAATAAGCCTGTGGGCAGACCAATAGTATGAGTGACACTAATCTCACTATTATTGGGACACCGCTACCAGCCTTGGAGGGCATCTACCACACACGGTGCCTTAGGAAGGCCGTCAGCATCCATAAAGACCCCTCTCACCCTTGTAATGGACTGTTCGAACTACTCCCTTCCGGTAGACGCTACAAGGCCTTCTACGCCCGCACCTCCAGACTCAGGAACAGCTTCATCGCCAGGGCTATAGCGGCTCTGAACCGGCCCTGCGGAGTGCCCCCCACCCCCATGGACTGTCTCCCTCGGATGGTCACGTCGCACAGACACATCTGCACTTTAGTCTGTTTTGATTTTGACTGTATTACTGTTCTAATGTTCTTTTTACAAACCTTGTAATCGGGGTATCTATATCTAAACCTAAATTTTATTAGTTGTTTAAGTTATGACATCGGATGGAAGTTGCAAACCAAATCCCGTTGCACTTATGTGTAATGACAATAAAATATATTATTATTATTATTATTATTATTATTATTATTATTATTATTATTATTATTATTATTATTATTATTATCTACAAGGGTGGGGGTGGAGATTGACAATTTGATTGAATGGTGCAAGAACAGCAACCTTTCTCTCAACGTTAGCAAGACCAAGGAGGTGATTGTTGACTTCAGGAGAGTAAGGCTGCAGATCCACAAGCCTTCATTGATGGGATGGTGGTGGCAGAGTTAACATCTTCAAGATCCTTGATGTGCATATCTCTGTAGATGTGTCCTGGGCCCAGCACATTGATGCAATCACAAAGAAAACTCACCAACACCTCTATTGAGAAGTTTTGACATGTCAAGGAATGCTCTTTCGAACAGGTAGAGTATACTGACTGACTACGTCAAGGCCTGGTTTGGCAACTCGAACGCCCAGGAACTAATGAGACCACAGACCATAGTCGGGAACTGACCTCCCCTCCAACAAAGGGTCCTATACGAGGCTTGGCCTCAAAAAGGCGGCTAACACCATGAAAGACCCACACCACCCTGCCCACGCTCTCATTTCACTATCACCATCAGGGAGCAGGTACAGGAACCTGAAAACTGCCAGGTTCAAGAACTGCTTCATCCCAGCAACCAGCAGGCTCTTCAGCACTAACCTTAGCAACTGTGAACCTCTATGACGCTGTCTTTGGTTGCACTACAGAGTTTAATTTTGGCACTATTATGGTTACCTATTAATATACAGCATTATTGATTATTATACATTTATCTGTGAATTAGGGTTAGGGTTCCATTAGGGTTCCACACTGGCTTTTCTGGCCTGGGCCTCCTCCACAGTCCAAGTGAGGCACCAACACAAATTGGAGGAACAGCTCCTCGTATTTCGCTTGGGCAGCTCACAACCCAGCGGTATGGATGTTGATTTCGCTAACTTCAAGTAGCCCTTGCTGTCCCACTCTACCCATCCCTCCCCCATCCTAGTTCTCCAACCAGTCTGACTGTCATCCTGATTAAATGTTATCTTTATATATATATATGTCTCCTTGTCTCCTTCCCCAAGCTAACAATGATCTATTTCACAATTTCCTTGAACTTTGTCCCCTTTGATATCTCGTTTTCACCCCTTACCCTTCCATATCTCTGGGTCTCCCTCTCCCCCGACTCTCCGCCCCTCCCCCTTCCCAGTTCTCCGACTAGTCTGACTGTCCCCCTGGATGACACTGTATCTCTGTTTGCTTTGTTATCACCTTCTCCTTGCCTACAATGATCTATTCAGTAATTTTCCTTGATCCACATCTCATTTCATCTCTTCCACTTCCTTACCTCTGTCACTCCCTCTCCCCTGACGTTCAGCCTGAAGAGGGTCTCGACCCCGAAACGTCACCCACTCCTATCCAGAGATGCTGCCTGGCCCGCTGAGTTACTGCACCATTTTGTGTCTATCTTCATTGTAGCAGAGATGTAACGGGCCTGTTAAGCTGCAGCACGTGAGAATCTCACTGTTCCACTTTGGCTGCAGCTGACAATTAAACATGTGTAGAAAAGAACTGCAGATGCTGGTTTAAGTCGAAGATAGACACAAAATGCTGGAGTAACTCAACGGGACAGGCAGCATCTTTGGAGAGAAGGAATGAGTTACTCCAGCATTTTGTGTCTGACAATTGTCTGACAATTAAACACCCTTGACTCACAAAGACCCAGAGCCGAGAAACTGAGCTTCTGAGTATTGTTTTGACATTCAACAAGGTTGTTCCTGTCCAACGATCGCAAGATGACAAGCCCTCTGTCCCCATCACACTCAGGAGGTCTTTCTGGTCGGTGTTTATTTCTGCCTAATGGCCTGTCAGTGTTGAGAGAGAAACAAAAAACTCAAACTGATGTTATGACAGCCCTGGAAGGAATGGGTTGCTAAAGTGCCACTTGGTAGAAAAATGGAAGGTGAAGACAGATTGCTGGGATTTAGCAATCAGTACAAATGCAGCTTGCCTACCGCATAAATATATACATCATGTTTCTCCAGTCTGTGCGCATGCAAGAGCTTCCTTCTACATGAATGAATATTTTCTTTCTGCATCAGTTGGACCAAAGGTAATCAATCTGAGTAAGTGCAGCAACAAATTTAAAATATAAAGATTCTGCAGGCTCCAAGATTTCAAGGGATCGATCAAAAACAGTCCAGAATAGGACTGCAATTTTCGTAACCTAAAGAAAAATGTGTGCAAAGGTTGGAAAGGCTCCGGATCGCCTAAGTTTATTGAGGTTAAAAATTCAAGTCATGTATAGTGCATGGAGTGAATGTTAATTTTTTGTAATAATGGGTTTGCTACATGCCACAGAGGTACTTCATATTCTGCTTTTGAGCTTGGTGTTATTTACTGCCACTAGCCTTTGGGACAGGTGTACTTTGTCCTGTTGCCCATGTCATGTATATATAAGGTCAAGCAATTATTTTGGATACTGAAGTCAAGGCTCATAGTTATTTTTAATGGGCAATTATGGAGCTGGAGCGAGAGAGAGAGAGAGAGAGAGCTTGGCCAGCTTAGCCCAAACTCAACAATGGGAACAGGGCAAAGATGGTCCATGCTCTCCTCAAAGATTGATGGTCCATGGCTTGGAGAGAAGTTTGTCCACGGTTGCCACAGTTTCCGCCTCTGTCAGCTCTCCTTGCCTGGTTTCTACTGCTCCACCTCTCTCACCAGCCATCTATTGCCCGCCAGGCCCGGCCTCACCCCTCTCCCACTGTGTAGGAAGGAACTGCAGGTGCCGGTTCACACCGAAGATAGACACACAAATGCTAGGGTTACTCAGCGGGTCAGGCGGCATCTCTGGAGAGAAGGAATGGGTGACGTTTCGGGTCGAGACCCTTCTGTAGGCAAACGGCATTTGTGCAGATGGGCAAAATGGTTGGAATGGTGGTTGGGCTGAAGGGTCTAATTCTTGCTGCGTGACTTTATGCCTCTACTTTATGCCAGTGAGGCATGCACATTGTATACAGGAGTTACAGAAGCAAACTTAAACCCTGTCAAATCAGTCAGATTTTCTTCAGAAGATAGATAGATACAATAAGGTCCAAAGAAGTGTCTCGACCCGAAACGTCACCCATTCCTTCTCTCCAGACATGCTGCCTGTCCTGTTGAGTTTCTCCAGCTTTTTGTGTCTATCTTCAGTTTAAAACAGCATCGGCAGTTCCTTCCGGCTCAGATTTTCTTCAGTTTAGTTTAATTTAGTTTAGAGATACATCGTGGAAACAGGCCCTTCGGCCCACTGAGTCCGCGCCGACCAGCGATCTCCGCACACTAACACTATCCTACACACACTCGGGACAATTTACAATTATGCCAAGCCAATTAACCGACAAACCTGCACGTCTTTGGAGTGTGGGAGGAAACCGGGGCTGCTGGAGAAAACCCACGCGGGTCACAGGGAGAACGTGCAAACTCCGTGCAGACAGCACCCGTAGTCAGGATCGAACCCGGGTCTCTGGCGCTGTGAGGCAGCAACTCTACCGCTGCGCCAATTGTAAGGGTTCAGAGTGTATTCATCCAACGATAATTATGTTGTCCGGGGAAAGTAAAACTAATATGGTACAAAGAGCAGGATGTTGTGAAAAGCTCTTGCTGCTGAACTAACAAATGGTCACAGGGCACAATTGGAAAATCAGTCTCGAGCAATAGAAACTGTTAGATTTCTTCCATTAACATCCATTACTGAGCACATTATAAAGCTTCCTAACACGGGGAAATTATCTCCAGTAAAAGGTGCACATGCCGGTCCATCATCAGAGCCTTGTTCGATTCATGAAGGTCAAACAAGCAGTGGGATTTTATTGTATCCATCTGGAGAGGCAAGATAGATAAAACCTCCCTCGTTCAGCGTTGCCTCTCTCGCAACTGTCACCATTTTTCCAAGAAGAGCGATTGTCTTCGAAACCACATTAATGAGTGACACAGATTAATACTTTAGCTGCTGAATTAGACGAACTAATAAAAGCTTTTTACATCGTGAAACTCACCGGCACTTACAATTGCAGTGCACCTTTATGCAGAATGGACAGCATGAGTCTGCAGCAAAGCATTTGACAGTAAAGGATACACATGAAATAGGGGCAAAAGAAGGTCATACAGCCATTTGAACCTGTTAATCCGTAAGATCTTGACTGAAATGTTGCATCACTGGAAAGGGTGCAGAGATGATTCACGCTGGAAGGGGTGCAGAGAAGATCTACCAGGATGTTGGCAGGACCTGAGGGCCTGAGCTGCAGGGAGAGGTTGAGCAGGCTGGGACTCTATTCCTTGGAGTGCAGGAGGATGAGGTGTGAGAGGAACCGATCGGGTAGGTGCACAGAGTCTCTTGCCCTTGGTAGGGGAATCGAGAACCAAAGGACCAAGTTTTAAGGTGAGGCGGGAAAGATTTAATAGGAACCTGAGGGGTAACTTGTTCTCGCAAAGGATAGTAAGTGTATGGAACAAGGTGCTAGAGGAGGTAGTATAGTTTACTTTAGTTTAGAGATACAGCAGGGAAACAAGCCCTTTCGACCCATCGGGTCCACACTGACCAGCAATTCCTGCACATTAACACTATCCTATACCAGCTAGGGAAAATTCTTACATTTACCAAGCCAATTAACCTCCATGCATGTACGTCTTTGGAGTGTGGTAGGAAACCGAAGATCTCGGAGAAAACCCACGCGGGTCACGGGTCTGCTGGCCTGTGTGGGCAAGTTGGACCATAGGGCCTTCTTCCACATTGTAAGACTCTATGACTAAATTAACAGGAGCATCATCGCCTATAAGTTCATGTTCATAAGTTAAAGGCGCAGAATTAGGCCATTTGGCCCATTGAGTCTACTCCGCCATTCAACCATGGCTGATCTATCTCTCCCTCTCAACCCCATTCTCCTGCCTTCTCCCCATAACCACTGACACCCGTACTAATCAAGAATCTATCAATCTCCACCTTACAAATATCCACTGACTTGGCCTCCACAGCCTTCTGTGGCAACAACTTCCACAGATCCACCACCCTCTGTCTAAAGAAATTCCTCCTCATCTCCTTTCCAAATGTATGTCCTTTTATTCTGAGGCCAAGGCCTCCGGTCCTAGACTCTCCCACTCATGGAAACATCCTCTCCACATCCACTCTATCCAAGCATTTCAATATAAGTTCCAGCCTTATTCTTTCTGCCTCACACAGTCCAAAATTGTATCAGTCATATTCTTGAATACACTCAACAATTGAGCATTCGCAATTATCCCAAAGGTTAATGAGCCTTTGAGAGAAGACGTTTCCCTTCATCCTCGTTCTAAATGCCCGCCGCTTATTCTGAAACCGCGAGGTAGATAACCCATCAGAGAGTTCATGATTTTTTTAATGCGCTATGAGTCCCCATTTGTGCATAAATTCAATTACAAATAGAACATTAATGCACACCTGATGCAAGCTGTGAAGCTGAGTCACACAGTTACATGGATGCAACCCATATGTAGCTAAAGCGTCAGGGAATGCCGATTTCATCAATTGACACGCAGTCTTGTTTGATATCTACCTCTCCTTAGTTATCAATCTAGACTGTGTATATATATATATATATATATATATATATATATATATATATATACACAGTATATACATATACACAAAACACATAAAGTGGGAAATTCTGGGAATACATTTGTTAAGTTTAGTTTTAGTTGAGAGGTTTGTAGGTTAATTGGCTTGGTATAATTTAAAAAATTGTCGCCAGGGTGTGTAGGGTAAGAACCATTGAAAATAGGTGCAGGAGGAGGCCATTCGGCCCTTCGAGCCAGCACCGCCATTCATTGTGCTCATGGCTGATCGTCCCCAATCAATAACCCGTGCCTGCCTTCTCTCCATATCCCTTGATTCCACTAGCCCCTAGAGCTCTATCTAACTCTCTCTTAAATCCATCCAGTGACTTGGCCTCCACTGCCCTCTGTGGCAGGGAATTCCACAAATTCAGCGCTAAATGAATTCAGCGGGTAGTGTTAATGTGCGGGGGTCGCTGGTCGGCGCGGACTCGGTGGGTCGAAGGGCCTGTTTCCTCTCTGTATCGCTAAACAAAAGACTAAACTATACAGCATGGAAACCGGCCCTTCGGCCCACTAACTCCATGCTGACCGTTGATCACCGGTTGACGCTAGTTTATGTTATGACACTTTCTCATCCACTCCCTGCACATAACGGGCACGTTTTATAGCCTCCAACTGAAGGTAACTCACACTGCCCTTCTGTCTCTATCAGAAGTGACCATTTCTGCTTGACATCATGTTGGCTCAGCTGTTTGCGATGGCGAGAGTTCAAGATCGGCGTGTTCCTGTTGGTGTGAAGGACCAGGGTGTCAGGTGAAGGGAACTCTGGATGAGAAAGAGATACCGAGAGAGAAGGAATGGGTGACGTTTCGGTTCGAGACCCTTCTTCAGACGTGAGGGGTCTCGACCCGAAACGTCACCCACTCCTTCTCTTCAGAGTTGCTGCCAGTCCCGCTGAGTTACTCCAGCTTGTTTGTGCCTATGTTTGGTTTAAATCAGCATCTGCAGTTCCTTCCTACCCAAAGAGACTCTGGTTTAGAAAAAGAAAGAGGCATGGGTCAGGGACAGTCAGATGGACTCAAGTGAATCCCTGGAGGAATACAGAGGATTCAGGATCTAAGAGGGAAATTACCTTCTTATAGATACCACGTGGAAGATATCTTCTGCGTGAGAGATTGTTGGAGATACCTTTGGCCCACAGAGTCAGTGTCAACTAACGATCACCAGTACATTAGTTCGATCCTACACACTACGGGGCAATTTATACAAGCCAATTAACTTACATCTTTGGAATCTGGGAGGAAACCGGAGCACCCGGAAAAATCCCACACGGTCACAGGAATAGCATGCAAACTCTGTACAGACAGCATCCATAGTCAGGTTCAAGCCCGGGTGTCTAGCGCTGTGAGGCAGCAACTCTACCGCTGTGCCCCCATGCCAATCCTTCCCATACCTTGTCTTCTACTGAAGACTAACTAGTATTTCTCAGTTCCAGCCTGGAGAGGTTCAGTTTCTCCTTCCACATCTGCTGCTTGACTTGCTGAGTGCTTCCAGAATTTTCCGTATTTGTTTCACCTGAGCTTTAAGTGTCCAAAAATCTTACATCCGGAAAGAGCATTGTTCTTTGGAGTGAAATCAAAGCCCAGAGCGTAGCCATGACTACCGGAGAAAGTAAGGCCCCTGTCCCACTTGGGCGACCCCCACTGAGACCCCTGGCGAGTTTGCCCGCCACCCATAGTCGCGGCAAGGTCACCACGAATTCGCGGGAGGTCTTGGTCACTCTCCTTCATGGTCGAGAGTGGTCTCCGCGTAGTCGAGGCTTCAGCTAGGTCGCGGCGTAGTTTTCGAAATGTTAAAAATTGACCGCGACTAAAAATAGGTCGCCGTGGGAAAAATCAACGTATTTTTTAATCGTAGGTCTACTCAAAGCCGGTCGTAGTAGGTCGTGGTGCTAGTCCTAGGTAGTTGAAGGTAGTCGAAGGTAATAACTCCGGGGTGAAAAAAAGCTCAGTGGGAAAAAAAAGGTAATTTAAACAGCAGAACGTCACCTCTGTCACTCCAAGGCATGTTCATTCATAGCTGGAGAGTTTTTTGGAGAGGAGACTTGTGTTTTAGAGATGGCACCAAAAAGGCAGCAGTGCAGGGGGAAGGCACAACCCTAAAAAAAAACGGCCGTGCAGGTGTTGCCCACCCAGGAGGGGGAGTGGCAGGAGGTGATGCCACAGGAGGTGATGGTGCAGGAGGAGGTAGCCCCGCATGAGAGACCCCTGGAGGAGGAGACCATGGTGGTAGTATATGTCCCCACCACCACCCCATCCTTCACTGCCTCTTGGGAAGGCAGCAAAGCAGCCCTTTCTCCTGTGTCTGACACAGCATACGAGGCAGATGCCCCATTGGTGGTGAGGGAGGGCTGGAGGAAGGTTATGCCCTACACCTTCACCAGGCAGCAGGAGGGGGAACCTTAAGGAATGGTTCCAGCTGAATGCCATCCTGTACGAAAAGGAAAATGAGGGGCACAGGGACAGGGATGGCATGCTTGCCATTCACTGCCCCACTTGTGTGCTTAAAGTTCCATATTTTGTCAAAGCCCAGCGCCACTCTCTTCCAGTCATCTGGAGTACTGGGACAGTCCACCACATCATCTCCATTCACCCATTGAGACCTCTTCTTGTGGTTCCTCTTCACCCTTGCTCTTCCCCTTCTGCCTTCGTTAAAAGGCTGCTGAAGCAAAAGGGCTACTGCAAACAGCAGTAGTTGTATTTTTACTAACATCCTCCAAACTAGTTCCTTCCTTGCTTGCATGGTTCAGAATGAGTTTTGTTCTAAACCTGGGAGGCATTTTTTAGTGAGAACAAAATGCAGACATGACATCATTTAATCAGGTGATCCTTTGAGCTGTAGACACTCGTCACTGGTCGTTGTTGGTTTTCGGTGTGGTCCTCCGAGGTGGAAGGGGGTCGTGCTCATTCACGGACCAATTTGCCAGAGACCATACTCGAGTAAAACGTACATGGTCGAAGCCAGTCTTCAACATAGTCGAAGGAGGTCTTCTTCATACTCGAGGGAGGTCTTCAAAATGGTCGTAGGAAGTCGTACACATAGTCGAGGAAGGTCGTAAGTCACCGCGACCTTGATTTTTCTTTTAGTCGCTTAAGGTCGCCAGAGCTCGCGGTGGAGGTCTCCCAAATGGGACAGGCCCTTAGGAATGTTGTGGCAAAGTGTAGTATCCAATGGTTTGAAACCACTCGGTAAAGCTCATAGGTTCATAGGCTTACAAAGTTAATTCCCGGGATGGCGGGACTGTCATAGCCTGAGGGAATGGAGCAACTGGGCTTGTACACTCTGGAGTTTAGAAGGATGAGAGGGCATCTCATTGAAGGTATAAGATTGTTAAGGGTTTGGACACACTGGAGGCAGGAAACATGTTCCCGATGTTGGGGGTGTCCAGAACCAGGGGCCACAGTTTAAGAATAAGAAGTAAGCCATTTAGAACAGAGACAAGGAAACACTTTTTCTCACTGAGAGTGGTGAGTCTGTGGAATTCTCTGCCTCAGAGGGCGGTGGAGGCAGGTTCTCTGGATGCTTTCAAGAGAGAGCTAGATTGGGCTCTTAAAAATAGCAGTCAGGGGATATGGGAAGAAGGCAGGTACGGGGTACTGATTGGGGATGATCATCCATGATCATATTGAATGGCGGTGCTGGCTCGAAGGGCCGAATGGCCTACTCCTGCATCTATTGTCGATTGTTCTAGGAGCAGAATTAGGCCATTCGGCCCATCAAGTTTACTCCGCCATTCAATCGTGGCTGATCTATCTTTCCCTCTCAACCCCATTCTCCTGCCTTCTACCCATAACCCCTGACACCCGCACTAATCAAGAATCTATCTATCTCCACCTTAAGAATATCCATTAGCTTGGCCTCCACAGCCATCTGTGGGAATGAATTCCACAGATTCACCACCCTCTGACTAAATAAATGTCTCCTCATCTCCTTTCTAAAGGTACTGTATGTCCTTTTATTCTGAGGCTGTGGCCTCTGGTCCTAGACTCTCCCACTCGTGGAAACATCCTCTCCACATCCACGCTATCCGGGCCTTTCTCTATTCGGTAAGGTTTCAATGAGGTTTCTCCACTCATCCTTCTAAACTCCAGCGTGTCAAACGCTCATCGAGTGTTAACCTTCTCATGGAATGTGGAATTGGCAATGCAGCAGCCAGCTCAGTTCTGTCAACCATTAGCATAGCGTAACGCTCATTAAAGTACTGGCCTACCAACTCGATGTTGGTGGATCACTCACCTCGTGGAACTTTTGGAATGTTATTCAATAAAATAATGATATAAGCTGACGGATTCTCATAAAAATTCAACCCTACCCCTTTGTGATTTGGCGTACGTTTTCAGATGGTGGAAACAATTAGTGCAAAATAAAACCCTCACGGGAGCTAAGGACGGGCAGTGGATGAGGCCTTGCCAATTTCAATGCAGAGGGAAGTTAAAAAAAAAATTGACAGGTTAAATAAATTGAATATATCAGCAAGCATCTTGCACCCACTCAAGTGTATCCAGCAAAATAAATAGCGTTCCCAGCCCTTCCAATGTAAAAATAGGTTTTCCAATTGGACTCCTGGTTCAGTTTAGTTTTGGTTTAGAGATGCAGTGGGAAAACAAGCCCTTCGGCCCATCGAGTCCACACTGATCACCCACACACGAGCTCTATCCTGGGGCACTTGCAACAGTTGAGCAAATTAACCTACAAACCCGCACGTCTTTGGAGTGTGAGTTTGGAAAAACGGAGAACCCGGAGAAAAGCCAAGCAGTCACAGGGAGAATCGTCTGTACTATCCTATGTTCCACACAGGAGCTTGAAAGCTCTGACATCCAGGCTTGAAGGTAAATTCTTCCTCATTGCTTTCTAACTCCTGAATCAATCCCCTCTTTCACACCCCATTCAGTTTAGTCTTAAGGGCCTGTCCGACTTGGGCGCCATTTGCGTGTAATTTACGCGACATCATTTACGCATCACGGCACACAAGACGCATGCGTGGTGACGCGCAAGTGATACGCGCATGGTGCGCGTGATGCGTGCTGACGTAGGCAGTGACGTGCGCGGTGCCCCAGGATTTTGGGATATACAAAAACTTTGCGCGCCATCTGCGTGATGCGCAAATGACACCCAAGTGTGACAGGCCCTTTATTCTCCACTCTATCTCATTGGACAATCTGCTATGGTACTTCAATATTGTTTTGTGCTGCTGTGTTTTTTTGCATTCTGCAGTTTTGCATTTGTATTTATTGTTGCATTTTACTTCAGAGTCACGTGAGTGACTACGTGAAGACCCCGCCAGGACGCATGCGCGACATATCGTCGAACGCATTGCGGAAGCGACAGTCGGGAGGAGCGCCGCTCCTCCAGCGCGAATTTTGAAAATCTACTGAAGGTAAGTCTTACCTTTTCTGGTGAGCGTGGCGACTCGGTGTGTTTCTCTTGCAGAACGGAGGAAGCACCATGGAGTCGCCCAGGGGAGAGCAGCAGCTGATACCGCTGCTGTGGAAGCAGCCAGCAGCGTGCCGTCTCTCCAGAGCTGCAGGTGCTGCCAGCAGCTGCCGGCTTCTCGCCGCTACAGACCGCAGGTGCGCCGCGGGCGGCCGCAAAACCACCCGGAAGTCGGACAGGTCCGTTGACTCGGCTGGGTCGGGACCTAAAGACACCCCGTTCACGGATAGCGACGGCGGGCGTCTTTCCCGCGGGAGCGGGTGGGGAGCAGTGCTCCAGCGTGACCTGCTTATGCAGGGCAGAGTCACAGTGGGTCTCTTCGCAGACCCACGGCAGCATCCTTTCAAGGACTGCCAAATGTCTCACCCTCTTCGCAGGGGAGCATTAGGGGTCAGAGCTGGGCTGACCCTGAAGAAGGGGCAATGGCTGAACAGTCAACTGTGAGGGGTGCCAGAAGAGAGAGCAGCAGAAGATTGTGGCATGCTGTACCAACTCAGGAAGGACTGCCTATACAAAGCTGCAAGCCAGTGAAAAATACATGGCTACAAACCAGCTACAGGAGCAAGCCATTAACTTTATGGCTGGGAAGTACATTGCTCCAGAGAACTCCATTTCGCTTAAAGTACCAGCAGTCCATGACCCCATCTGGGGCAACAGGAGCCCATCTATAAGGAGCCAGGAGGTGAAGCTCCAGAGGAAACTGCTGGCTGCTAAAATCACAGCAGTACCAGGACAACTGATGGGGTTGATTTGCCTGAAGAGTTACTAGATGCTCTAGCAGACTGTGTAATACTCAGTGGAGATTTACAGTTACAGGAAGAGCATCATCAAGAAGTGCGGAATTATGCAAGACAAGTAGCACACAGGCACCAAAATTGCTGTTGGGGGACCTCCCGAAGCAGGTGAAAGACCTGCATGAGGAAGCCAAGGCTATAGGCCTGATCAAGGTGCAAAGCATCTCTAAAACCCCCTATCAACAGCGGCAGCACCCCTACACACCCACCAGACATCGGTGCTATGGAAGACCATCTGGTGGTGAAAGCTCGAAGGCCGGCCCACCTGCACAGCGGTCTTTCAGACCATGGCCCAGCCCGCCTTCATGGAAAACGCGCCAACCCCACAACGCAGCAACACAATACCAGAAGAAACAACTGCGGAGACAACCCACACAACACCGGTAACCATGGAGGTAGGTGGGTCTGGTTGTCTTAAAAAACATTGCATGTCCGATTCATTAAAGTTGGGGGACGGTTGCACTTGTTTCATCATGTGTGCTGCACTTTTACCTCTGAACTTTTACATACTCGGAAGTATTCAGAATTACAAAATTGAATTTGTATACGAACTACCGTCCCAGTTCAGCATACGCCTAGCAGGAAGTTCATACTTCACAAAAAGAGAGAACAGCATGCCATGCTGAACTGTTAAGACTAACAGTAATCTAACCTGCACCTAATTTCTATGTTTCTATGTTTCTATGACTAAAACACAAAATGGATTGAGAAAACAATCAGAGAATTTCAAGAGTTCGTATCAAATATATTTATAAAAAACTAAAAAGATGGTGGTTGCCGTATCATTATAGATTTGACCGAACTAAATACTTCCGTTCAGTATGCCCATTTCAAATTAGACACGGTTGTCACACACAGGGTCATCGTAAATACCTGAAATTTATCTGGATGGGACAGCAATGGTAGTATGCCTTATCCAATGGGTTGTCATCAGCACCCAGGCTATTACAAATTTATTAAAACCAGCTTTAGCATACTTAAAGAAACATAAACCATATCGTCATGGCTTACCTTGATGATATTCTCATTGTAGGTGAAAATTGGAGCTGGCTACATTGGTGGTATCAGCCACAACAGAGAGGTTTAACGTACATCCAGATAAATCAAAATTGGAACCCTCCACTAACCATGGATTATTTGGGTTCACTATTGACTATCACCTTGCCACCAAACAAAGTGACAGACTTGATGGGAGTATGCAAAAGCCTCACTGGCATCAGGGAACCATCCATTCGGCAAGGAGCAAGAGTGATTGGGAATTGGTGGCTGCGTTCCCAGCAGCACAATTGGACCACTCCATTATTAAAACCTGGAAGAGGGAAATTTTAGCTCTCAAAAATCATACAGGCCATTTCAATAGGCCTATGCAACTACCAGGGAAAGTAATTAGAATTAAACTGGTGGATAGAAATGTTCCATATTATCCTAACCCCATCACCCCATTCTATATCCCTAGGGTACATTACAGACTGATGCCAGTGCTAAAGGTTGGGGAGCAACTAATACCACCGCAAGTTGTGGTGGCAGATGAGTGCACAAAAATTATTCTGTTTAAAGCACTAGGAATTAATTATCTAGAAATGCTGGGAGCGTTTCATGGACTCGGGGCCTACTGCTCAGATGAGCACCAGTTGCATGTACGGTACAGATTGATACCACACTGGGGGCCTATATATAATCATATGGGTGAAATAAAGTCGATATCATGTGATGAATTGCCTAATAATATCTGGCACTGGTGTCTGGGAGAGAGATTTGGATCTCAACCACTTACCTTCCAGGCAAGCTAAATACAGTGGCAGACATCAGGTCACGTAAATTCAACGACAACATTAAATGGATGTTGGATCGGAAAGTGTTTACAGATATTATAGACCGGTATGGGACACCAGATATCGACCTTTTTTCCATCCGGACTAATTCACCAACTACCAACATATGTTGCTTGGGAACCAGACCCAGGGGCAGCAGCGATGGACGATTTCTCGCTGCATTGGGGGGGGGGTTTTGTTTTGCTATGCATTTTCCCCTTCTGCCTCATCAGGCGAGTCTTACAATAATTAAACAAGACGCCGCAACGGGTACCATGGTTCCCAACAGTACAAAGATGGTCTCAGAACCCTGCATCTGGATCAACAACGGCCAAGGAGGTTGGCACACACCCCGTGCGGGAATGTATCCGTGCCATGACTGTATGAACTTGATGATTTGCAGTTTCTGAACAGGCCATTTCTGGGATACGGACTCTCCGACAGGACGATCAATGCCATCTCAGCGTCGTACAGGGAGTCCACGAGAAGACAGTACCTGACATATGTCAGGAAATGGGAAGTGTTCAGCACCAGGACGAACACTACATATGACTCAGCCACCAACACTGAAGTGCTGGAGTTCTGGCCACCCTTCATTTCGATGAAGGATTGAGTTACAGTGCCATTATTGTGCAAGGAGTGCCCTAGCTAATATCTGGGCAGAGGGAGTGATCACCTGGCTATAGGATCGCACCCACTAGTACCTAAACGAATGAGGGGTATTTGTACTCTATTCCCCCCAGGTCCAGATACACCTATATATGGGACATAGGTAGTACACCATGTTACGAGGATGGACACCAATATCGGGGCTCACTCTGGACAAACTAATATCCTAGATGGGAATGATTATGGCACTTGGATCAGCACAACGGGTCCAGTCCTTACACAAGCTAGAATAGGACGTCATGTCTGTCACAAATGGCAGATAACCTGCTACATACAGGGGTACTTAAACTAGACTGACCCGGTTCCTTTGGCCAATATTAGAGTTCTGGCCTATCCTGCAGATAGTCTGCCCTGCATAGTGACACATACTTTCCAATATATAGTCACCAAGACACTTATGGGCACGGAGAGAGCTTTCTCATTAGCCATAAATGCCCTCACCTAAGGTCACAGTGCAAACCATATCCAGATGGTTCGGGTGGTATTACGTGCAGCGGTGAATACTAATGTTTTCAAATCTCACTCCAACAGGGCTGCATCTACATCGGACGCTAGGATGATGGGAGTTCCTATGGACCACATCCTTGCCACAGCGGGGTGGAGCAATGAACGCGTTCAATGCTTTATAATAAACCCGTGGGCGATCCTGAGACGTTTGCAGGGAAAAATTAAGTTCTGTAAAATAAATTACCCAATGTGGGGCATATTATTTTAGGTATGAATAATACCTTTATTGTTTTTCAGCACAGTGTCGTGTGTGAAATACGTTCATCCTCCGTCCCAGAATGGCAGTGTGTGAGCATGGTCTCGTTCCAGGGCATGAAATCACAGAGCTTTGAAATCTTCACGTAGTCACTCACGTGACTCCGAAGTAAAATAGTAAGATTAAATGAGAACTTACCAGTTTGAAGTTTGATCTTTATTTTATGAGGAGTTACGATGAGGGATTACGTGCCCTCCGCTCCCAAAACCCTCTATTATAAAGTTCAACTGGTATGGAAGTTCTCTCTTATCTTACTATATTAGTCTACTCTGGTATCTGTGATTTCACACCACTGCTTTGAAGAATGTCGCGCATGCGTCCTGGCGGGGTCTTCACGTAATCCCTCATCGTAACTCCTCATAAAATAAAGATCAAACTTCAAACTGGTAAGTTCTCATTTAATCTTACTATTAATCATTACTGTTTGCACACTGTTTATTCTGTGAGTTTCGTGTAGAATGAGCGATGTCATTGAATGCTGCTGCATATGACCATGAACAAATCTAAAATCTGCGATCTGTAAACATCAGTGCAGCAGATGAGATTTTATTTTAGTTTAGTTTAGAGATACAGCGCGGAAACAGGCCATTCGGCCCATCGAGTCCACGCTGACCAGCGATCCCCACACACTAACACCATCCTGCACACAAAAAGCTGGAGGAACGCACAGCGGGACAGGCAGTGTCTCTTGAGCAATGGAATGGGTGACAATTCAGGTCGAGACCCTTCTTCAAACTATTTAGGGTTAAGGGAAACGATAGAAATACAGTGGCTTGCAAAAGTTTTCACACCCCTTGAACTTTTCCACATTTTGTCACGTTACAACCACAAACGTAAATGTATTTTATTGGGATTTTATGTGATAGACCAACACAAAGTGGTGCATAATTGTGAAGTGGAAGGAAAATGATACATGGTTTCCAAATTTTATTACAAATAAAAAACTGAAAAATGTGGCGTGCAAAAGTATTCAGCCCCCCAGAGTCAATACTTTGTAGAACCACCTTTCGCTGCAATTACAGCTGTAAGTCTTTTGGGGTATGTCTCTACCAGCTTTGCACATTTAGAGACTGAAATTTTTGCCCATTCTTCTTTGCAAAATAGCTGAGGCTCATTCAGATTGGATGGAGAGCGTCTGTGAACAGCAATTTTTAAGTCTTGCCAGAGATTCTCAATTGGATTTTGGTCTGGACTTTGACTGGGTCATTCTAACACATGAATATGCTTTGATCTAAACCATTCCATTGTAGCTCCGGCTGTATGTTTAGGGTCGTTGTCCTGCTGGAAGGTGAACCTCCGCCCCAGTCTCAAGTCTTTTGCAGACTCTAACAGGTTTTCTTCCAAGATTGTCCTGTATTTGGCTCCATCCATCTTCCCATCAAGTCTGACCAGCTTCCCTGTCCCTGCTGAAGAAAAGCATCCTCACAGCATGATGCTGCCACCACCATGTTTCACAGTGGCGATGCTGTGTTCAGGGTGATGTGCAGTGTTAGTTTTCCGCCACACATAGCGTTTTTCATTTAGGCCAAAAACTTCAATTTTGGTCTCATCAGACCAGAGCACCTTCCTCCACATGTTTGCTGTGTCCCCCACATGGCTTGTGGCAAACTGCAAACGGGACTTCTTATGGCTTTGTTTCAACGATGGCTTTCTTCTAGCCACACTTCCATAAAGGTCCGATTTGTGGAGTGCACGACTAATAGTTGTCCTGTGGACAGATTCTCCCACCTGAGCTGTGGATCTCTGCAGCTCCTCCAGAGTTGCCATAGGCCTCTTGGCTGCTTCTCTGATCAATGCTCTCCTTGCCCGGCCTGTCAGTTTAGGTGGACGGCCATGTCTTGGTAGTTTTGCAGTTGTGCCATACTTTTTCCATTTTCGAATGATGGATTGAACAGTGCTCCGTGAGATGTTCAAAGCTTGGGATTTTTTTAATAACCCAACCCTGCTTTAAACTTCTCCACAACTTTATCCCTGACCTGTCTGGTATGTTCCTTGGGCTTCATGATGCTGTTTGTTCACTAATGTTCTCTAACAAACCTCTGAGGCCTTCACAAAACAGCTGTATTTATACTGAGATTAGATTAGACCCAAGTGGACTCTATTTACTAATTAGGTGACTTCTGAAGGCAATTGGTTGCACTGGATTTTATTTAGGGGTATCAGAGTAAAGGGGGCTGAATACTTTTGCACACCACACTTTTCAGTTTTTTATTTGTAAAAAAATTTGAAAACCAGGTATCATTTTCCTTCCACTTCACAATTATGCACCACTTTGTGTTGGTCTATCACATAAAATCCCAATAAAATACATTTACGTTTGTAACGTGACAAAATGTGAAAAGGTTCAAGGGGTATGAAAACTTTTGCAAGCCACTGTAGATGATGATGTAGAGAGAACACCATCTAAACATTTAACATTGGCCTGTTTCCTTTATCATCATTACCTTTTTGCATATCGATAATTCATTGTTCTTTATCGCTCTACATCATCATCTATATCTCACGTTTCCCCTATCCCTAACTAGTCTGCAGAAGGGTTTCATCCCGAAACATCACCTACTCTCCAGAGATGCTGCCTGTGCAGCTGAGTTACTCCTGCATTTTGTGTCTATCCTTGGTTTAATCCAGCATATGCAGTTCCTTCTGACACACACTACCCTACACACACTAAGGACAAATTCCAATTACGCCAAGCAAATTAATCTACTATCCTGTACGTCTTTGGAGTGTGGGAGGAAACTAGAGATCCTAGAGAAAACCCGCGCAGGTCGCGGGGAGAACGTACGAACTCCGCACATACAACACCCGCAGTCAGGATCGAACCCGGGTCCCTGGCGCTGGAAGGCAGCAATTCTACCGCTGCGCCACTCTGCCATTACTGATTTCACACATGTGGGTAAAGGAGCCATGAAACACAAATGTGCTATTTTTAAATACGTTGCAAATGCGAGTATTTAATTAGGAAACTTGGTCGGTGACTCTGTAGTCAAGTCCACCCCACATAATTAGTTTGATTAGCATTTCAGTCATTGTGTGCTTAGCTCGTGTGAGAAATGCAAATGATCTCCATTTTACAGCGAAAATAAGACAAGTGCAAAAGCCGCAAAATCGACTGGGATGATCACAGCACCACACGGCACCGGCACCTACCAGTCCTCACACAAAATAATATTAAAATCAGTTGCAAATATAGTTGTGCAGATATAATGCAAAGAAAGCAGGCACAGATGGTTAGAGTCTTGCTGCTTGTAAGGGTGATGGAAACAGAGACATTTAGGCCTTTCCACAGGGAATTGGACAGACACTTAAAGGGAACATGTTTTGCAGGGTTATAGAGAATACACAAGGGAATCAACATGAACAGGTTGCTCTACAAGGATAGTCTAAACGAGCTCTTTCCCTAACCAGTCTGGGCGGCATTGTATAGTTGCTGCCTTACAGCGCCAGATACCTGGGTTCGATCCCAACTGCGGGTGCAGTCTGTACGGAGTTTGCACATTCGACCCGTGACCTGCTTGAGTTTTCTCCGAGATCTTCGGTTTCCTTCTACACTCCAAAGACGTGCAGGTTTGTAGGTTAATTGGCTTGGTATCAGTGTAATTTGCATTGGACAGTGTTAATGTGCGGGGATCGCTGGTCGGCGCGGACTCGGTGGGCCGAAGGGCCTGTGTCGGCGCCGTATCACTAATCTAAACTAAGCTAAACTTAACTAATCTGCAGTTCCTGTGCCTCGTGGCCCATTGCTTAACGCTTCAGCTGAAGACAATGCTAAGCCTTAAACCTCTGTCTCACGGTGCGAGTCGACCCACGAGTGACCCCGAGTTTTCACTCGTGGTAATCACGTACAATTAACGTAGCGGGAACGTCGGAACTCGCGGACGCAACTTAGCAACCCGTGGCGCTAACGGCAGGTACCCGTGAAACTCGTTAACTCTTGAAAAAATTCAAACATGTTTAAAGTTTTCCACGAGTCGAATTTACTGTTGAAGTTAAAATTGAAACATTTAAACTCGTTGTAATAACGTAGTGGCCCGTGAGTTTCCCTTAGTGACTCGTGAGTCTACCGTGGACACTCTTTAACTCGGCGGGCAGGCAGCATCTCTGGAGCGAAGGAATGGGTGACGAGATGACGTTTCCAAATTTCTGCTGGGTCTTTGTGTTACTCCAGCACCGTGTGTTCACTTTTTGTCAACCAGCATCTGCCCTTTCTTGTGTATGACATTATTTGTATCCGTGGCAGTTGATTGTCACTCCCTTCAGTTTCCCAGGCGGTCGGGACGGGACTGGAGTTGGGAGGGAAAGGTGGGGGAGGAGGAGGGGAGAGGGGGGGTGGAGGAGGAAGGGAGGTGGGGAGGAGGAGGGAGGGGAGGGGGGATGGGGTGACTTAGTACGGGAGACAAGTGTACTGACTGTGTGGGCAGACGCTTTGGTAGTGATTGACCATGGGGTTCACTGTCGAGGACTTCATAATACAGAGAGCATTATAAACAGTGGAGAGATTAACCCTGGAAAGGGGGGAGACTGCTCTCTGAGTTGGATCCAGGAAACGGAAGCAGGAATTTTCTTGAGGTTATTAACGACAGATAAATGGATGGGAAGGTTTTAGAGGGCGATGGGCCACATGCAGGCAAATAGTTCTACCCCAAGACGCCAAATTGGACGGCACGGCCAAGCTGGGCTGAAGGACCTGTTTCCGTGTTGTACAGCACCATGACTAAGGCCTATCCAGTGGGATTGACATATTTTGTATTTTTCCTTTCTAAAGATGCATTTTAGTGACTATTGCACACTGCAGACCAGAAGTGCCTTCAATACCCAGAGAGAATGGATGGGCGGGTTAGGTGAGCAGGAGAGTGGGGTTGTTTGCAGTTGCAGAGGGAGGGGGCAGGGGCGATACAGTTCCCAGTGTCAGCTCCTGTTCTACCGAGCGTGTGGACGGGGACGGGTGGCTTGGTTGGTGGCGGCACATGGTGTGACAGAGCCGGCGTGCCCGCTGACCCCCCGCCCCCCCCCCCCCCCCCCCCCGGTCCGGGGCTACGCTGGGAGAGAGCCCCCGAGTACCTGTCCCGGGGCGACTGGCACTGACCTGCTGGAGTCGCCGAGGCGAAGCCCCCACGCCCGGTGCAATGGGTTGGGAACTGGAGAGGGGAGGGAAGGGGTCACACACATTGGCCGGGAAGCAGAAGGGTGGGGGTGGGGCCAACAATGAGATGGAGAAAGACAGAAACACCGACGTGCAAAGGAGACCTACAATAGCGCATGGTCTCTCTCGCGTTATGGCGGGTGATTGTCGCCTGCCCGCTGTTTCTGACGCTAAAGCCTTGGGATCATTGCCCTTTGTGTTGGCGTGGAGGGGGAGGGGGTATTGTGCTGAGTGATCGCCCCCTGCTATCCCAGGGACAGGGAGACACAGCGGCCTTTGAGACCGGTGGGCAATCACTACCAAAGTGTCTGCCCACACAGTCAGTACACCTCTCCTACACTTGTCTCCCGCACTAAGATCATCCCGCAGAGAATGATCCCAGCCTAACCCAAGAGCCTTGTCACCCCAGACAGATTAATGATGCCCCCGCACCCCCCCAACCTCCCTCCACCTCAACTCACGTCTGGGCACCAAAGCAGCTCACGAGGCGAACCCTGAGCTCCGTCTCCCAACAATCTGATGTGAAACTGATGTGAAAGAACAGCGGCTGCGGACGGCCGGCACCCGGCATGGACTTCTCACACCCTCACACACGAAAAGTGTGCGCGAACAAACAAAACAAGGTATAAAACCAAAGCCCGGCTTGAAAGGCAACTAAAAATATATTCCGCTTAGAACGAGCAGGCGCGGAGACATCCGTCCACATTCAAAGATTTCATCTCCCGTCTCCCCGCAGTGTGTAGACCTGGCAATAAATTCAATTAAAATATAACAAACCTCCGCCCGCTGGTCTTCTAACTACGTGCTGTGTGTTTCAAACAACTCATAAGTATAACTGCTCTGGCACTGGAGGGTGCGCATTTTCCCTTTGTAGGTCATATCAATAGATGCGGCCGCGCGGAATTCCATCTTTAACTCAAAGCTGCAGGATGGAGATGTCTTCTTTAACACTGTTGCTTATTAAAGCAGACCTTCATTCACGGTTGGCTCAAGAGTAACTCGGGAGAGGAACTTGGTAACTCGGGAGAGGAACTTGGAACATCGCAGAAATGGCATACCCTTGGGAACGCGGTTAAACTCTTGAACATAAACTTGGAATCTCGTACATAACCACGAGTCTGTTTTTTAATCTTTCACTCGGGGGCACTTCGTGGGTGGACTCGCACCGTGAGACAGGGCCATTAGTGAAGGCCTCGATGATCCTGGCAGGATTGGATCAGAAGTAGGGAGGAGGTGTCACTTAACCAAAAGGTTTAACAAGAGAATACATAGTTTTGGGTAATATCAGGAGAAAGAAAAAAAAAAACCCCACTATTTAAAGATTAAATATAGTAGCTAGTCAAACTTTATTCCTTAAATTCTAATTTGTGTTAAAATTAACAATTATCCATCTGAATAGAATTAATATAACCTGTCAGTATGTGCTGGTAATTTGACAGTAATGACTGCTGATAATCAACATTAATTACCTGGAATGATGGGTGAAAACTGTCATTATAGCAGTAATTTTGATAAATGGCAGGTTCTAAATATGCAATTTGCTTAATAGCTTCAAATTAATGCCTGTAGTTATTTTAATGAAAATAATCCAATTCAGAGCAGAGCTGCACTCAACACATCTGAGGAGTCTTAACAAATGGAAGTAAAATCTTGCTCCACTTTGTCAAAATCCTCATTTAATCCGCCACACAGGCCTTTCCTACGAGCTAGACACACAAAGCTGGAGTCATGGCCCTGTCCCACGGTACGAGTTCATTCCAAGAGCTCTCCCGAGATTCCCCTGATTCGAACTCGGAGATTTACGGTAATGGCCGCTCGTGGGTACTCGGGGATATCATGGACATTTTTCAACATTTTTAAAAGCCCTTCACGAGTCTTCCCGAGCTTACCGTGTTTCCCGAGTACCTGCCATTAGCGTTACGAGACGTCCCGAGCTCCGACGTACCCGCTACGAACATTCTACGTGCTTCCACGAGTTTGATTTTTTTAAATCTCGGGAGAGCTCTTGAATGAGCTCGTACGGTGGGACAGCCCCATAACTCAGTGGGTCGGGCAGCATCTCTGGAGAGAAGGGACTAGGTGACGTTTCGGGTCGGTTCCGTCAGTTTTGTTTATTGTCACTAGGTAGGAAGGAACTGCAGGTGCTGGTTTAAAACAAAGGTGGACACAAAATGCTGGAGTGACTCAGCAGGATGGGCAGCATCCCTGGAGAGAAGGAACGTGGGACGTTACAGATCGAGACCTTTCTTCATAGTCTGAATGGGGGGTCTCGACCCGAAACGTCACCCTTTCCTTCTCTCCAGAGATGCTGCCTGTCCCACTGCGTTACTCCAGCTTATTGTGTCTAAAATCATAGAGCAGATGGCGATCACATGTCAATAATTTCACTGGATCGTGGTATTAAATGATGCCTGGGAATAGCAACGTTTAAACACAAAGGGCTCAGACGCCGTTTCAGGTCAGGACATTTCTTCCAGACTCGGATCAGGGCCTTTCCTCACACTGAAGGTTCCATCTGTAGCATCCCGACCCGAGATGCCACCTGTCCATTTCCCTCCGCAGATGCTGCCTGACCCACGGAGTTTCTCCAGCACTTTGTTGTTTTGCGTCGAGACCCTTCTTCAGACTCAGTCTCAGACTGTGATAGTTCGACGAGGATGCACCGGTGTGAACAACGAGGGACCTGGCCTGGGGTGGGGGTGGGGGGCAAGGGGAGGGACTCAGCGTGGGGTGGGGGTGGGGGGCAAGGGGAGGGACTCAGCGTGGGGTGGGGGTGGGGGGCAAGGGGAGGGACTCAGCGTGGGGTGGGGGTGGGGGGGCAAGGGGAGGGACTCAGCGTGGGGTGGGGGTGGGGGGCAAGGAGAGGGACTCAGCGTGGGGTGGGGGTGGGGGGCAAGGAGAGGGTCTCAGCGTGGGGTGGGGGTGGGGGGCAAGGGGAGGGACTCAGCGTGGGGTGGGGGTGGGGGGCAAGGAGAGGGTCTCAGCATGGGGGGGCGGCTGAGAACAAAGAGGGACCATTGGAATGGAATACTTAGTCGCTCTGTCTGTGTCCTACACGTGGCGACCCTTTGCATACTCGTGTATCCAAAGGACAGACTCTCACTGTGACTTGATGATAAAGTATCACTCATTCACATCATCTTCGTAAGGCCAAGGGCCACAGATGTGAGAGTATGAGGTGGACAATGGGCTTAAACCACCATTGATGAACCGCAGCGAACGCAAGTAAACTTCGCTCCATTGCGCCAACATATTTGGCACGGTGGCACAGCGGTAGTGTTGCTGCCTTCCAGCGCTTGCAGCGCCGGAGACCCGGGTTCGATCCCGACTATGGGTGCTGTCTTGTGTGGAGTTTGTACATTCCCCTCGTGACCGAGTGCGTTTTCTCTGAGATCTTCAGTTTCCTCCCACACTCCAAAAGACATGCAGGCTTGTAGGTTAATAAGCAACGTTCGTTATCCCAATAAACGCAAGGAATCATGGGATTTGTCAAAGGTCATTCGGGATAAAATCCTGGGCGCTGTATAAACTGTGTATAAATTGTTAACTATTCTACCAAGGAATTAATCTTGAATTCTGTCAACTCCTTTCTTGTTCTGCTGTTCACACACTACTTACACAGTCCCAGTTCTAGTTCGGTTCATTAATCTGCAACTCTGAGATATTCAAAAAGTTAAAGAATATATTATTTTCATTTAATCCTTAATGTGTTTGCTACTGGAATAAGAGATGATTACTTGTGTTTGAAACGTTTTCTTATCTTTATTCATAATTTATGTGTAAAAATATATTTAATCTGAGGCAGGCAGCGACTGTATCAGTGTGATGTGGGCTGATGCTTTGCCTACAGGCGGTGTGAATGTACCGTTAAGGCAAAGATTCATCTCCGAGGAAAACTGAGTACAGGGTTGGTCCTGTGAAGGAGCTGCAAATCCGATATAAGACATTTCACTGTGATTTTTAAAAAATTTTTTAAAAATATTTTTATTTAATAGAGGTAAATACATCAGTGTGCATCACATATATATTGTTACAATCATTGTACCCCATAATTTTATGGCTTTTCACTGTGAAATGCCTGCCCTTTAGTATTGGATAGATTGAGTGGAATGGAGTCTGTACTATTCCAAGTCTGCGGTGGATGGGGTGCATTTCCCCCAGCCATCTCGCCCACTGCATGTTGACCAGCACAGTTCACCAGCCCTTGTTAGCAGAGGCTCTTGGTGCAAGTGTTACTCGCAGCCCAAAGGTTTAGTGGAGGTGCTGCGTTAGGATCGGGCACGCAGCGAGCTAATGAAAGGGCTGTCAGATCAGAGCAGCCCAGGTTGCCGAGTGGCCGAAGGGCAGATTTTAATGGGTCGTTATTAAGCTTTTTAGTTTGTGCAGCATCACCAGCTCTCTCTCTCTCTCTCTCCCAGATCCCCCACCCCAACTGTCGGCAAAGTCTGACAGAGAAAATGCCTCCACTCATATTCCGGGTTGGCTCCGCGTTTGCCCAGGGTGGCGCCTCCTTCAAAGAGAGCGAGAACAGGTGCCGTCAGCTGGGGAGCTGCGACCCACTCCTGAGTGAAGCCTCTAGTTTGGCTGCGGTTCAAATGGCTGCAAATTCTCATCATTATCACCGTCCGGTCACCCGGACCCGGCTCCCAACTGTGTGCCCTGACAGACTGGAACCAACCCCAGAGGTTAAAGCAACAGCATCTTTATTTAAGCCAAACCACCTCTAAAGTTTAACCAGCCTGTTTGAATCCAATCTGAACTTTCCATACCCCAATCTCCCCCAACCTACCCCCTAACCCCCCCCCCCCCCACAGAACATTCTCCTCGATTCCTTCAATTCAGGAAGGTTGTTTAGATAGGAATGTAAGGCCTGCCTCAAATTGGTTGACCACACAACTTGTAATTTGTAAAACAATATTGAATTTGAATGGCTGTGACTCAGGCTAATGGCAGGGAGTTGATCATTGACAGGTTTGTTCCAGGCATTCTTGAGTTTTCAAGGCTGGTGCTGTAAGGAGTCAGTAATTTAAATGGACACATTTGTGGATTTGTGCAGCCTGCAGTACACTGTGGCCTGCTGCTGACATATTTGACAAATACATTTATTTATAAATCTCATTGTCCGTACACACACAGTAGCTCAGCTGGCGAGAATGTTTATCCCGAATGACCCATGACCTGGGCATGCGCAGTTGTAATGCCGTACTCGCTTATTGGCTTGGGTTTGTTTACTTGGTATCAGTGTAAATTGTCCCTAGTGTGTGTAGGCTTGCGTTAGTGAGCGGGGATCGCTGGTCGGTGCAGACTTGGTGGGCCAAAGGGCCTGTTTCCTCGCTGAATCTCTAAACTAAACTAAATTAAAACCTGGCTCGCGGTTTTGTTCAGAAGCTGCATCTTACTCCTTCTGGGCAGCTCGGTGGCGCAGCGGTAGAGTTGCTGCCTTACAGCGCCAGAGACCCGAGTTCGATCCCGACTTCGGGTGCTGTCTGTACGGAGTTTGTACGTTCTCCCCGTGACTACATGGGGTTTCTCTGAGATCTTCAGTTTCCTCCCGCACTCCAAAGATGTACAGGTTTGTAGATTAATTGGCTTGGTGTAAATGTAAATTGTCCCCAGTGTGCGTAGGATGGCGTTAATGTGCGGGGATCGCTGGTCGGTGTGGACTCAGTCGACCGACCCTGTTTCCGCGCTGTATCTCTAATCTAAACTACTGAAAGTTGTTCTCAACTCCATGAAACGCAGTGTCACAATGCATGACCCGCTAACACAAACATCCCTCTGGCCATATCTGACCCTGAGATGCCTCTACTTGCCTGGTTCTGCCCTTACCTTTAACACCCGAGCCATCTACATCTTCAGGAGCCCTTTCCCTTCTCCCACCACACGGCCACATTGAACCATCTGTGGTCCCTTATGAGCTCATCCTCGTCTTCATGGCAACACCATCTAAAGCTACCTTTCAAATGATCAATGGTGACATTCAGAGCTCAGCTTGCATGTCCTTGCATCCGAGTGTTAAATAAGCGACTCATAACTGTAGGATTGATCTTGGGAATTCTAAATTCAGCCTTGCTATTTAAACATTGATGCCTGTTATCCAAATGGGATCGAGGATGCTGCAGTCTTACTGAGTCATAGAGTTATGGAGTGATACAGCATGGGAACAGGCCCTTCAGCCCAACTTGCCCACTCCGGCCAACATGTCCTGTCTACTCTAGTCCCACCTGCCTGCGTCTGGTCCATATCCCTCAAAACCAGTCCTATCCATGTACCTAACTCTTTCTTAAATGTTGCGATAGTCCCAGCCTCGACTACCTCCTCTGGCATCTTGTTCCATACACCCACCATCCTTTGTGTGAAAAGGTTACCAGTCAGTTTCCTATTAAATCTTCTCCCCTTCACCTTAAACCTATGTCCTCTGGTCCTCGATTCCCCTACTCTGGGCAAGAGACTCTGTGCATCTCCCCAATCTATTCCTCTCATGGCCTTATACACCTCTATAAGTTCGCCCCTCATCCTCCTGTGCTCCTGTGCGGTTCTTCTAGCAAGCACTCCATGTCCATCTCTGAGGAATTTCTGGGAGCATCCCATAAATCACAGCGTCCTCTCATTATGCAACTGTGTAGTTTAGTTTGGTTTGGAGATGTAGCGCGGAAACAGGCCCTTCGGCCCACCTGGTCCGCTCTGACCAGCGATCCCCGCACATTAACATTATCCTACATCCACTAGGGACAAAGTTTACATTTACCGAGCCAATTTATCTACGTACCCGTACGTCTTTGGAGTGTGGGAGGAATCCGAAGATGTCGGAGAAAACCCACGCGGACACGGGGAGAACGTACAAACCCCGTACGGACAGCAGCCGTAGTCAGGATCGAACCCGGGTCTCCGGCACTGCAAGCGCTGTAAGGCAGCAACTCTACCGCTGCGCCACTGTGACCGCCCTGTTGTTTGGGATGAACCGTGACAAGGACCTTTCCCCGTGTGGCCAGGCACTCTTAACTAATTCACAATCTGAAAAGAGGTGGTAACATCTCCTCTCTATGCAGAGGGGCGTTGGCATATGCTTGCCTCCGTGCGGCTAATACGTTATCTTTCAGGTCCTAAAACACTCCCAATGGATTTTAATGCACTTTAAAGTTTCAAAGTGTAATTACTGTTTTTTCTAGCAGCTGTCACTCATCACACAATATCTGACTAACAGTCGTGAGATAAACAGCAACTAATCTGTTTCGATGGTGTTGACTGAGGAATGTATTTTGCCATCACCAGTGGAAAAGACGTTCAGCTCTTCTACAAGGGTCGGCATGGTGGCTCAGCAGCAGAGCTGCTGCCTTACAGCACCAGAGACCTGGGTTCAATCCTGACTACAGGTGCTGTCTGTACGGAGTTTTTACATTCTCCCCGTGACCTGCGTGGGTTTTGTCATGTCCGTTATTGTCATGCCCGTTATTTGACTTTTTGGCAGAGCGGTATTCGGTGAGTTTGCTTTTAGGCAACGCAGCCTTTCAGTTAGTTGACTTTTAGGCATCACACCCTTTCGGTTCGTTTGCCTTTTGGCTTCGTTTCCATTCCGTTTTTGGGCGTTTCAGCTTCGTTTCCATTCGGTTATTTGGCTTCCACTTCTTTGCTTCAGCTTCTCGTCCTTCGACGCCACGTCCGCACACGGGTTCAAATGACATTTCGGGTCAGGACACTTCTTCCGACACTTCTTCCTGGGATGAGCTGTGCGGTGGCCGAAGGCCCTCGAGAAGCGCCGTGGAGCTGCCGAGAACAAAGAGGGGCCCGGCAAGGGTCCGCCAAGAATGACGAGGGACCTGGCAGTCCGCAGTGATAGATAGATTCTTGATCAGTACGGGTGTCAGGGGCTATGGGGAGAAGGCAGGAGAATGGGGTTAGGAGGGAGAGATCGAGATTGAATGGCGGGGTAGACTTGATGGGCCGAATGGCCTAATTCTGCTCCTATCACTTATGAACCGGGTGTGGCAGCGATTTTATTCAAACAGAAAAGATGTGAGAATCAGATTTGGACATTTTTTATGTTACGAGGGTGGTTCTAACATTATCACAGTAATTCTGCTATTACTGCACACTCTACATCGTAACACAATAGTTGAATAGTGTAGTGGGGTGCGCTGCCACTAGCAGATCAATTGATTAGTTTGTAGAAGTTCCTCCAAGTGCCACCTCATTGCTATCACTGAACTGTTTATTCTAATCGGGTTATCAATTCCATTAAAACAACATGGAAAGGAATTAACGTGTGAACTCCTAATCTCGTGCAGCATACATTAGAGCCATTAATGGCTCTTTAATCGACTTAAAAGAAACAGAATACTAATTTATGAAGTAGTATTTTAAGTGGTAGTGGGGCGGGAGGGGAAGGATTGAAGCGCTCGCCAGAATTAACTCAGTGATATCATTAAAAACTTAATCGCAGAGCAATCATGGGTACCACACAGATGTTACTGGCCCTTGCGTTTGTCTGGCTTGAAAGTGAACTTTTAGTTTTGTTTAGTTTAGTTTTTGAGATACAGCGCGGAAACAGGCCCTTCGGCCCAGCGCGTCCGCACCGACCAGCGATCCCCGCACATTAACGCTATCCTGCACACACAAGGGGCAATTTTACATTCACACCAAGCCAGTTAATCTACAAAGGTGTACGTCTTTGGAGTGTGGGAAGAAACAGAAGATCTTGGAGAAAACCCACGCGGTCACGGGAGGACGTGCAAACTCTGCACAGTGAACTCCACTCCATTCAAATTTCTTCTCCATTGAGAAAGAGGAAGAATCCACACTTAGGTTTACATAAATTCTAAATCAGAGTGAAGCCTGTTTGATTGAATTGGGAAACGTTTTTTTGCTCATAGTTCATAAGATCAAGGAGCAGAATTAGGCCATTCGGCCCATCAAGTCAACTCTGCCATTCAATCATGGCTGATCATCCAGAATCAGTACCCTGTTCCTGCTTTCTCCCCATATCCCTTGATTCCGTTAGCCCTAAGAGCTGTATGTAACTCTTTCTTGATACGTCCAGTGAATTGGCCTCCACTGCCTTCTGTGGCAGAGAATTCCACAGATTCACAGCTCTCCGGCTGAAAAAGTTTTTCCTAATCTCTGTCCTAAATGGCCTACCCCTTATTCTTAAACTGTGACCCCTGGGTTCTGGACTCCCCCAACATCGGGAACATTTTTCCTGCATATAGCCTGTCCAACTCCTTAAGAATTTTACATGTTTCTATAAGATATCCTCTCATCCTTCTAAATTCCAATTAATTCCAGCCTCAGCATTAAATTCCTGCTTCTATATTCCAGTCCTCTCTAAATAAATGCTTGCACTCTTTACGCCCAAAGCTGAGATGCCAGGAAGGACCCTGTAAAGTCAGCACCTCCCCTTGGGGCAAGAGTGAACTGCAGGAAGAAGCATGAGATCGTCCATCGAAGTCCAGGACTAAGCTGCCAGGGCAAGTCCGAGATCCCCAGTGTCATTGTACATGAGGTATGGCGCCCCGATGTAGTTCAGAATAAATGAATGAATGAATCATACTTTATTGTCACGTGTGACAAGTCACAGTGATATCCAATGTCCATATTCACCCAAGGTATGCAAAGAGTTGCTACATAAAGGACACCAACAATGTTCCAAAGAATTCCATTTTACCCAAACCATTCCATTTGTGGTCCCCCTTCATTCTCAGCAGTTGCCCCATGCCGGGTCCTACCTTATCTCCCCGCCCCCCCAACATGGTGGTCCCCGCACGCCAAGTCCTCCTTTATGCCCCCCCCCACCTCCCTCCACACCTGTCCCCCCCCCCCCCCCCACAATGTCCTCCTTTGTTCTCCCCCCTCACGGCAGTCCCCCAAGACGCCGGTTTCTCCTTTATCTTTCCTTTGTCCTGGACTTTCATCCCACTGTAAATAGAATAAATCGTGTGAGTTCACCCTACGACGAGTGTCGGTGTGGTCACTTTGGGACCCAGCATTGTCCCGACACTTGGTACATGTGACACTAATAAACCTAAACCAAAACCGATGGGGCTGAGTACACACATCTGCTTGGGAGAGATAGGCTGGGAGAGCTCACCGGTTCAGTGGTGTTTTATTGTTACATATGTAACTGCATGGTGAACTTCTTTTTGCATGTTTACACGTGCCAGCGCTGCCGTGTTTTGGCGCCATTTCCCAAAAGTCCAAAGTCCGGTTTCCCGCCCGCTCCATCCATTGGAGCGGCTCCCGATCCCCTCCCTCGCCCCCGACCGGCTCATCCCTGAACCGACATCCCTCTCCTTTCCTCTTGAGGATGGATTTGGGACAAGGTATTTAGTGTGGCTACATCCTGAATGTGTTGGGGTGAGCTCCCGGAGAATATTCGGATGGGTTTATGGAATCATACATCAGCATGAGAGAATTACCAATCGCATCGACCATCCAGCCAAATACCAAAGCAATTTGAAAATTCCTTGTTACATTTTGCGCTCAGATTTCTAGTATTTCTAAGCTGCTTCCGCAATATGAAACAAACGTCAAGATCTTTTCTCAGACTACAGTTTAAGGTGGCAAATGGTAAGTTGGCCTTGATAGCACCAGGATTTGGTTTCTAGAGCAGGGATATACTGGTACATTCCGTGACACTATACTTGGGGTTTTGTGTGCAATCTTAGTCTCCTTATTTAAAAAGGGATACACTAGCCAAAGAAGATGTGCAAAGGTTCACCGGACTGATTCTTGTGATGATAGCACTGCTGTACGAGGAGAGAACGCATCAAATTGGACTCTACTTGCCTGAGTTCAGAAGAAAGGCATGTGTAGGAAGGAAATGCAGATGCTGGTTTAAACCGAAGATAGACACAAAAAGCTGCAGTAGCTCAGTGGATCAGGCAGCATCTCTGGAGAGAAGGAATGGGTGACGTTTCTGAAGAAGGGTTTCGACCCGAAACGGCAACTGTTCCTTTTCATCAGCGATGCTGCCTAACCCGCTGAGTTACTCCAGCTATCATCAGAAGAAAGGATCTTTGTTCTCCAGGGATGCTGCTTGACCCGCTGAGTTACTCCGGCACTGTGTGTCTCTCTTTCACAAACCAGTGTCGGCCGTTCCTTGCACATCCTTTAGATCCTAAAATAGGCACAAAGTGCGGGAGTAAAGGGGCTGTCCCACTTGGGCAACTTAATTGGCGAGTTTAGGAGAGTTTGAAAAAATGTCATGTTGAAGACCTCCTTCAACTATGTAGAAGACCTCCTTCGACCTCCTTCTGCGATGTTGAAGACTAGCTTCGACTAGCTACAGGAAAATTGGACACCGAATAGTGGAGAGTGAAGACGACCTCCTTCGACCTCCTTCGACCTCCTTCGACCTCCCTTCGACTATGATGAAGATTATCTACGACTACCTTCGACTACCCTCGATTACCTACGACTAACATGCCGACCTACTACGACCTACTACGACTAAACCTACGAGTAAACAAAGTATCGAATTTTTCCATGGTGACCTTTTTTTTACTCGCGGGCATTTTTCAACGTTGAAAAATGCGCCGCGACCTAGCTGAGGCCTCTAGTACACGGGGACCACTCTCGAGCATGAAGGAGAGTTACGAAGACATCCTAGGACCTCGTGCGAGTATGAGTCGAGGGCAAACTCGCCAGAACTCGCGGATTAGCTCGCCCAAGTGGGACAGCCCCTTAACTCAGCGGGACAGGCAGCATCTCTGGATAGCAGTAATGGGTGACGTTTTGGGTCGAGACCCTTCTTCAGACTTTCTTCTGTAAGAGGGCTTGGCATGCATTCCAGAATTAAGAAGTGTTTTGTGGACGCGATGCGCTGTTTCACCTTTAAGATTCCTCTGTCGATGATACATTTCTAATCCCCGGTGCAGACGGCTCTTTATAAGGTTGTTCATCATCCCCCGGAGAGAGTGGAGACTATTTATTAGCACGGCATGGATGAGCAGCTGTGATACACGTCCCTTTATCGCACACCCCACACACCTCAGCGGGTTTGCAGTCCGCACACACCACTCTCCACTTAACAGCAAATTAAATCGGTGGAAGAAAATTGATCCACTTCCTCCTCTGTGGATAATATAAAGCGCAACAGAGAAAAGCAAACAAATCTCCCCCTGCCATTATGCCGTCTACGTGTGAATGGAGGGTCTAACTTGGAGCTACCTGTGCTTCGGAATTAGATGGGTCACAATGTTTGAACTTGAGGGAGTCTGGCCTATTTTCCGAGCAGTGTTCTGATGAGTTGCAGTGTGGCTACTGGTAAGGTTGCCAACTGTCCCGTATTCTTGCTATTGAGGGAGTGTGGCGTAGGTTTATAAAGTTAATTCCCGGGATGGCGGGACTGTCATATGCTGAGAGAATAGAACAGCTGGGCTTGTACACTCTGGAGTTTAGAAGGACGAGAGGGAATCTCATTGAAACATATAAGATTGTTAAGGGCTTGGACACGCTAGAGGCAGGAAACATGTTCCCGATGTTGTGGGAGTCCAGAACCAGGGGCCACAGTTTAAGAATAAGGAATAAGCCATTTAGAACGGAGACGAGGAAAAACTTTTTCTCACATAATGTGGTGAGTCTGTGGAATTCTCTGCCTCAGAGGGCGGTGGAGGCGGGTTCTCTGGATGCTTTCAAGAGAGAGCTAGATAGGGCTCTATTTTTAAAATAGAGCAGGGGATAAGGGGAGAAGGCAGGAACGGGGTACTGATTGGTGATGATCAGTCATGATCACATTGAATGGCGGTGCTGGCTTGAAGTGCCGAATGGCCTACTCCTGCACCTATTGTCTATTGTCTATTAGCCGGGACATCCCGAATATTGGGCTAAATTGATTTGTCCCATTCGGGACCGCCCTTGTCCCGTATTTGACTGCTACTACTTGTGTCGAGGGGACTGTCGGGTCGGAGCGCCGCATCCCACCCCACCTCACCCGTCCCGACGTAGTGCAGCCCATGGAGTGCAGCAGCAGCAGCAGCAGCAGCAGCGCCTCGCCCGTGGCCCCATCGGTCGGCAGCCCGGCCAGCTGTCCGACCTTCGGACCTTCGCTTGCCGCCAACACCATAGGCCGATCATCGGTTCATGAGTTGGATGGGGTGGCCGGGCCAAAACCCCTCAGCTGGCCCACCGGCTGGGCTTGGTGTGCAATCCAGCACCCGGGCCCAACTCATCATTCACCCAGCCACGGCCCAATCGGTCAACGAATTGCCGTTGGGAATTTATCCCTTATTTTGAACATTTGTCCCTTATTTTGGAGTGGGAAGGTGGACAACCCTACTGCTGGGCTCTCTGCAGGAAGAACATTGCAGTAAAGGCAAAGAGTGGGTTGGTGCAGTCTTTGGAGGACAGAAAGGCTTTATTACTGTAGAAACAAGGATCTGCAGATGCCGATAACTACACAAATCGTGTAGGAAGGAACTGCAGAAGCTGGTCTACACCGAAGATAGACACCGAAAATGCTGGAGCAACTTACCAGCACAGGCAGCATCTCTGGGTGATGTTTTGGGTCGACTCAGAGTCTGAAGATGGGTCTCGACCTGAAACGTCGCCCATTCCTTCTCTCCAGAGATGCTGCCTGTCCCGCTGGGTTACTCCAGCATTTTGTGTCTATCTTCTCAATAGACAAAGTGTTAGATTAACACAGCGGGTCAGGCAGCATCTCTGGAGAACGTGGATAGGTGATGTTTCAGGTCGGAACCCTTCTTCAGACTCTTAGCATCCCAACATCTGCAGTTCCTTCCTACACACTGTTATTCTAGTGTTCTTAGTGCAAATGAGACATGTTGGTCGGTGTGGGCAAGTTGGGCTGAAGGGCCTGTTTCCACCCTGTAAGACTCTGGGACTCTTAAAAAGGTTGGTGACTTAAGAGACTGCAGATGGTGGCACCTTGAGCCACTAACAAACTGATGGAGTAACTCAGTGGGTCAGGCAGCATCTGTGGAAATAGATGGACAGGTGATGTTTTATGTCGGGACCCTTCATCAAAACTGGAGTAGAAGGAGATAGATGGTAGAAGGAGGTGAGGAGAATGAATAGGGCAAAACTGGAAAGTGATAGGTTTAGTTTAGTTTAATTTGGAGATACAGCGCGGAAACAGGCCCTTCGGCCCACCGGGTCCGTGCCGACCAGCGATCCCTGCACATTAACCCTATCCAACCACCCACCAGGGACAACTTTTACATCCACCAAGCCAATTAACCTACAAACCTGTACGTCTTTGGAGCGTGGGAGGAAACCAAAGATCTTGGAGAAATCACAAGCAGGTCAAGGGGAGAACGTACAAACTGCGTACAGACAGCACCCGTAGTCGGGATCGAACCTGGGTCTACGGCGCTGCATTCGCTGTAAGGCAGCAACTCTACCGCTGCGCCACCGTGACCGCCCGATAAGTGGATAGTCAATCTCCGCCCTACTCTCCCTCACCTAACTCACCTGCCTATCAAGCCCTCCTACCCCGGTTTCCACCTATCACTTTCCAGTTCTACAGTAATATAACCGTTTCTGGTCACTCGTAGGGAGGTGCAGTGAAAAGCTTTTGTTGCGTGCTAACCAGTGAGCAGAAAGGCAATACATGATTATAATCGAGCCATTGCAGTGTTAAGATACATGATAAGGGAATAACGTTTCGTGCAAGGTAAAGCCAGCAGAGTCTGATGAAGGATAATCTGAGGGTCAGCAATGAGCTAGATGGTGGTCCAGCACCGCTAATTAGAGTGAAAGGATGCAAATGGTGGAATCTGATAAGAGGCGATAGTGGGAATGTAATGAAGGGACAGTGAGTAGACAGGGACGGGGGTGGGGGTGGGTAAGGGTGGGTGGGGTGGGTAGGGGACTCGGAGGGGATGGCAGTGGGTGATGAGCAGAAGTGGAGGAGGGGAAAGGGAGGGGTGTGTTGGATCGGATGGAAAGAAAGGTGCATGTGAGGGTAACTGAGGGTGTGTTCAAAACAGACCCTTCAGCCCAACGGGTCCGCGCCGACCCCTGATCACCCTGTACACGAGCACTAATGTAATGTCCAGGTTCAGGGACAGCTTCTTCCCTACAGCCATCAGGCTATTTAACACGACAACAAATACGCTCTGAACTACAACAGACTATTATTATTATTGCACTATATTTATTTATTGAGTATGTGTGCATGTGGAGAGTCGGTCTGTCAAGGAGGACTCTCTCTAACTTCTACAGCTACACAGTAGAGAGCTTGCTGACTGGTTGCATTGTGGCTTGGTTCAGCAACTTGAGCGCCCTGGAGGGGAAAAGACTACAAAAAGTAGTAAACACTGCCCAGTCCATCATCGGCTCTGACCTCCCGTCCATCGAGGGGGATCTATCACAGTCTGCCTCAAAAAAGCTGGCAGCATCATCAAGGATCCACACCATCCTGGCCACACACTCATCTCCCTGCTACCTTCAGGTAGAAGGTACAGGAGCCTGAGAACTGCAACGACCCGGTTCAGGAATAGCTACCTCCCCACAGCCATCAGACTATTAAACTCAGCTCGGACAAAACTCTGAACATTAACAGCCAATAATCTGTTTATCAGTTTATTTATTCATGTGTGTATATATTTATACAATGGTATATGGACACACTGATCTGTTCTGTATTCGTGTTCTGTGTGCTGAAGCAAAGCAAGAATTTCATTGTCCTATCAGGAACACACGACAATAAACTCTCATGATCTTGATCTTGATGTGAATATGTACACACTGAAATTTTTTTCTCCCATTATGTACTATGTTTCCATTTCTGTTGTGCTGCAGCAAGTAAGAATGTCTTATCTGGGACATATGACAATAAACCACTCTTGACTCTTGGATTCAGTGGATTCAGCTTATGACAGGTGAGACCCAAAAAACTACCGACCCATCTCACTCCTTTGCGTCCCCTTCAAGCTCCTGGAACGTCTCCTCCTGGCCCGGATGGAACCAGTCGTAGACCCCCAGCTTCCAGAAGAACAAGCAGGCTTCCGCCGTGGTCGCAGCACTGTTCATCAGATCGTAAAGCTCACTGACGACATAGAGGACGGCTTTGAGAAACGCCATAAGACCGGCGTAATCCTGGTGGATCTAACAGCAGCATACGACACAGTTTGTCACCAGGGACTCATCCTTAAACTCCTCAGAACTATCCCCGATCGTCAACTAGTGCGGTTTATTGCCAACACCCTAGCCAACCGCATTTTCATCCTCAAGACAAGCGACGGACAATCTAGTCGCCCAAGACGCCTGAGGAACGGAGTCCCTCAGGGTTCAGTACTGGCCCCCATGCTATTCAACATCTACATCAGCGACCTACCTTCAACAACATCACAGAAGTATGGCTACGCTGATGACCTTGCTCTTCTCTTCTCCGACAGATGTTGGTCCAAAGTAGAAGATGTACTCACGAAGGACATGGCAGAACTAGCAACCTACCTGGAGACATGGAGGCTGAAACTGAGCGCGGCTAAAACTACCATCACAGCCTTCCATCTCAACACCAAGGAAGCTCACTGCCAACTCACAGTACCACTCTATGGGTCACCACTACCGTACAACCCTACTCCAACATACCTCGGGGTAAAGCTAGATCGGCAGTTGACATTTAAACATCACCTTGAGTCACTGAGAGCCAAAGTATCATCCAGAAATAACCTCCTTCGCCGCCTGGCAGGGTCATCATGGGGAGCCAACGCATCTACCCTTCGCACCGGAGCCCTCGCCCTGGTATACAGTGCTGCCGAGTACGCTGCACCAGCATGGTGCAGGAGTGTACACACACGCAAGCTTGATACCACACTCAATGAGACATTGAGGATCATCACTGGCTGTCTGCGGCCCACTCCATCAGAGTTCCTCCCTGTGTTAGCTGGCGTAGCACCTGCAGCCCTGCGCAGAGAGCACCTAACCCACAGCCTGGTGAACAAAGCCTCAATGGACCCAAATCATACCCTACACAACCTTGCCCAGTACTCCAACCCGGATCGTCAACGCCTGCCCTCCCGGCGCCCCTTCTCTCGTCATGCTGCATCTCTTCGTAGCTCCGATTTCAACATGCTAAGAGCATGGAGAGCCTGCTGGCAGGACACCCAACATCCCGCCCAAATGACCGTCTACCCAAACACACTGTTGCCACCTGGTGCAGAACTGTCCGCAGAGAGTGGGTTACACTGAATCGTCTGCGAACTGGTGTTGGGCGTTTCAATCATAACATGAAACGTTGGGGACTGCGCCCATCAGCAGCCTGTACTTGTGGACACCCCGACCAGACCGCACACCATGTAATCCACGACTGTCCCACCCTCAGCCCACCAGATACCACTACCATCGACCTGACCAACCCCAATCCTGACACAGTGAACTGGCTGCGACGCCTGAATCAAACTGTGTAACTGACTCATACGCAAGAAGAAGAAGAAGACAGGTGAGGGGGTGGAGAAAGTCGCCAATACAGATTATATAAAATATTTTATTAGTATGTGTCTGTAAAGACAAGAAAGCCAGGCAGGGAAACAATAGAACAGTTTTTTTTAAATAATCAGTTGCTGAACAATACTTCAATAAACCTTTTCCCTCCTCACCTCCAAACCTACTGTGTAAAATCGAGTGGTTCACCTCAGGTAGTTGGAAGTGATGGTTTGAATTGGCAGCAAGTGAGAATGACTTAACCTCGGGTTTTTCTGATCAGCATGACTGAACAGTAGCTATTCATTTCAGGTTGATTTAATTACATGGATTTAAGTCGCTAGCTCCTATACTGGGATTTGAACTCATGTCTATGAGTCCAAATCTCCAGATGCCAGTCCAACAACTTAACCACAGTGCCACCATTCCCCTTGTTGGCGAGCTGGACAATTCTTAGTCTGATAAATGATAAACAGAGTAAATCCAGAACAAAATCGAGTTAACTCACGCATACACGAGAGACATTGAAATTAATGTTTCTGTCATTGAATCTTAATTGTAGGAAGTAAAACGGAATAGAAACAAGCCCAGGGCGAGGAAGAAACATCTCAAATAAAATACATGAGAGAAAAGTCACAGTAAAAAAAGTAGGACACAAGATGCTGGAGTAGCTCATCTCCGGAGAACATGGACAGGGGTGATGTTTCAGGTCAGGATCTTTCTTCAGACTTCAGGGGCTATCCCACTGTACGAGCTAATTCAAGAGTTCTCCCGAGTTTCCCCTGATTTGAACTCAGAGAATTACGGTAATAGCCGCTTGTAGGTACTCGAGGCTCTCGTGGGCATTTTTGAACGAAAACGATTTGTTAACTGCCACTGCCACTTTCAACATGTTGAAAAATCTTCACGAGTCTTCACAAGTTTCCCAAGTATCTGACTTAGCATTACGAGCCGCTAAGAGACGTCCCGAGCTCCGAGGTACCCGCTACGTACATTCTACGTGCTTACCACGAGTTTGATGTGTTTTTAAACTTGGGAGAGCTCTTGAATTTACAATGTACAGTGGGACAGCCCCTTAAGAGACCAGTCTGAAGAAGGTGTCTCGACCCAAAGCGTCACCCATTCCTTCTCTCCAGAGATGCTGCCTGTCCCGTTGAGTTACTCCAGCATTTTGTGTCTACGAGAACAACAGTGTTCTGAAAAGGGAAATATTCCTGGAATGGATGCTATAACATCACGCTGCTTTTATAATGAGTCTTCATGATGGCTGAACAATTTTTCAACTCAGGTTGAGACAGACAGCTGCCAGAGTGGATGACAGGCATGTGTCATAGAATGAATCATCGATATTTGTATACTAGAACCTTTAGAGGCATAGAGGCACAATGCATACATGAACAGAATAGGTATCTAGTTTAATCTCCAGTGAGGAAAAAACAAGATACAGTCTAAGAGAAGAAAAAAAGACACTGATTTAATAGACTTCATCTTCCCTTCTCTGGTCAGTTGCTTTAACAATTGGATTTGAGATATCCTTTGTGAGGAAGTGTCAGTGTGGTACTGACAAGACACGTTTAGATAGTGTGGGAGTCATGAAAGTTCAAAATGATTTCTATCCTTGAACTTGCTTTTATTTTCTATAAAATCTCGAAGTCTGTTGTGTTTGTATTATTACTGAAAGGTTGGCTGACTACGGGTGCTGCTTGTACGGAGCTTGTACGTTCTCCCCGTGACCGCGTTGGTTTTCTCCTGGTGCTCCGGTTTCCTCCCACACTGGAGCTTTGGACGTACTGCGTGGAAAAAGGCCCTTCGGCCCACTGAGTTCGTTCCAACCAGCAATCACCCCATGCACTAGCACGGTGGCAAGGTTGTGCAGCGGTAGAGTAGAACGATTGGAGCTGCGGTTGGATTCATACTGGAGCATCCACGATGCTGAGAAGCTCGTGAATAGCACGTACAGTGAGTTGGTCACACCGCAGGTTAAGCGGCCAGGAAGGGAACGGGTGGCCATTAGCCAGCGTAGCAGTAGGCAGGTGGTGCAGGAGTCCCCTGCGGTCATCTCCCTCCTAAACAGATATACCATTTTGGATACTGTTGGGGGAGATGGCTCATCAGGGGAAGGCAGCAGCAGCCAAGTTCATGGCATCATGGGTGGCTCTGCGACACAGGAGGGGAGAAAGAAGAGTGGAAGGGCTATTGTAATAGGGGATTCAATAGTAAGGGGAATAGATAGGCGTTTCTGCGGCCGCAAACGAGACTCCAGGATGGTATGTTGCCTCCCTGGTGCAAGGGTCAGGGATGTCACTGAACGGCTGCAGAACATTCTGGAGGGGGAGGGTGAACAGCCAGCTGTCGTGGTGCACATTGGCACCAACGATATAGGTAAAAAACGGGTGAGGTCCTACAAGGCGAATTTATGGAGCTAGGAGATAAACATAAAAGTAGGACCTCAATCTCTGGACTCCTACCTGTGCCACGTGCTAGTCAGAGTAGAAATAGGAGGATATTGCAGATGAATACGCGGCTTGAAAAATGGTGCAAGGGGGTGGGATTCAAATTTCTAGGGCATTGGAACCAGTTCTGGGGGAGGTGGGACCAGTACAAACAGGACGGTCTGCACCTGGGCTTGAAGGGAACCAATGTCCTTGGGGGAGTGTTTGCTAGTGCTGTCAGGGAGGATTTAAACTAATGTGGCAGGGGGATGGGAGCATCAGCAGAGAGACAGAGGGATGTAAAATGAGGGTAGAAGCAATAGGTAGCAAGGTGAAAAGTAAAAGTGGCAGACAGAAAAATCCAGGGCAAAAATCAAAAAGGGCCACTTTTCAACATAATTGTATAAGGGGTAAGAGTGTTGTAAAAACAAGCCTGAAGGCTTTGTGTCTCAATGCAAGGAGCATTCGTAATAAGGTGGATGAGTTGAATTTGCAGATAGTTATTAATGAATATGATATAGTTGGGATCATGGAGACATGGCTCCAGGGTGACCAAGGCTGGGAGCTGAACTTCCAGGGATATTCAATATTCAGGAGGGATAGACAGAAAGGAAAAGGAGGTGGAGTAGCGTTGCTGGTTAGAGAGGAGATTAACGCAATAGAAAGGAAGAACATTAGCTTGGAGGATGTGGAATCGATATGGGTAGAGCTGCGAAACACTAAGGGGCAGAAAACACTAGTGGGAGTTGTGTACAGGCCACCTAACAGTAGTAGTGGAGTTGGGGATGGCATCAAACATGAAATTAGAAATGCGTGCAACAAGGGTAAAACAGTTATAATGAGTGACTTCAATCTATATATAGATTGGGTGAATCAAATTGGCAGGGGTGCTGAGGAAGAGGATTTCTTGGAATGTATGCGGGATAGTTTTCTAAACCAACATGTAGAGGAACCAACGAGAGAGCAGGCTATTCTAGACTGGGTACTGAGTAATGAGGAAGGGTTAGTTAGCAGTCTTGTTGTGCGTGGCCCCTTGGGCAAGAGTGACCATAATATGGTTGAGTTCTTCATTAGGATGGTGAGTGACATTGCTAATTCAGAAACAAGGGTTCTGAACTTAAAGAAAGGTAACTTTGAGGGTATGAGACGTGAATTGGCCAAGATAGTCTGGCAAGTGATTCTTAAAGGGTTGACGGTGGATATGCAATGGAAGGCATTTAAAGACCGCATGGATGAACTACAACAATTGTTCATCCCAGTTTGGCAAAAGAATAAATCAGGGAAGGTAGTGCATCCGTGGATAACAAGGTAAATCAGGGATAGGATCAAACCTAAAGATGAAGCATACAAAGTAGCCAGAAAAAGCAGCCTACCAGAGGACTGGGAGAAATTCAGAGTCCAGCAGAGGAGGACAAAGTGCTTAATTAGGAAAGGGAAAATAGATTATGAAAGAAAACTGGCACAGAACATAAAAAAGGACTGCAAAAGTTTTTATACATATGTGAAGAGGAAAAGGTTAGTTAAAACAAATGTAGGTCCCTTGCAGTCAGAAACTGGTGAATTCATCATGGGGAACAAGGACATGGCAGACCAATTGAATAACTACTTTGGTTCTGTCTTCACAAAGGAAGACATAAATAATCTGCCGGAAATAGCAGGGGACCGGGGGTCAAATGAGATGGAGGAACTGAGTGAAATCCAGGTTAGCCGGGAAGTGGTGTTAGGTAAATTGAATGGATGAAAGGCCGATAAATCCCCAGGGCCAGATAGGCTGCATCCCAGGGTACTTAAGGAAGTAGCCCCAGAAATAGTGGATGAATTAGTAATAATTTTTCAAAACTCTTTAGATTCTGGAGTAGTTCCTGAGGATTGGAGGGTAGCTAATGTAACCCCACTTTTTAAAAAGGGAGGGAGAGAGAAAACGGGGAATTACAGACCAATTAGTCTAACATCGGTAGTGGGGAAAATGCTAGAGTCAGTTATTAAAGATGGGATAGCAGCACATTTGGAAAGTGGTGAAATCATTAGACAAAGTCAGCATGGATTTATGAAAGGTAAATCATGTCTGACGAATCTTATAGAATTTTTTGAGGATGTAACTACTAGAGTGGATAAGGGAGAACCTGTGGATGTGTTATATCTGGACTTTCAGAAGGCTTTCGACAAGGTCCCACATAAGAAATTAGCATACAAACTTAAAGTACACGGTATTGGGGGTTCAGTATTGATATGGATAGAGAACTGGCTGGCAGACAGGAAGCAAGGAGTAGGAGTAAACGGGTCATTTTCAGAATGGCAGGCAGTGACTAGTGGTACCGCAGGCCAGTGCTGGGACCCCAGCTATTTACAATATACATTAATGATCTGGATGAGGGAATTGAATGCAACATCTCCAAGTTTGCGGATGACACTAAGCTGGGGGGCAGTGTTAGCTGTGAGGAGGATGCTAGGAGGCTGCAAGGTGACTTGGATAGGTTGGGTGAGTGGGCAAATGCATGGCAGATGCAGTATAATGTGGATAAATGTGAGGTTATCCACTTTGGCGGCAAAAACAGGAGGGTAGACTATTATCTGAATGGTGGCCGATTAGGAAAAGGAGAGATGCAACGAGACCTGGGTGTCATGGTACACCAGTCATTGAAAGTAGGCATACATGTGCAGCAGGCTGTGAAGAAAGCGAATGGTATGTTGGCATTCATAGCAAAAGGATTTGAGTATAGGAGCAGGGAGGTTCTACTGCAGTTGTACAGGGTTTTGGTGAGGCCACATCTGGAGTATTGCGTACAGTTTTGGTCTCCTAATCTGAGGAAGGACATTCTTGCCATAGAGGGAGTGCAGAGAAGGTTCACCAGACTGATTCCTGGGATGGCAGGACTTCCATATGAAGAAAGATTGGATAGACTCGGCTTGTACTCGCTGGAATTTAGGAGATTGAGGGGGGATCTTATAGAGGCTTACAAAATTCTTAAGGGGTTGGACAGGCTAGATGCAGGAAGATTGTTCCCGATGTGGGGGAACTCCATAACAAGGGATCACAGTTTAAGGATGAGGGGGAAGTCTTTTAGGACCAAGATGAGAAGATCATTTTTCACACAGAGAGTGGTGAGTCTGCCACAGAAGGTAGTTGAGGCCAGTTCATTGGCTGTATTTAAGAGGGAGTTAGATGTGGCCCTTGTGGCTAAAGGGATCATGGGGTATGGAGAGAAGGCAGGTACAGGATACTGAGTTGGATGATCAGCCATGATCATATTGAATGGCGGTGCAGGCTCGAAGGGCCGAATGGCCTACTCCTATTTTCTATGATTCTATGAGTTGCTGCCTTACAGCAAAATGCAGTGCCAGAGACCCGGGTTCGATCCTGACTATGGGTGCTGTCTGTATGGAGTTTGTACGTTCTCCCCGTGACCTGCGTGTGTTTTCTCCGAGATCTTCAGTTTCCTCCCATATTCCAAAGACGTACAGGTTTGTAGGTTAATTTGGTTGATTAATTGGCTTGATAAAAATGTAAAATTGTCCAAGTTGGCGATATGCAGGGTACTGTCCTGCCGACTACAAAATTCAGAAGGTTCAGAAGGCACCATCCTCCACGCTAGGGACAGTTTACGAATAACAGAAGCTAATTGAGCCACAAACCTGCACGTGTTTGGATTGTGGAAGGAAACCGGAGATCTCGGAGAAAACTCACGCAGGTCACGGGGAGAACGTACAAACAGCTTCCGTACAGACAGCTTCCACAGTTAGTCAGGATTGATCCTGGCGTTGCAAGGCAGAAACTCTACCGCCATGCCTCAAGGTGCTTGTGCATATGACGATAAACATGACTTAACTTGAAGACCAAAACAGTACGCAATACTCCAGGTATGGACTTAACTTGAAGTCTTTGAAGCAATGACACAAATGCAAGTCAATTTCCCTGATTTGCTTTCCCCAGCTGTCACCCCTGTTTAATGCCCACTGAACCAGAAGCCACCTACACTAATTAGCATCACCAGACGTGTGTGTTTTACGTCACTTCCAATGCACAAACTGATAGAATCTCTCATTAAGCCAGTTTGTTCAGACCTAGAGGCGGGAATAGCTTCGGTGTGAATGCCACCCTGAATTATAAGAAGTATTGGAAGGATTTTACAGAGGGATCTTGGGCTGCAAGTCCACAGCTCCCTGAAAGTGGCAACACAAGTGGATAGGGAGAAAGAGAAGGCACAGGGTATGCTTGACCTCATCAGTCAGAGCATAGGAGGATGAGGGGCAGTCATGTAGAGGTGTACAGGATTGTGAGAAGAATTGATGAGGTGAATGAAATTTCATACAGACCTGATTGAGTATATAAAATCACGAGAGGGAGACAGTCAGAATCTTTTCATCGGGATGGGAAAATCAAATACTAGAGAGCATAGCCTTAAATTGAGAGGAGTAAAGGTTAAAGGAAATTGGCGGGCAACATTTTTACACAGAGTGCCTGGAACATGTTGCGAGGGGTGGTGGTTGAAGCAGATATGATAATGGCATTTAAGATGCTTTTAGATAGGCACATGGATATGCCGAGAATGAAGGGGCATGGACTACTGTATGTGCAGGGGCATCTACCCGATCTATTTCGCTCTTGATTTTGTACACTTCTATAAGATCACCCCTCATCCTCCTGCTCTCAAAGGAATAGAGTCCCAGCCCGCCCACCAGCATTGATAGAAGGGAAAGTACCGCTCTGCATCTTGTCCACGGTCAAAGACTTTTGGGGTGTTTTTGTGACTAAGGACTATACACAACGACATGATCTAGTCATGATTTGGTCCTCAACATTGGACCCATGGCCATTGAGATCGCCCTTCTACACGTGCCCCGAGGTGCAGAGGCAGGCCGGCTGCGGGAGGGAGTGCACAGCCTCGACGGGGGAGTGGGCCGCTGGAGGCCCGGCAGCAGCCTGGGGCTCGGCTGGACCAGTGCGCCGCTCCAAGAGGCCACAGCACGTGGACCGGACCCGGCCTACAGCGGTGGAGCAGCGGCAGAGTACACCACGGCTACACTTGGCCAGGCCCACCCTGCAACGTCGCCAGGGCAACGGGCCTTCATGGTTGGATCAAGATCCCTGCACTTACAACAACCGGGACTTGAAAATGGTGCCAAACTGGCGACTCTGTATACTGTCTCTCTGTACTACTGCTATACACTTGTACTGTATCTGAGATTCTTATCTAAGATGCATCCAAGTGCCTATGTACAGTGATACTTGTACTGAACTGTATACTAAATGAATTTCACTGTACCTCGGGACATGTGGAAAATAAAGTAGCTTGCGAAACCCGTGGTATTTAGTGACAGTAGGCTGTGATTCTAGTCGGTGTGTCTGGTTCAATGTGATCTAGCCAGTTGTTTTAGGAACACTATTGGGAAGAATTCTATTGGGAAATTTTAACTCTCAGCAATCAATTGCTTTTCCAGTACAAGACCAGAAGATGTCAGGTTCAAAATAGGCTTATTATTGCAATAACCTCTGACAAGGAAAATTGTTCTATCCAGAGTACCTTTACAAGGTTCTCTCTAATTGCTTTTCAAACATTATCAGTAAGTTGTCCTTCCTCGATGGGCTGAAATTAATGAGATTCTAATCCACGTCCGCGACACTCATGTCGGACAACAGTCCCCGAGCTCATAAAATGAATAACCCTGCCAATACTCGATTGGCTTTAAGAAATTCAAAAGCAGGGCTGACAACACATTGACAAATTCAATGCAGTTCTAAATGCTGATTTATGAAAAGAAATAACCCGAGGGGTTGTACCATGCTGTGATTTGTGGAAAGACTGCAATGTTATACTTTTCCTCAAGCTTGCAAACTTTCTCATCTTCTGGGTAAATTTCAGAAGTCATAGGAGCAGAAGTAGGCCATTTGGCCCATCGAGCACACCCTGCCATTCAATCATGGCTGATAGAACCATAGAAAATAGGTGCAGGAGTAGGCCATTCGGCCCTTCGAGCCAACACCGCCATTCAATATGATCATGGCTGATCATCCAACTCAGTATCCCGTACCTGCCTTCTCTCCATACCCCCTGATCCCTTTAGCCACAAGGGCCACATCTAACTCCCTCTTAAATATAGCCAATGAACTGGCCTCAACTACCTTCTGTGGCAGAGAATTCCAGAGACTCACCACTCTCTGTGTGAAAAATGTTTTCCTCATCTTGGTCCTAAAGGAATTCCCCCTTATCCTTAGACTGTGACCCCGTGTTCTGGACCTCCTGGACCCCGTAACTGGCCTCAACTACCTTCTGTGGCAGAGAATTCCAGAGGCTCACCACTCTCTGTGTGAAAAATGTTTTCCTCATCGCGGTCCTAAAGGAATTCCCCCTTATCCTTAGACTGTGACCCCGTGTTCTGGACCTCCACAACATTGGGAACAATCTTCCTGCATCTAGCTTGTCCAACCCCTTAAGAATTTTGTTAAAGAAGGAACTGCAGATGCTGAAGAATTGAGGGTACACAAAAGGCTGGAGAAACTCAGCGGGTGCAGCAGCATCTCGCGAAGACCCTTCTTCAGACGTCTGAAGAAGGGTCTCGACCCGAAACGTCGTCTATCTCCTTCGCTCCTTAGATGCTGCTGCACCCGCTGAGTTTCTCCAGCCTTTTGTGTATCCTTAAGAATTTTGTAAGTTTCTATAAGATCCCCCCTCAATCTTCTAAATTCTAGCGAGTACAAGCCGAGTCTATCCAGTCTTTCCTCATATGAAAGTCCTGACATCCCAGGAATCAGTCTGGTGAACCTTCTCTGTACTCCCTCTATGGCAAGAATGTCTTTCCTCAGATTTGGAGACCAAAACTGTACGCAATACTCCAGGTGTGGTCTCACCAAAACCTTGTACAACTGCAGTAGAACCTCCCCGCTCCTATACTCAAATCCTTTCGCTATGAATGCCAACATACCATTTACTTTCTTCACTGCCTGCTGCACCTGCATGCCTACTTTCAATGACTGGTGTACCAAAACAGTACGCAATACTCCAGGTATTGACTTAACTTGAAGTCTTTGAAGTAATGACACAAATGCAAATCTATTTCCCTGATTTGCTTTCCCCAGCTGTCACCCCTGTTTAATGCCCACTGAACCGGAAGCCACCTACACTAATTACCATCACCAGACGTGTGTGTTTTGCATCGCTTCCAATGCACAAACTGATAGAACGTCTCATTAAGCCAGTTTGTTCAGACCTAGAGGCGGGAATAGCTTCGGTGTGAATGCCACCCTGAATTATTAGAAGAATTGGAAGGATTTTACAGAGGGATCTCGGGCTGCAAGTCCACAGCTCCCTGAAAGTGGCAACATAAGTGGATAGGGAGAAAGAGAAGGCACAGGATATGCTTGCCCTCATCAATCAGAGCATAGGAGGATGAGGGGCGATCTATCATTCCTCTTAACCCCATTGTCCTGCCTTCTCCCCATAACCCCTGACACCCGTACTAATCAACTAGTCAAGCTTCTGCCAATCTGTGCCTTAAAAATATCCATTGACAATGGATATGATTTCCATGTGTGGCAATGAATTCCACAGATTCACCACCCTCTGACTAAAGAAATTCCTCCTCATCTTCTTCCTAAAGGTACGCCCTTTTATTCTGAGGCTATCACCTCTGGTCTGAGACTTTCCCACTGGTGGAAACTTTCCCTCCACATCTACTCTATCCAGGCCTTTCACTATTCGGTAAGTTTCAACGAGGTCTCCCCTCATTCTTCTAAATCGCTGCAGGTACAGGCCCAGTGCTGTCAAACACTCATCATACGTTAACCCAATCATTCCTGGGATCATTCTCGTAAACCTCCTCTGGACCCTCTCTAATGCTGGCACATCCTTCTTCAGATACAGGGTCCAAAACTGCTCACAATACTTCAAAAATGGTCTAACCATTGCCTTATAAAACCCTTAGCATTACATCCCTGTTTTCATATTCTAGTTCTCTGGAGATAAATGCTAACATTGCATTTGTCTTCATTTCTTCTTACATTAATTTTTAACTCAACTATCTCAAATTAAAATGTTTCAATGTTGTTCTTTCATATAAGTAGAAAACACGGTAATTCCATAACGTTTCATGAAGCTAACCAGTTTCAGGCAACTGAACGGTCCTCTCATCAGCTAGAGGTGTGGTCCTGACCTTCCATCTACCTCATTAGTGACCTTTGAGCCATCTTTAATCGGGCGTTATCGGACTCCAATGTCACATCAAGCACTGAATGTTGCACCGTTTATCCTTTCCCTGTACACTGTAGTCAACTTGATTGTATTCATGTGTAGTCTTTTCTTATGTGTAGTCTGTATTCATGTGTCAAGAGTCAAGAGTGTTATATTGTCATGTGTCCCGGACAATGAAATCCTTACATGCTGCGGCACGACAGAATATGTAAACATGACACATAACGGGAGAAAAAAAAGTTCCGTGTGTGTATATATACGCGTGCACACATACTCAATAAATAAACAAATATAGTGCAATAATAATAATAATAATAATAGTCTGTTGTAGTTCAGAGCTTATTTGTTGTTGTGTTTAATAGCCTGATGGCTGTAAGGAAGAAGCTGTTCCGGAACCTGGACGTTACAGTTTTCAGGCTCCTGTACCTTCTTCCCGATGGCAATGGTGAAACGAGTGCGTGGCCAGGATGGTGTGGGTCTCTGATGGTGTTGGCTGCCTTTTTTGGGCAGCAACTTCGATAGATCCCTTCAATGGTGGGGAGGTCAGAGCCGATGATGGACTGGGCAGTAATCTGTATTCATAGTTACGTGACCCCCCGAGTTAGGTCAGGTCGGGGTGGAGTTCCCCCCGCCATGGGTACCATGTAATCCCGTGCTACCTACTCCATGGTCGGAGAGTCGGCGACTAAACCGTCGCCCCCACCCTGGTTTGCCGGGTGAGGAGGGGGGCTGTGAACCCCCAGCAGGACCAAAAACAAGACCTGTCAAAGGGCGGATGAGCTCCTAGTGCGCCAACGGCCATCCACTCTTCAAGATTCAAGATTCAAGATTCAAGAGAGTTTAATGTCATGTGCCCCAGATAGGGCAATGAAATTCTTGCTTTGCTGCAGCACAACAGAATATAGTAGGCATAAATAAATAAATACAGAACAGAACAGTATTACCATATACCAATGAATATATACACACACACATATATAAACAGATAAATTGCAATGGGCTATTAATGATCAGTAGAAGTTGCGATCACTGTCTAACAGAGCATCGTAAGGCACTGTGCCCGTTGATGTTTTCAACGATGATGATGATGATTTTCTTTCTGGATAGCACGCAAACAAAAGCTTTTGATTGTACCTGCACATGTGACAAACGGAAATGAAACTAAACTACATTGAAATAAGCAGTTCCACTTGGTCATTCTTCAATCATTTTCCCAGAAAATAAATGCAGATTCATCTGTACAACCTTACACCTTTATTATCATCCGTGTACACCGTGGCCCATATATCCTTGCTGTATAACATGGTTATCTAAACTACATGAATTCAGTGCAGGTTTAGTATATTTCTCACATCTATTCTTCTTGAAATAACCCGTGTGCTTGAATTAATATCGTTACTGCTCTCTTGATCTCGGCTGTAACTTTTACTGAATTGTGTGTTTGTGCTTATAGATCTCTTTGCTCATCTACACATAATGGAAAGCTTCTTATCTTTCCGACAATAACGTAATTGCTTTTATTAATAGTGTTGAAATGCTTTTGCCAATTATTGTGGAATTCATTGCCACTGACGGCAATGCAATGGATATTTTTAAGGCAGAGATTCATAGATAGAAATAGTGGGATGCATTGGTGATTATTTTCCAATGAATGGCGGTGCTGGCTCGAAGGGCCGAATGGCCTCCTCCAGCACCTATTTTCTATGTTTCTATGAGATGATGTTTCCCTTTGTGTGGGCGAGACTAGCACCAGACGGTGGTGAATCTGTGGAATTCATTGCCTCAGATGGTGGTGGAGGCCAAGTCAATGGATACTTTTAAGGTGGAGATTGATAGATTCTTGATTAGTACGGGTGGCAAGCCAGGTGGCGGAGACATTTTAGTCGCCGACTATCCGGCCACGAAGCAGGTAGCACGCGATTACATGGTACCCGTGGCGGGGGGAACTCCCCCCGACCTGACCATGTAATTTTGGCGCAATTTTAAAAAAAAGGAAAAAAAGGAAGGGGAAAAAAAACAGAAAACACAAACAGTCCAAAGTGCAAAGTCCAGTCCACGTGTTGGAAGTGCTGGATGGGCCCCGATTCAGGTGAGCCTAGGCTCGACCCGAAGCATCACCCATTCCTTCTCTCCAGAGATGCTGCCTGTCCCGCTTAGTTACTCCAGCTTTTTGTGTCTATCTTGAGCCGAGTTAGACTGGGTCCCAGTTTGGGCACCTCCTGCAGCCGATCTTCAAGGCGCTGGAGGTACTACCCCGGTCCCTCTCCTACCAGCCCACTCCTTGCCTCCGTTGCTTCCAGCGGCTCCCTGCTCCTCGGCTCTCTGGTCTTTGGCTCTCCGAGCTCCCCTGCATGTGGCCGTCGTGTCTTCGTTCTGGGCGGCCGATGGGTCTCCCTTGTCATTATGAATGGAGCCATCACCTCTGCCCGTTAAACCCAGAAGCAAGTCCCTAAGATGGAGTCGCATTGACATTCTTCATCCGTTGTGCTCCTTGCATTAGATTAGACCACTTTGATTAATATTTCATCCCTAAGGGTTTTTAAATGTTTATAAATGTCAGAGAGATTCAGGGATCTTTAAAATCGTTCACAGTGTTGGCGGTGAAGGGAAGTTCAAGGCCAGGGCCTTAGTGGTTGGCAAAGTTCTCAGGTCACATCAGGAGCAGGGCTTGTTTGTGACAACCTTGACTGAGCTGCTGGAGGCCTGGGCGCCTTGAGAGAGAGAAGCGTGGTCTCTCCACAAACAAACCAGCTTAGCAGAGTCATCGGTTGCCTCAACGGTTCATTGGTACTTTATTGTCACATGTACTGAGGGCAGCACGCTGGAGCATCAGTAGAGTTGCTGCCTGAAGCCCTCACAGCACCGGAAACCCGGGTTCCATCCCGACTACGGGTGCTTGTCTGTACGGAGTTTGAACGTTCTCCCCGTGACAATGTCGGTTTCCTCCGGGATCTTCGGTTTCCTCCCACGCTCCAAAGATGTGCAGGTTTTTAGGCAAATTGGCTCGGTACAAATTTAAATTGTTCATAGTCTGTGTAGGGTAGTGTTAATGTGTGGGGAGCGCTGGTCGGCGCAGACTCGGTGGGCCGAAGGGCCTGTTTCCCTATGGACTTGTATCTCTAAACTAAACTAATCGAAATGGTACACTGAAATTCCATTTTTGCATAAAATTTAGTAAACGTATTACATTACATAATAGTAAAAAGACCAAATAGTGAAAGGCCTGGACAGAGTGAATGTGAAGATCCATAGCTCCATAGTTGCTGCTGCACCTGCTGAGTTTCTCCAGCATTTTGTGTACCCGTGAATGTGAAGATGATATTTCCATGGGTGGAAGAGCCAGGGACCAGAGGGCACAGACTCAGACTAAAAGGACGTATCTTTAGAAAGGAGATGAGAAGGGATTTCTTTCGTCAGAGGGTGGTGAATCTGGCATTGCCACAGAAGACTGTGGAGGCCAAGTCAATGGATTATTGATTAGTAAGGGTGTCAGGGGGTATGGAGAGAAGGCAGGAGAATGGGGTTGAGAGGGAAAGATAGATCAGCCATGATGGATTGGTGGAGAATACTTGATGGGCAGAATGGCCTAATTCTGCTCCTTAAACTTATGAACATAATAAACGCAATATTAGTTACATACGTGTCTAATGTGGACGGCTCGAATCATGTATTATCTTTCCACTGACTGGGTCAGCAACAAAAGCTTTTCACTGTACCTCGGCAACACGTGACAATAAACTAAACTCAAACTAAACTCAAACTCATCTGGCAAAAGACCTTGGGAACGGCTGAAACAGGAAATAAGAGCTGTCGATCCGAGCAGAGGAATGATCACAGTTATTGATCTATTAATTTATAATCATGAGATGGAGAATTAGCTTCAACACTGAGAGACTGTAATTGGAATAAGATTAGGTTGGCAGAACAGAGCAGCACATTCACATTTGTAACCTGGGCAGTAATTGAACCCAGCTACTGACGGGATAAATACCTCTTCCCTTTGTCAGCAGAAAGAGTAATCAATGAAATGAAGTCCTGTAATCACCCCTCAGCTGCAATTGTACATCCATTCTCTGCATTGACCAATCTATAATGATGCATTGATTAAGACGAAAAATGGCAGTCTCATGCATTTCGAACAGGGACGTGGGTTTGAAAAGTTGCTTTCAGTTTTAATGGGTTTACTTCTGATTCACTTCCAAACATACAGCCATACTTCACTGAGTGGGAAGTTCTCGCCACAGCAGCATCACCTCAAGTTCAGCCAGAGGATTTAAATTTAAAATGACTTTTTTTTCCACAGAAATACGATATTCACGAAATACCTCAATCAGATATGATAGTGGCATTTAAGAGGCTTATAGGTAGGCACATGCATACGCAGATGGTTCATAAGTTCATAAGTTCATAAGTTCCAGGAGCAGAATTAGGCCATTCGGCCCATCTACGCCATTCAATTATGGCTGATCTATCTCTCCCTCCTAACCCCATTCTCCTGCTTTCTTCCCATAACCCCTGAAACCCTTAAGTGCCTGTCCCACTTGGGCTATTTTTAGGCGACTGCCGGCGACTGTCATAGGTGTAGCAGGTCGCCGAGAAAGCAGCGACTGGACCCCCATTCGACATAAAATTTGAAATAGAATAATTAATGTAACAACAACAAAAAACCAAAGTCAGCATCAGTGACAACCTGCGTTAACCTGGCGACAACTAAAGGACAAAGGACAAAGGACAAAGGACAAAAGACATTTATTGTCACATACACCAATTGGTGTAGTGAAATTTGACTTTTGAAATTTGAAACTACGACAGCACCTACGTCAGAAGTCAAGCAACACTCGTTGGTGTCAAACCCATTGTCGCCAACTGTCTCTGAAAAATGTTCAACTTGTTGAAAATCCAGCGGCGACCAGAAAGACACTACGACTGTTTGGGCGACTACTCACGACCATACAGGCGACACCCCGAGCGACCACGTGGCGACAGCCTAGTCGCCTGTCGTCGCCTAGCAAATCGCCTAAGTGGGACAGGCCCTTTACTAATCAATAATCTGTCTATCTATTTAATAATGTTCTGTTAGAGTGCCAGCTAGGGTACAATTTAGTAGTTTTAAAAGAATAGGATTTTAGCACCAGACAAGCCATGGTAAAAAAAAATAATAAGTATTTCTGCAACGTTTTTTTTAACATCGAACGTAGAACAGTACAGCCCAGAAATAGGGCCTTTGGCCTACAATGAGCATGCCAAACTCGAAGTCTAATCTCCTCTGCCTGCAAATGATCCAAATGGTTCAATGGTATTGTATTGTCACATGTACCGATGTACAGTGAAATTATTTTCGCATACTGTCGGTTATTTTTGCATACCGTACATAAGCGCATCTTATATACAATACAGGTGCAGAGGGATAGTAACTAAGACAGTCTACAACAGTCGCCGGGCTTAGCTTCATTTTAAAGGACCAGTTGTTGTAAGTGTAAAGATTTTAACCTGACCATGAAGGCCCGTTGTCCTGGCGGTGTTGCAGGGCTGTTGGTGTCCTCAACTGCTGCTCCGCTGCTCTGTGCTGCTGCAGGTCACCTCTGGTCCACACTCTCGGCCTATTGGAGTGGGGCCTGGCCCGGCTGAGCCCCAGGCTGCAGCAGGGCCTCCAGCGGCCCACTCCACCGTCGAGGTGTACTGCACCGCCGGTCTGCTTACCGGCTCCCTGTCCAGCGCCATCTTGGGTATCTTCTGCCACCTCTCCGGGCCTCGGAAACGAGCAGGGAAGGGTTTGACGAAACCACTCACTGTGGGCTGCAATCAGGGACAATGCCAGCTGGGGCAACAAGCACACAACAAACAAGAGTCCAGACATCCAGACGGCAAAATCAAATAACGATCCCGTCTGAAGGGTCGTGACCCAAAACGTCACCGATCGAGAGCTCGCAGTCTCGGGTTGAGACCGACGTCGGGAAGCTCCAAAAGCCACACGACGGTCGATTAGCCCCGACCCGGGGTAGATCGCCCGGCGCGGGGGAGCTGAGATTCCCCCCCGATGCAGGAGCTTGATCGCCCCGATGAGGAAGGCCGACCGCCTGCTACAGGAGTAAGATCATCCCGTCAATGGAAGGTTCAAGGCCTCCGACCGCTGGAGGACAAAGAAGGGAGCGATTGAACTTTTTATCGCCTTCCATCACAGTGAGGAATGTGGAGGAGTCACTGTGGTGGATGTTTATGTCAAACTGTGTTTTGTGTGGCTTGTTGCTTTTTATTGCTACGACTATATGGCAAATCAAATTCCTTTGTATATTGCAAAACATATTTGGCTAATAAAATATTATTATGATTGTGATGAATATGATTATCCATGTTCACCAAGATGCTGCCTGACCCATTGCGTTACTCAACACCCCTCCACCATCTCAAGGGCCAGGTCAATGGATATGTTTTTACTTTCCCTGATCTCCTCATGTGTCACACAAACAGTGTCAATCAGCACATTGTACCAGCAGTCACCAACGTATCAAGGGTGATACAGAGCATTAAACAACAGACTCCAGTGTTTACCTGTGTGAGAGAGAACGGACATTGTGCTTATGTACTATTACATATGGAAAGACAGCCTTCTTACTGAGTAGGAAGGAACTGCAGATGCTGGTTTACATCAAAGACATACAATGCTGGAGTAATTCAGCGGGTCAGGCAGCATCTCCGGAGAGAAGGAATGGGTGACGTTTTGGGTCGAGACCCTTCTTCTGAAGTGTTACCTATTCCTTCTCTCCAGAGATGCTGCCTGTCCCTCTCAGCTTCCTTGCTGTGTCTGCGTGAGTGTGTGGTTTCATACTTCGAGTAGCAAGGTTTTCCTACAAGTAGCAACTCCTTGAGTTTAGAAGGATGAGGGGGACCTCGATGAAACGTACCGAATGGTGAAAGGCCTGGATAGAGTGGATGTGGAGAGGATGTTTCCACTAGTGAGAGAATCGAGGACCAGAGTCCATAGCCTCAGAATAAAAGGGCGTATCTTTAGGAAAGACATGAGGAGGAATTTCCTTAGTCAGCGGGTGGTGAATCTGTGGAATTCATTGCCTCAGAAGGCTGTGGATGATGAGCCAATGGATATTTTTAAGGCGGAGATTGACACATTCTTGATTAGTATGAGTGTCGGGGTTTATGGGGAGAAGGCAGGAGAATGGGATTGAGAGGGAGAGATAGATCAGCAATGATTGAATGGTGGAGTAGGCTTGATGGCCGAATGGCCTAATTCTGCTGCTAGAACCTGTAGACCTGTGAACGTATGAGCAATAAACTGCCTGTTTTTTCCACTCCCTTCAATTATATTTCTATGAAGTAGAAACCTGGCTCCTGGATTGGACCTGCTTTCCACAATATTGAATTATGAGGGATGTATTTTGTTCTGTAAAAACAGTTGCCTTAAGAACATTTCTTTGGTTTCTGCCTCCTGGGGCACCACCAAAATATACGTCCAGTTCCCCGAAGGATTGAGAATATAATGATGTGTTGGCAATTACTCAACGCTGGAAATATATTTCATCGCTGAAGATGACATCCTCCCTATTCCTCAACGATGGCAAAGTGTTATGTGATGCTTGTGGTGCCCACAGCAAGATCTTATTATGAAAGAAAGATGCAATGGGTGGAAGGAATATGAGTTGAGAAGGCTTGCCGTCTATTCTGTCACAGTGAAAAGCAAATACAAGTCTGGGGATGTATTTTGTGTCATCTACAACTTGTCAAAAATGGCTTCCCTTGGACAAATCTAAACGGAAGGGAAATGGAGGTAAGACATTTATTACCTTCTGGAAATTCATCAATAAGAAGTGACAGCCTGAATGTCATTAAGAAAGAACCGGGTCAGAAAATGAGCACAAGAAGCTCCTTTATGCACTAAAGTGGGAACCAATTAGCGATTAATTGCCCATTTCTGCTGCGCTCTTTGTAAAGGAGAAGCGAAAATGTGATAAGGAAAGAGAGGGAAGATATGACACGATACGATAGAACTTATCTCAGGAGGGAAATTGATCTGCCAATAGTCATAACAGCACAAAATACATGAAATGAAAGTGATGAGTAGAAAGGATTGGGGATATGCAAAGATTGGGGAGAGAGGTGGGGGGTGGGGGGGGTGAGGTGAGGGGGTGGGGGGGGAGGTGGGGGGTGGGGGGTTGGGGGGGGGGGGTGGAGGGGGGAGAAGGGGAGACAGTCTCAGTCTACCCCATGACAGAAGGGGGAGGAGTTGTACAGTTTAATAGCCACAGGGAAAAAGGATCTCCTGTGGCGTTCTGTCCTGCATCTTGGTGGAACCAGTCTGTTGCTGAAGGTGTTCCTCAGGTTGACCAGTGTGTCATGGAGGGGGTGAGCTGTATTGTCCAAGATGCTCAGCAGTTTGAGGAGCATCCTCCCCTCCAAGACCAGCTCCCATCAATCCAACTCCGCCCCCAGGACGGGGCCAGCCTTCCTAATGAGTTTGTTAATCCTGGTGGTGTCCGCAGCCTTCGCCCTGCTGCCCCAGCACACCGCAGCGAAGAAGATGGAACAAGAAGAAGAAACAGGGGTGGTCTGCGTGGTCAGGGTAGAAATATGTAACAAAACTGCTCAAACTTCCAAAGACATGTAAAAAGTAATGGGAAAAATAACTTTTCTGGAGTAGCAGAGAGAAATAGGTGTAAAGTGAGGTGGAAACACTTAATAGGAACCTGAGGGGTAACCTTTTCATGCAAACGGTGGTGGGTGTATGGAACAAGCTGCCAGAGGAGGTGGTTGAGGCTGGTATTATTGCTAAAGTTTTAGACAGGTACACAGATAAGATAGGTTTAGAGGGATATGGGGCAAACGCAGGCAGGTGGGACTATTGCAGTTGGGACAAAGTGGCCGATGTGGGCAAGCTGGGCCGAAGGATCTGTTTCCATGCTGTTAGACTCTATGACTTTCAATTAGCAGGAGAGAAAAACATGGCATAAGAGAAATTAATGGGACTGAAAGACAATACAACCCTCTAAGAGAACAAATGTTCTCTCAGCTCTGAGCCCTGGCTGACCTTGCATGTATCTCTCCCCTCCCCTCCCCTCCGTCTCCACCCACATTCATAAATAATTTGCTAAACAGACAAGCCTGTAGTGAAGCAATTCACAACTCTCTAAACCTGAAGAAGGGTCTCGACCAGAAACGTCACCCATTCCTTCCTTCCAGAGATGCTGTCTGTCCCGCTGAGTTACTCTAGCTTTTTTCAGTTACTCTAGCTTCTCTAAACCTTTTGTCTGACACTTGTGTGACTTCATCTCTGGCCTTTGTCCAACTATCTGTTTAATTATAATCATAATCATATTTGAATGCACATGAGGAGATCAGGGAAAGTAAAAAAAAATATCCATTGACCTGGCCCTTGAGATGGTCAAGACCATTCTTCAGTCTGAAGAAGGATCTCGACCCGAAACATCACCTGTTCGTTCTATACAGAGATGCTGCCTGTCCCACCGAGGTACTCCAGCATTTTGTGTCTACCGACAGTATGCTTTCTATGGTGCATCTATAGAGTTTTGTAAGAGTTATTTTGGAGACATACTGAATATCCTGAGGAAGTAGTGTTGGTGTGCCTTCTTGGTTGTCATTCAGTATGGTTTATCCCCGTCTGATAATTTTAACACCAAGAAACTTGAAGCTCTGAACCATTTCCACCATCAGCACCGTTGATACTGACTGGGGCCTACATGACTCCGCCAAGCCTCCTGACGTCGACAACTGGCTCCTTCGTCTTGTTGACATTGAGGGAAAGGTTGCTGTACAAGTCCATGACTCTCCCTGTCTTTGCGTCGTCAGCAAGGTTGGCAATCGTACCTACAAAGCCATCATTCAAGTGATTTGTGTAACTTGTAAAAAAATGTAAGACCCAGCACTGATCCTTGTGGCAATCGACTCATAGCATCTACAATCTACCCATAACATCTTTCCAATGAGAAATTGACCCAATTACCCCTCTCTCTGTTTTGTGTTAGCCAATCAATCTTCCATCCACACCAATAAATCACCTCCCATATCATGAATTTTTATTTTCCAATAATATTTCGGTGAAGCTTCGACCAGTGCAGTAAGTCTGAATAATCCCCGTGCCACAGACATCCATACTCCATGGAAGCCGCATGAAATATTAGCAGTTATAAACAGAATCCCTGATAGAAAGAAGTCACCTGCTGCTTTTATAGATTACTAGACTAAGTGGGACCCGTTGGGTACCAGCAGCACACGGGAGGGCTGGTCCTCCGAAGCAATAGTCCACCTCTCCACCAATTCCAATATTGGTGGCCAGTGGGGGGGGGGGAGGCTTTCTGGAGCGCTAGTATGGGTGTTGTAGGCTGAAGGGACTGGTTTCCAGAGGGCTAGTATGGACATTGTGGCCCGAATGGATTCTTGGGTTGACAGCTCAGTTTCTCAAGCCTGTTGTGCTGGCAGCTCAGTCACTCACGCTGGTGGGCTGGCAGTTGACTCACGGCTATTCCTTGAAATTCCATTTCAATCAGGGTACAAGGCCACCAAATTCAAGTGCAATTTCTGACCACTTCAAGCAGGGTGCAAGGCCACCAAATTCAAGTGCAGTTTCATACCATTTCAAGCAGGGTGCAAGGCCACTAAAGACAGCGAGTCGTGACCTCTCCCTCCTACATCTTGCAGAGACTGAGCCATGCCCACACTTCTGGGTTTTATAGTCACTCCCCCCCCCCCCCCCCACCAGAAGGGGTGTGGCCTTCATGGCGTGATTAACAGGAGAGAGAATCTCAACATTTTTTAAACACTAATAACTCTTTTATTTTTCATCGATGAGAAAACTCCTCGGCACCTGATGAGCGGAGGGAGTAAGATGGCCAAAAATCACAATCGTACGTGGTAGTGTTTTTTCTAAAATATAAATATTTTATAAATATATTTTATAAATATATAAATCAGGAAACAAGAAGTGGTCAAGATTAGACATTTAATTATACAGAAGGCAAGGCAACTTTAATTAGGTAAAGCAACTTTAATTAGGCAGCACAGCTTTAGCATTTCCAAATCAAAGGCAACACAGCTTTAGCATTTCCAAACCAAAGGCAACACAGCTTTAACATTCCCAAACTATATTTTCAAACCACATTAAGGGCACTGACAGGTCAAAACCACTCACAGTTCAGTAGACATGTGTTCAGTGTTATTCACTGCTCAGACTGAGAGATGTGACCCTCTCGCTCCCCCATCTTGCAGAGACTGACTGAGGCACTCAACACTTCCAGGTTTTATAGTCCCTCCGGAAGGGGCATGGCCTTCAGGTGAGAGAACCTCATCATTTTTTAAGCACTAATAAATCTTTTATTTTTAATCTGGGAAAAATCCTCTTGTCCTGCGCAGCGGAGGGGGACTTACTCAGATGGCCAAAACTCACAGCCGTAAGTGGCAGCATTTTTTTCTAAAATCAATATACAGAACAACAGGAAGTGGTCAAGATCAGACTTTTAGTATTATAGATTTAAGAACCACAATGCGTGTATATCATGCAGATTCCCGGAATTTGTGGGAAATCATACAACAGATCTTTACTCCAGCTGAAAATACCAAATTTCTAGTAGCCCTAGAACACCCAACTTATGAAGCCTTGGCAAATGTAGTAATGGATTACAGTGCAAGAGAAGAGGCTGTTTTAATGGCCCTTGCAAAAACGTTTCAGAAACCATGCGATTTAAACGAATTCTGGAAATAAAACCAGAGAAGGGTGAAGGAGCAGGCGAATTTCTAGACCGATTTTCAAATTTATATATGGACCAATCAGGTGACTTAGACTATCAGAATGGAACAAGTTCCCCTCAGTATTGTGCTATCTTATTGAATTGTCTCCCCACTAAAATATTAAAACTGATAACAGGAACTGGTCTGAGAACCGAGCCAGTCAAATGGCCAGAGCTGTGAGGCACTATTGGAAGGAGGGGAGGGACCAGGAAATTATCCTGTAAGTAGAAGAGAAAGTAAACGCATAGCCAAGAAAGAATTGTCAAGATCTAACTCTGAATCATGGATTCCCAGTGCACCAGCAAATTACGGATTGGGAGAAATTAGGGTTCCAGATTACTCAGATAATTATCACAACTACACTCCCAATTTGAAACTCATTCCAATAGAACCAAGGGGTAGAATAAAGCCAACCATATTGCCTAATCAACGTTATACTTGTGGGGGGATGGGACATTGGAGTCAAGCCTGTCCAACAAGGGAGCGAGTGAGAGAGAGGGGTCAAAGAAGGGATTTCCGGGATTACGAAGAAATCAGAGATCCTAGAAAATATAGAAACATCCAGGAATGATGTGAGTCCTACAGTGAGATTGTTACACCTAAGGTCCTGGAAGAGAGAAAGTGGGTGACGGTGAGGAAGGGAGGGAAACTTGGAATGCAAAGGTCCCCGGGTGTTGTACCTCTTGAGAACAGGTTCGCCCACTTAGAAGCTGTCGGGACAGAAGACGTTAAAACACTGAGCGGCGGACTGGCTTGCGAAGCAAAAAGGGCTGTTGAGCCAAAACCAAAGAGGTCAACATCAGGCAACGCCATTGTAGTTGGAGACTCCATTGTGAGAGGTACGGACAGGGGTTTCTGCGGCAACAGACAGGATTCGAGGATGGTGTGCTGCCTTCCTGGTGCCAGGATCCAGGATGTCACGGACAGAGTGCACAAAATCCTCAAAGGCAAAGGGGAACTGCCAGAAGAGGATGAATATTTGATTTGATTTGATTTGATTTTATTTTATTACTTGTCATTCGAACCTCAGAGAGGCTCGAACAAAATTCCGTTTCTACAAGCCATACATAGAAACATAGAAACATAGAAATTAGGTGCAGGAGTAGGCCATTCAGCCCTTCGAGCCTGCACCGCCATTCAATATGATCATGGCTGATCATCCAACTCAGTATCCCGTACCTGCCTTCTCTCCATACCCCCTGATCCCCTTAGCCACAAGGGCCACATCTAACTCCTTCTTAAATATAGCCTACAAACTATTGTACAACTATTGTACAAACAGAACAATTCATAAAAAACCACACAAACAATTCAATTCACACAAACATTCATCACAGTGAATCTCCTCCTCACTGTGAAGGAAGGCAAAGTTCTTCTCTATCCCCCGCACCATTTATCTCCCAATGTCAAAGCCCCAGGCGGGCGGTGTTAAGTCCCACGGCCATTGAGGCCACGCGGGGCGATGTACGGCCCTGCTCTAGGCCCAAAGTCACAAAGTTGGAGCTCCCGGCGGGTGCTGGAAAGTCCCGCGGCGATTAAAGCTGCGCCGGGCGATGTATGGCCCAGCTCCAGGTCGTTCCAACCCCGCGACATGGGCTGGAGAAGTTGTGTTGCGGGAGTAAGCTGGAGCTGGAGCTCCGGAGTCAGGCCGCAGCTGGAGCTGGAGCTGGAGCTCCGGAGTAGGGCCGCAGCTGGAGCTGGAGCCCCGGAGTCGGGCCGCAGCGGCGAGCCACCACCGCTCCCCACGCTCCGAGGCTGGCCAGCCCCACGATGGCAAGTCCGCAGCTCCGCAGGCTCCGTGACTGGAGCCCCCAGGTCGTCCCGGTCGGAGACCGCTCCACGGCACTAGGCCCCAACAACAACGGAGACCCGACAGGGAAAAAGTCGGGTCTCCAGTGCACGGAAGAGATTTGAAAAGTCTACCCCCCCCCCACATATACACAGTTAGAAACAATACAAATAAAAACATGAACAAATACATTTAACTAGACAAAAAATTAAAAAAAGACAGACAGGCTGTAGGGGCCGCTGCCACGTGAGTCACGCCCGCTCACTGCATTCTGCACCGAGACTGTCAAGTCTTCTAATGTTTTTGTGCAGATTCCCCGCTTGAAAGGGATCTGATTCATCCACCCCGAAATGATGAACTGGATTTCACTCAATGACCAAACACTTCTTTTCCATTTTTTTCCCCCTTTTTATTTTGGCAGATTCAGCAATTAATTTACAGTTCCACTTGATTTATTGCTTCAGCCATTACTTTGAAGGCATTTGGATGTTGTAGGTCTTAAGGTATTTAACAGTTTAGTCTTTTAGCAGGTAAAAAACCGGCTGCTAATCGGGTGCTGTAGATAATCAGTCCTGCATGCCTTTGCTGGTGATCGCGGCAGTTTTTAGGACAGTCTCTTAGATTATACTGTTCAAGTTTTAGCCGCGTCAACTTCTCTCGCGGGCCTGTCCGCTTTTCTGTTCACGGTCGGGCTGACTCTGATCCCGACCGGGCTTTCTCTGTTTTCTCCCCCCACCGGGTTGACTGTTCCCGGTTGGGCTGAAGACTCAGCCTCTGTCGGTGGCTCTCTGGACCTGTCCGTGGCCTTCACGGTACTAGGCCCCCACCGACGTCTGTGGCTGCTGCTTGGGCCTTGGCTGTTGACTGCACAGCCTTGGATACATTCCAGGTAAGCTGACACCGTGCTTGGTGACCCTTACTGCCCCCGCTTGTTTTCCTAGCTCTTCCCTGAGCTATTGTTTCCCGTTCCTACCTTTTTTCCTTTTTGGCGCAAATTCAAAACCATTTGGCTTGGTGCTGTTCCACTTGTTTCCAAATACTACTTCTATTTTTAACTTTTGTTTTCGATTCTTCTTGCTGGCCTTGTTCTTATCTTCGTTCTTTTATCCTCGTCACCAATTGTTGTGTATTTGGATGCTTTGAACAGAATTGAATAAAGGCTCGGACACGGGAGGAATCATACAAGCTCCTTTACTGCAGGACGCCACCTCCAGTCTCTCCCTGCTCATGCGTACTTGCCCCAGACATCACAAGACACCAATTACTTATCCTAATTATCCCATACCTAACACTCCTCCCCCTTTAATTTGGAGGCAGGTAATACCTTTTCTATTACATACACCGCACTCCTCCCCTTTTAACTCCATTTCACCTGTACGGTATATGCTCTTTATCCTACTATTGTGCGCTTGTGATTTTAATTTAGCATTAGTCCTTTCATTACAGTTTGACTTGTCAGTGACTTTAGAGAGCTCGGAAAAATGCTGAAAAGCAGGACCTCCAGGGTTGTTATCTCCGGTTTGCTTCCAGTTCCTCGTGCTGGCGAGAGCAGGAACAGGGAGATACGGGACCTGAATGTGTGGTTGAGTAACTGGTGCAGGGGCATGGATTTAGATTCTTAGATCATTGAGATCTGTTTTGGAGAAAAGGGGAACTGTACAAAACGGACGGATTGCACCTTAACAGGTGGGGGACCAGCATTCTGGCAGGCAGGTTTGCCACTGCTACACGGATGGGTTTTAAACTGAATAAGGGTGGTGGGGCGTCAAATGGGATAGTCAAGGATGTAGTTAAAGGGAAAGAGAGTAATGGGATGGTTAATGACCCCAGAATTAATGGGAAAGGAAGCTCACAAAGGGATAGGAGAGGATGGCCAAGTGTAATAGGGATCGATGTGAAAGGTGAGATGCGTAAGGAATTAAAAGTATTGTGTAGGAATGCGCGAAGTATAAGAAGTTAAGTAGATGAGCTTGAGGCTCAGTTAGAGGTTGGTAGATATGACATTGTGGGGATTACTGAGACGTGGCTGCAGGAGGATCGGGCCTGGGAACTTATTATTCAGGGTTATACATCCTATAGAAAGGACAGGCAGGTGGGCAGAGGAGGGGGATAGCTCTGCTGGTGAGGGATGGAATTCAGTCCCTTGCGAGGGAAGACAGGACTGACGAGGTAGAGTCACTGTGGATTGAGTTGAGGGATTGTAAAAGCAAGAAGACACTAATTGGTGTTATCTACAGACCCCCAAATAGTAGCCCAGATGTAGGGTGTAAGTTGCAGCAGGAGTTAAAACTGGCATGTAACAAAGGTAATGCCACTGTGGTGATGGGGGATATCAATATGCAGGTAGACTGGGAAAATCAGGTTGGTTCAGGACCCCAAGAAAGAGAGTTTGTAGAATGCCTCTGAGATGGATTCTTAGAGCAGTTTGTAATGGAGCCGACCAGAGAAAAGGCAATTCTGGATTTAGTGTTGTCCAATGAACCAGATATGATAAGAGAACTCGAGGTAAAGGAACCGCTTGGAGGTAGTGATCATAATATGATTAGTTTTAATCTGCAATTTGAGAAGGAGAACGTTAAATCGGAAGTGGCAGTGATGCAGTTGAACAAAGGGGACTATGAAGGCATGAGAGGGGAGCTGGCCAAAGTAGGGATCCTAGCAGGATTGACGGTGGAACAGCAATGGCAGGAATTTCTGGGCATAATCCGGAAGTCGCAGGATAATTTCATTTCCAAAAAGGAAGAAAGATTCTATGGGGAGTAGGAGGCAACCATGGCAGACAAGAGAAGTTAAGGATAGAATAAAACTAAAAGAAAAGATATATAACACAGCAAAGAGTAGCCGGAAGCCAGAGGATTGGGAAACTTTCATAGGACAACAGAAGGAAACAAAACGGGCAATGCCTTTTCTCTGGTCGGCTCCATTACAAACTGCTCTAAGAATCCATCTCAGAGGCATTCTACAAACACTCTTTCTTGGGGTCCTGAACCAACCTGATTTTCCCAGTCTACCTGCATATTGAAATGGTAAAGCGCATATTGTAAAGATCAACAAAAAGATATACGAGGGGAAGCTGGCCAGGAATATAAAGAAGGACCGTAAAAGCATCTTTAGATATATTAAGGGAAAAAGAGTAGCAAAGTCAAATGGTGGTCCCTTGAAGGCAGACACGGGTGAAATTATTATGGGCAACAAGGAAATGGCAGAAGAGTTGAATAGGTACTTCGGATCTGTCTTCACTAAGGAGGACACAAACAATCTCCCAGATGTACTGGAGGACAGGATCTAAGGGGGTAGAGGAACTGAAAGAAATTTTCATTAGGCGAGAAATAGTATTAGGTAGGCTAATGGGACTGAAGGATGATAAATCCCCTGGGCCTGATGGTGTGCATCCCAGGGTCCGAATGTTCAATAGATTCAGGATCAGTTCCTGTGGATTGGAGGATAGCTAATGTTATCCCATTTTTCAAGAAAGGAGCGAGAGAGAAAATGGGGAATTACAGACCAGTTAGCCTGACTTTAGTGGTGGGAAAGACGCTGGAGTCAATTATTAAAGAGGTAAAATTGGGGGATTTGGATAGCAGTAAAAGGATTAGTTATGAAAGGGAAATCATGCTGACTAATCTTCTGGAATTTTCTGAGGAAGTGACAAGTAAAATGGATGAAGGGGTGCCAGTGGATGTAGTGTATCTAGACTTTCAGAAAGCCTTTACTAAGGTCCCGCACGGGAGACTGGTGACTAAAATTAGAGCACATGGTATTGTGGGTAGGGTGTTGACATGGATAGAAAATTGGTTGGCAGACAGGAAGCAAAGAGTAGGAGTGAACGGGTCTTTTTTAGAATGGCAGGCAGTGGCGAGTGGAGTGCCGCAAGGCTCGGTGTTGGGGCCGTAACTGTTTACCATATATATTAATGATTTGGAAGAGGGAAATAGGAGCAACGCTAGCAAGTTTGCAGATGACACAAAGCTGGGTGGCAGTGTGAACTGTGAAGAGGATGTTAGGAGGTTGCAGGGGGATTTGGACAGATTGAGTGAGTGGGCAGATGCGTGGCAGATGCAGTATAATATAGATAAATGTGAGGTTATCCACTTTGGCGGCAAAAACAAGGGGGCAGATTATTATCTCAATGGGGTTAGGTTAGGCAAGGGGGAGGTACAGCGAGACCTGGGTGTCCTTGTACACCAGTCACTGAAAGTTGGCATGCAGGTACAGCAGGCAGTGAAGAAAGCTAATGGAATGTTGGCCTTCATAACAAGAGGATTTCAGTATAGGTGTAAAGAGGTTCTTCTGCAGTTGTATAGGCTCTGGTGAGACCACATCTGGAGTATTGTGTACAGTTTTGGTCTCCTAATTTGAGGAAGGACATCCTTGTGATTGAGGCAGTACAGCATAGGTTCACGAGATTGATCCCTGGGATGGCGGGTCTGTCATATGAGGAAAGATTGAAAAGACTTGTAGGCTTGTATTCACTGGAGTTTAGAAGGATAAGGGGGGGATCTTATAGAAACATATAAAATGATAAAAGGACTGGACAAGCTAGATGCAGGAAAAATGTTCCCAATGTTGTGTGAGTTCAGAACCAGGGGCCACAGTCTTAGAATAAAGGGAAGGTCATTTAAGACTGAGGTGAGAAAAAAATTTTTTACCCAGAGAGTTGTGAATTTGTGGAATTCCCTGCCACAGAGGGCAGTGGAGGCCAAATCACTGGATGGATTTAAGAGAGAGTTAGATAGAGCTCTAGGGGCTAGTGGAATCAAGGGATATGGGGAGAAAGCAGGCACGGGTTATTGATAGTGGACGATCAGCCATGATCACAATGAATGGCGGTGCTGGCTCGAAGGGCCGAATGGCCTCCTCCTGCACCTATTTTCTATGTTTCTATGTCCTTTAGTTCAGAAGACTACTGGGACCCAAGACACCAGAGAGAGAGAGATGGTGTGAGAAAGAATGGGCACTAGGGAGAGAAGAAACAAAATTATTGTGCAGGAGATACGGGAGCGGGGAAAGAAGTTATAATACTAACGTGTTACTCAGTTTATGCCTGTAGGACAGTATTATCGACAACATACTATCTGGGGAGTGAAGTAAAGAATATACAGATCCCTTGAGAATAGGCAGAAGACAGCAAAGGTAATGTAGCTCCCCAGAAACAGGAATCAACAAGCAGGAGGAAACAACACTGTCCTGCCCCTTTAAGACAAATCTGGAAAGGCCAACAGACGGAGCTCCTCAGATCCCTACTCCCTTGAAATTGACATCAGAGAAGAAGAAGAAGACTTACCCTAGTGCCCAACTTTAATATCATCTAGCTTTTGCAGACAGAAAAGGAAGGAAAGTAAAGGACACTATCTAATCTTTCCTAGAGAAACAACACCGACAACCTATGACGACTGTTAGAGCAAGCTCCACTTTAAAGTACCAAATTTGTATTTGAAAAAGACATTCCTCTGTGGTTTGGGGCAAAATACTCACTTTGCACCTAAATGTAGTTATAAATAAATTAATTTAAAGAGGGCTTATGAGATATGTGTCTTAAACATTGTTATAAAATTGACTGTTGACTTCGCACTCTTCTCTTGTCTCACCCATAGGAGGATAGTCGAAGATGGGGCTGGACTAAAGGTTCAAAGGTTCAAAGGTTCAAAGGTTCATTTATTGCCACATACACCAATTGGTGTAGTGAAAGTCAAGTTGCCATTGCAGTACATTAATAAGAATACAACATAACATTATAAAGACATTTAACATAAAACATAAAAATATCCCCCCCACAATGGTTCCCACTGTGAGGGAAGGCACAGAGTCCAGTCCCCATCCCCTTGTCCACCCATAGTCAGGCCTATTGAGGCCTCCGCAGTCGCCGCTACGGGGCCCGATGTTTCAGGCCCTTCTTGCCGGGTGATGGTGCTCCGCCACTGAGAACCCTCTCAGCGGCTTGAGAAACCTGGAACGGCCGCATCCTTACCGGAGACCGCGGCTTCCGAAGCCAACAGGCCGCGCTGGATGGAGCTCCACCAACCACTGGAATGCTAGGACGGACAGCTGCAGGCAGGGTAGCCATACTCAACTGGACGGCTCGCCCTTTCAAGAAAGGGACAGACACTAGCGGATATCAGGAATTAAGACAGACCCTGGAAACGTAAGGTGGTAGTATAAAATGATGAGGTAGACTGGAAATTAATGAGTTCCCCTCGGAAAGTCAATACTAACTATTCAGAAAGAGTTACTTAAAAAAAAAAACTCGTGTAAGCGAGAACCCCTAGACTGAGAGTGGAGCCAATATAGTAAGGAAGAAGTACTGGATGGGAATATTGAATTAGGAGAAACTTGAATGGGTGTAGGAATAGCAGAGCCGATGCATATTTAACCAATGGATCTAAATTGTTTAATCCTTGATGGTGAAGGGGCTTCTATTATCAAGGTTGAAAGAAATTGTCCCTGGAATTGGCATTCTTAATTGGATATATGATAAAATTGACAACATATAGAAATTGATTGTTTAAAATTGAACAGCTAGGAATTCCACAGGAATTGAAAGGGAATTGTGTTATCGGCCACAATGCTGTGGAATAAGAAGGATGAGATGGACACTGAAATTTAAAATAGTAAATTGAAGGCTGAGACTGGATGTGGTTGAATTGAACATTTTTCATGGTTTGCTTTAAATTAGAGTCACGCCTGTAGGGAAATCTGGACTGAACACAGCTGAAATTTGTATGAGAACCCATCATCGGATATACATAGTATAACATTGTGTGAATATGGAGAGAGCTGATTAGTGTCGATCCTAGGATTGTAATGAGTATATTATAGAACAGAATAGAAATAGGAATACAGTGATAGAGAAGGGATAGTAATGTATGGGGAAGCATTGGAACATGAGTGGTAACTTGCTTTGTCCCAATTTTTTCAAGAATTATAGGTTATAGGTTAGACTATGGAAAGGGATGGAAGGATGGGCAACAACACAGATGGAGGGAATTTGTGCCCATGAAAACTCGGGAGGTGAAGACTCATCAGATGGAAATTGTGATGCTATGCCCATGAAAACTCGGGAAGCTTGACAAGATTCTGGGAAGAAACATCATCATCTTGTGTTGCCGATAGATGGAGAATGTAATGGACACACATATGTATATCTGGTCAGATGATTATTTGACTATTTGGTTATCATAAATGATGAGTTATCATATATGATAAAAAGGAAGGAATGTTATTCTGGTCAAATTGGGGAGGCCAGGACCCTAAAAATGAGTAAAGGCTTCAGGGCTGCTTGGCCATTCGGTCAATTTAAAAGTGCTTTCTGTGGAAATGGGACAAGCTGCAGAATGGTGCCAGTTCTGCAGGAAGAGTATGGGAACATCTGCATACCCTGACAATTAGGTGCAAAATGCATAGAATGGATTTAATGCAAACCATACATACACTTTGTAAATAATTGTAAATAATGTTGCAAAGCTTTACTTTGCTGAATGTTGATTGGATTAAGTATTGAGCCTTGTCTGGTTTTCTTGCATTTCAGGGCAAATGTTGCGATGTTCGTTTCCTCCGAGAAACACTGTTTGAATACAATGTATTAGCCACTGTATTATTGGGTTAGGGAAATGTCTGTCGTGTGTGGGGTTAATCAATATCTGTAATTGGATTGTAAAGAGACCACCCCATGTGGTTCGGCCCCTTGAGATCCGGGGACCTATAAAAGTCCGCTGCCACGAGGTCCTGCATCGATCATCTGGGAGAGCGCTTGGGACTGCGTGACCTTCTGGAGTGTCTCTGTTTGAGCGAGGCCTAGAGGGTTTGATCAGGCAGATACGAGGATTGAACCCGCGGTGGTTGGGTATAGTGGTTGAACTGTAATTGTGTTTTGTTAAAATAAAGTTTAGATGCTCAAGTGCTTGACTCAGTGATTTTTGACTGAAACTAGACTGGGGGAAGCTTAGAACGAGCAATTTACATATCCACAGCACGTTACTTCAAAGAGCTCCGATAAATTGGTCAAACTTGACTTCCCGTTCACAAACGATGTTATATTTAACTGATGGTCTTCAATTTTTCTAGGTGATCTACTTTTATCTGTCGAAATAGAAATCCTAATGCTTTCTTTGTGATAATTATTCGCCCAGCTGGCTTGCAGTATTCTGCACACTGCTTCAGATGTGCCTGACCTGCCGAGTATTTATAGCATTTTCTGTTTTTATTTTAAATTTCCAACATTTCTAGTTTGTTTTTTTTTGCCACTGTAGTGGCTTTTATTGATCTTTTTCAAAACATCTGTAAAGGTGCAATACGCACCCGCAGCGGATCAACAAAAGATAAAATGCGTGCCTCTTAACTTTGGAAGGGAGCAAAAATCCCAGTGCAGAGATTTAAGCTGAAGAATCTGGGTCAATACTCCAACGTACAGTATTACTGAGGGAGCATCATGCCGCTCAGATGCAGTGTTTCATATGAAACATTAAACCTGGAGTGTGGCGGCGCCTAACAGCAGCGGCTCGACTGCAGTCCGTCTGTCTTTTTTTTTGTTTATTTAAATGTATGTTTTTGATTCTAGTTTTTATTATGTTTTAGCTGTGTAAGATTATGAAAGAAAACTGGCAGGGAACATAAAAACTGACTGTAAAAGATTATCGATATGTGAAGAGAAAGAGATTAGTTAAAAACAAATGTAGGTCCCTTGCAGTCAGAAACAGGTGAATTGATCATGGGGAACAAGGACATGGCAGACCAATTGAATAACTACTTTGGTTCTGTCTTCACTAAGGAAGACATAAATAATCTGCCGGAAATAGCAGGGGGCCGGGGGTCAAATAAGATGGAGGAACTGAGTGAAATCCAGGTTAGCCGGGAAGTGGTGTTGGGTAAATTGAACGGATTAAAGGCCGATAAATCACCAGTGCCAGATATCCTGCATCCCAGAGTACTCAAGGAAGTAGCCACAGAAATAGTGGATGCATTAGTGATAATTTTTTTAAACTCCTTGGATTCTGGAGTAGTTCCTGAGGATTGGAGCGTAGTTAATGTAACCCCACTTTTTAAAAAAGGAGGGAGAGAGAAAACGGGGAATTTCAGACCTGTTTGTCTAACATCAGTAGTGGGAAAACTGCTAGTCAGTTATTAAAGATGGGATAGCAGATTAAACGGTGGAGGCAACCGTTTAATCTCTTCCCTGTATGGGGGACCTGACTTTTTCCCTGTCGGGTCTCCGATGTAGTTGGGCCTAATATCGTGGAGCCGGCAGTGGCCACTGGCCGGAACCAACCTGAGGGTTCCAGTCGCGGATCCTGCGGACTTGCCATCGCGGAGCTGGCTGACTTCGGAACGGGAAGAGCTGTGGTGGCGCACGACTGCGACCCGACTTCGGAGGCTCCAGTTGCAGGCCCAGTTGTCGAGGAAGACCAGTTTGGTCGAGGAAAAATTTTCAGCATGTTGAAAATTTTTCCGCGAGTAAAAATGGGTCGGCATGGTTCTTTTGAACTCGTAGTGCAGTGGAGTGGGGTCGCTATGTAGTTACAGGCAGTCGAGGACAGCCGTAGGCAATCTCCTTCGTTGACCTGCCATTTTAATTGGCTCATTGGAGTTTTCAGGACCAAGGAAAACTGACCGGCAATATAAAATGCCCGCTAAACTTTATTATAAGTTGTCTGGCTTTTTAAAAGTGTCTCCACTCCTTCTCCCCCCCTTCTCTCCACTTCTATGCCCCATCCCTCCCCCTTATCTCCCCCTCTCTCCACTTCTCTCCCCCCCCCCCCCGCGCTCTGTAAAGGATTTACCGTACACTGTGCAGCCGTCTTTCACCTTCCTGTTCATCGTGGGTGTAAATTTCAGACAGCGATCCCCCGCTTTCCCTGGCCTCCGCGTTGGCGATCTGTTTATGTGTGTTTGTGTGTGTGCTCGCGGTTTCATCGCTGACGGTCGATCCAAATCGAGGTTTTCCAGGTGAGTGCCCTCGAGCTTGAAGGTCAAAGACAGTCGCTGAAAGGTCGCGTCAGTGGGACAGGCCTTTAACTCAACGGGTCAGGCTGCATCTCTGGAGAGAAGGAATGGGTGACGTTTCGGGACCAGGCCTGGAGTCTGAAGAATGGTCTCGACCTGAAACGTCACCTATACAGGAGAGAACCATGAAATTATACAACAGGGAAATGAGCCCAACAGCTCACAACATCGGCAGTGACCAGCAAGCCCCCATTTAGGTCAAATCTATTTTATTCTAATGGTTCTTTATGGCCACATATACTCTCCACGGTGAAATTCTTGCACCCACCGGCATATTTTGGCACCATTTTCAAAAGAAAAAGAAAAAGTCCAAAGTCTGGTCCACACGCTCGATGTACTGGAGCGGCTGTCGATCCAGGCAAGCTCCAGGCTGCTGCAGGGCCTCCTCCATCACCTTCGACCGGCTCGACCCATGAACCGACCTCCTTCTCCTTTGCCGGACCGCCTCGGTGTCCCGGCAGCCGACTTGGCAGACGCTGGCGGCAATACCACCGGCCCACTCCTCGCGTCTGTCGTCGCCAGCGGCTCCCTCCTCCTAGGATCTACGGGGGCCGAGCTCGGCGGCTTCCAATCTCCCCCCCTACAGGCCTCGGCCCACCGGGTCACCCCACATTCCCATCATCTTCCCCCCTAGATTCTACCACTCACCGAAACACTAGAGGCAATTAAGCAAATTAGCATCTCAACCCGCATAAATTTGGGATGTGCGAGGAAACCAGAGAACCTGCGGGAAATATATGTGGGCATGGTGAGAACATGCAAACTCCACCCAGACAACAAACCCATCGCCAACCAGAGAGTAGTCTTGAGCTCCCACCTACCTCATTGGAGACTGTCGGAACATCGTTAATCATACTTTACTGGACTTTATCTTGCACTATATATATGTTATTTTCTTTATCCTGTATCTGTATGCTGTGGACGCCTTGATGGTAATCATGTGTAGTCTTTCTGCTGACTGGATGGCGTGCAACATAAAAGCTTGTCACTTTACATATGTACTTAATCTATGAACCAATGTTGTATAACGTTAGTACCTCCACCAAGAGAGTTGTTTTTTAAATGGGCTATAGACATAAAAGTGACTTGACTTGACTTTACCTCGGTACACGTGACAATACACTAAACTAAACTAAATTAAATTCAGCGGATCAGGCAGCATCTCTGGAGAATATGGATAGGCGATGTTTCGGGTTTGGACCCTTCTTCAGTCTTAATACCAAAACGTCACCCATCCGTGTTCTCCAGAGGTGCTGCTTGACGACCTTGACTTACTCTAGCACTTTGTGTCTTTCTTTTGCCAACTTTTTTGTATCTAAAAGTTGAAGGAACAGCAATGACATTTAGAGACATTCTACCGTTTATATCAAAGCAGAAAAATTGAGGATAGATTACCGTGTGGTGCCACAGTACAGATACGGACAACAGAGACATTGGCAAGATGCATCAGCTTAGGTGCTGAACCTAACAACTGATGCATTTCACAAAGTGCACCATTCATAAGATGATGCACTGAGTCTCTTGCCCAGAGTCGAGGAATCGAGAACCAGAAGAATTAGGTTTAAGGTTGGGGGGGGGGGGGGGGGGGGGGGGGGGGGTGGGGGGGGGGGGGCGGCTAAGATTTAAGAGGTGATTTTTTTAGGGTGGTGGGTGTATGGAACGAGCTGCCTGAGGAAGTAGTTGAGGCAGGTGCTATCGCATTGTTTAAGAAATATTTTGACAGGAACATGGATAGGACAGGTTTAGGGTGATATGGGCCCAATGCAGGCAAGTGGGACTAGTGTAGATGGGACATGTTGCTTGATATGGGTAAGGTGGGTGAATGGCCTGTTTCCATGCTGTATGACTATATAAATATAGGGTGGTGAGTCTGTGGAATTCTTTGCCACAGATGGCTGGGGAGCCAAAATCAGTGGGTATCTTCAAGGCAGAGAAAGATAAATTCTTGATTAGTACGGGTATCAGAGGTTACGGGGAGAAGGCAGGAGAATGGGATGAAGAGGGAGAGATAGATCAGCCATGATTGAATGCCGGAGTAGATCTCATGGGCCGAATCTCATTGGCTATATTTAAGAGGGAGTTAGTTGTGGCCCTTGTGGCTAGAGGGATCAGGGGGTATGGAGAGAAGGCAGGTACGGGATACTGAGTTGGATGATCAGCCATGATCATATTGAATGGCGGTGCAGGCTCGAAGGGTCGAATGGCCTGCTCCTGCACCTATTTTCTATGTTTCTATGTTTCTATGAATGGCCCAACTCTACTCCTATCACTTATCACCTTACGACTCTGCTGTAACCTAGAGGCCAAGTGTTTCCCTGAAGGTCCTTGCAGGATTCCAGGGTCACCAAAATTCCAAGGTTAGTAAAATCTGGGAGCCAAACGTGAACGTTGAAGAATACTGGAAGATCCGTTTATATATTGGACCTGGCTCACGAACTCCTTTACAGTATCTTCATTGTCAGTCTATAAAGATTCTGTTACCTCTTCAATAGCATCAAGCTCTTCCACACCATGTGCATCTAGGCTTATGGTGGGCAGCAGGCATGATGATGATAGACACAAATTGCTGGATTAACTCAGCGGGCCAAGCAGCATCTCGGGAGAACAAGGATGGGTGACGTTTCGGTTTGCAATACTTCTTCAGCAGAATGCAACTGACCTGAAACAGCACCCGTACATTTTCTCCAGAGGCGCAGTCTGACCCGCTGAGTTAATCCAGCACTTTGTGTCTTTTTTCGGTAGAGATCAGCATCTGCAGTTTCTTTCTACACAAGCATGATGACGATATTCGATGGTGAGGTACGTTTAACTATGTTTCATATAACATTACAGCACAGTGGGATGCCATTAGTTTAGTTTAGTTTAGAGATGCAGTGCGGAAACAGGCCCTTCAGCCCACCGAGTCTGCACTGACCAGCGATCCCTTCTCACTAACACTATCCCACACACATAAGGGACAATTTACAATGATACCAGGCTAATTAACCGACAAATCTGTACACCTTTGGAATGTGGGAGGAAACTGGAGATCCCGGAGAAAACCACTCAGATCATAAGGAGAATGTACAAACTCTGCACAGACAGCACCTGTAGTCAGGATCCGACCCGGGTCTCTGGTGCTGTAAGGCAGCAGCTCTACCACTGCTTAACCGTGCCACCCATTGCTTCGCCATCATTCTCGTGGTCTCCAAACTAATCGTCCTCCCCATTATCTATACACCATGAGGCTCAGCAGAAGTACAAGAAACATGGAATGTGTCCCGAAACATAGGTTTAGTTTACTTCAGTTTATCGTCACGTGTAGTACGGTACAGTGAAAAGCTCTTTCTTGCGTTCTAACCAATCTCTTACCTTGAAGGAGATGCGATTTTATTTTCCATATCGTATCACACTCCCCACTGCGGCCTTAAATCGTGGAGTTGGCGGCCTTTCCTGGCACTCGAAGCCGTGGTAGTCTGCGGGACTTTAACATCGGGGAGCTTGCGATCCCTTTGCCGGGGATCCCAGTTCCAACCGCGGGGGCCTGTGGACTATAACATTGTGAAGCCTGTGGTCTCTGGTAAGAAGAGGCCGACTCGGGAGCTCCATGCCGCGGAGAGAGTTTCAACCGCCCCAACGCGGCAGTTTCGATCACCCCGACGGGGGCTTCGATCAACGGCTGCGGGAGCTTTGATGGCCCCGGTTGGTTTGACTGCCCAGACCACGGGAACAAAGAGGAAGAAGATTGAACTTTATTGCCTTCCATCACAGTGAGGAATGTGGAATCCACTGTGGTGGATGTTTATATTAACTGTTATGTAGTTGTGTGTCATGTTGCTTTTCACTTAGTATGGCTGCATGGTAACTCACATTTCACTGTACCTTAGTGGTACACGTGACAATAAGCTGACCTTGAATTCTTGAAATATTAACTCAATTTGTGCTCTCTGCAGATGATGCTTGAACTGCAGAGTGTTTCCAGTATGTTCGGCTTTATTACTTCTTACTTAACCTGCAGGTCACAGCATGACAAGTGTATATCTAGGTACTTCTTAAAAATGCCTTGGGCTTTACATCGTTCCCTTCACCCTCTCTGGCCACCAGAAAACACATTACTGCCTAATGAGGCGCAGTCAATGTAACGCTGGTGACCAACCTTATCAGCCAGTGCCCTCCACTAATGTACTCATTTCAGTTCTACGCATAAGGTTGGAGATAGAATAATTTTGCCAATAGAAATTTCTTCTTGTTGGAGCTTAGAGAGTCAAGAATCAAGAATCAAGAGAGTTTTATTGTCATATGTCCCAGATAGAACGATGAAACTCTTACTTGCACCAGCACAACAGAATAGTAAGATTAAATGAGAACTTACCAGTTTGAAGTTTGATCTTTATTTTATGAGGAGTTACGATGAGGGATTACGTGAAGACCCCGCCAGGACGCATGCGCGACATTCTTCAAAGCAGTGGTGTGAAATCACAGATACCAGAGTAGACTAATATAGTAAGATAAGAGAGAACTTCCATACCAGTTGAACTTTATAATAGAGGGTTTTGGGAGCGGAGGGCACGTAATCCCTCATCGTAACTCCTCATAAAATAAAGATCAAACTTCAAACTGGTAAGTTCTCATTTAATCTTACTATTTTACTTCGGAGTCACGTGAGTGACTACGTGAAGATTTCAAAGCTCTGTGATTTAATGCCCTGGAACGAGACCATGCTCACACACTGCCATTCTGGGACGGAGGATGAACGTATTTCACACACGACACTGTGCTGAAAAACAATAAAGGTATTATTCATACCTAAAACAATATGCCCCACATTGGGGTAATTTATTTTACAGAACTTAATTTTTCCCTGCAAACGTCTCAGGATCGGCCACGGGTTTATTATAAAGCATTGAATGCGTTCATTGCTCCACCCCGCTGTGGCAAGGATGTGGTCCATAGGAACTCCCATCATCCTAGCGTCCGATGTAGATGCAGCCCTGTTGGAGTGAGATTTGAAACATTAGTATTCACCACTGCACGTAATACCACCCGAACCATCTGGATATGGTTTGCACTGTGACCTTAGGTGAGGGCATTTATGGCTAATGAGAAAGCTCTCTCCGTGCCCATAAGTGTCTTGGTGACTATATATTGGAAAATATGTGTCACTATGCAGGGCCGACTATCTGCAGGATAGGCCAGAACTCTAATATTGGCCAAAGGAACCGGGTCAGTCTTGTTTAAGTACCCCTGTATGTAGCAGGTTATCTGCCATTTGTGACAGACATGACGACCTATTCTAGCTTGTGTAAGGACTGGACCCGTTGTGCTGATCCAAGTGCCATAATCATTCCCATCTAGGATATTAGTTTGTCCAGAGTGAGCCCCGATATTGGTGTCCATCCTCGTAACATGGTGTACTACCTATGCCCCATATATGGGTGTATCTGGGCCTGGGGGGAATAGAGTACAAATACCCCTCATTCGTTTAGGTACTAGTGGGTGTGATCCTATAGCCAGGTGATCACTCCCTCTGCCCAGATATTAGATAGGGCACTCCTTGCACAATAATGGCACTGTAACTCAATCCTTCATCGAAATGAAGGGTGGCCAGAACTCCAGCACTTCAGTGTTGGTGGCTGAGTCATATGTAGTGTTCGTCCTGGTGCTGAACACTTCCCATTTCCTGACATATGTCAGGTACTGTCTTCTCGTGGACTCCCTGCACAACGCTGAGATGGCATTGATCGTCCTGTCGGAGAGTCCGTTATCCCAGAAATGGCCTGTTCAGAAACTGCAAATCAACAAGTTCATACAGTTATGGCACGGATACTTTCCCCGCACGGGGTGTGCCAAACCTCCTTGGCCGTTGTTGATCCAGATGCAGGGTTCTGAGACCATCTTTGTACTGTTGGGAACCATGGTACCCGTTGCGGCGTCTTGTTTAATTATTGTAAGACTCGCCTGATGAGGCAGAAGGGGAAAATGCATAGCAAAACAAATCCCCCCCCCCCAATGCAGCGAGAAATCGTCCATCGCTGCTGCCCCTGGGTCTGGTTCCCAAGCAACATATGTTGGTAGTTGGTGAATTAGTCTGGATGGAAAAAAGGTCGATATCTGGTGTCCCATACCGGTCTATAATATCTGTAAACACTTTCCGATCCAACATCCATTTAATGTTGTCGTTGAATTACGTGACCTGGTGTCTGCCACTGTATTTAGCTTACCTGGAAGGTAAGTGGTTGAGATCCAAATCTCTCTCCCAGACACCAGTGCCAGATATTATTAGACAATCCATCACATGATATCGACTTTATTTCACCCATATGATTATATATAGGCCCCCAGTGTGGTATCAATTTGTACCGTACATGCAACTGGTGCTCATCTGAGCAGTAGGCCCTGAGTCCATGAAACGCTCCCAGCATTTCTAGATAATTAATTCCTAGTGCTTTAAACAGAATAATTTTTGTGCACTCATCTGCCACCACAACTTGCGGTGGTATTAGTTGCTCCCCAACCTTTAGCACTGGCATCAGTCTGTAATGTACCCTAGGGATATAGAATGGGGTGATGGGGTTAGGATAATATTGAACATTTCTATCCTCCAGTTTAATTCTAATTTACTTTCCCTGGTAGTTGCATAGGCCTATTGAAATGGCCTGCATGATTTTTTGAGAGCTAAAATTTCCCTCTTCCAGGTTTAATAATGGAGTGGTCCAATTGTGCTGCTGGGAACGCAGCCACCAATTTCCCAATCACTCTTGCTCCTTGCCGAATGGATGGTTCCCTGATGCCAGTGAGGCTTTTGCATACTCCTATCAAGTCTGTCACTTTGTTTGGTGGCAAGGTGATAGACATATGAACAGAGTCAATAGTGAACCCCAAATAATCCATGGTAGTGGAGGGTTCCAATTTTGATTTATCTGGATGTACGTTAAATCTCTGTGTTGTGGCTGATACCACCAATGTAGCCAGCTCCAATTTTCACCTACAATTAGAATATCATCAAGGTAAGCCATGACGATATGGTTATGTTTCTTTAAGTATGCTAAAGCTGGTTTTTAATAAATTTGTAATAGCCTGGTGCTGATGACAACCCATTGGATAAGGCATACTGTCATAGCTGTCCTATCCAGATAAATTTCAGGTATTTACGATGACCCTGTGTGTGACAAACGTGTCTATTTTGAAATGGGCATACTGAACGGAAGTATTTAGTTCGGTCAAATCTGTAATGATACGGCAACCACCATCTTTTTTAGTTTTTTATAAATATATTTTGATACGAACTCTTGAAATTCTCTGATTGTTTTCTCAATCCCTTTTGTGTTTAGTCTTAACAGTTCAGCATGGCCTGCTGTTCTCTCTTTTTGTGAAGTATGAACTTCCTGCTAGGCGTATGCTGAACTGGGACGGTAGTTCGTATACAAATTCAATTTTGTAATTCTGAATACTTCCGAGTATGTAAAAGTTCAGAGGTAAAAAGTGCAGCACACATGATGAAACAAGTGCAACTGTCCCCCAACTTTTGATGAATCGGACATGCAATGTTTTTTAAGACAACCAGACCCACCTACCTCCATGGTTACCGGTGTTGTGTGGGTTGTCTCCGGAGTTTGTTTCTTCTGGTATTGTGTTGCTGCGTTGTGGGTTGGCGCATTTTCCATGAAGGGCCGGGCTGGGCCCATGGTCTGAAAGACCGCTGTGCAGGTGGGCCGGCCTTCGAGCTTTCACCACCAGATGGTCTTCCATTGCACCGATGTCTGGTGGGTGTGTAGGGGTGCTGCCGCTGCTGATAGTGAGTTTTAGAGGTGCTTGGCACCTTGATCAGGCCTATAGCCTTGGCTTCCTCATGCAGGTCTTTCACCTGCTTCGGGAGGTCCCCCAACAGCAATTTTGGCGCCTGTGTGCTACTTGTCTTGAATAATTCCGCACCTCTTGATGATGCTCTTCCTGTAACTGTTAATCTCCACTGAGTATTACACAGTCTGCTAGAGCATCTAGTAACACTTCAGGCAAATCAACCCCATCAGTTGTCCTGGTACTGCTGTGATTTTAGCAGCCAGCAGTTTCCTCTGGAGCTTCCCCTCCTGGCTCCTTATAGATGGGCTCCTGTTGCCCCAGATGGGGTCATAGACTGCTGGTACTTTAAGAGAAATGGAGTTCTCTGGAGCAATGTACTTCCCAGCCATAAAGTTAATGGCTTGCTCCTGTAGCTGGTTTGTAGCCATGTATTTTGTACTGGCTTGCAGCTTTGTATAGGCAGTCCTTCTTGAGTTGATACAGCATGTGTTCCCACAAATCTTCTGCTGCTCTCTCTTCTGGCACCCCTCACAGTTGACTGTTCAGGCCATTGCCCCTTCTTCAGGGTCAGCCCAGCTCTGACCCCTAATGCCTCCCCTGTGAAGAGGGTGAGACATTTGGCAGTCCTTGAAAGGATCCTGCCGTGGGTCTGCGAAGAGACCCACTGTGACTCTGCCCCTGCATAAGCAGGTCACGCTGGAGCACTGCTCCCCACCCGCTCCCGCGGAAAGACGCCCGCCGTCGCTATCTGTTGAATGGGGGTGTCTTCAGGTCCGGACCCAGCCGAGTCAACGGACCTGTCCGACTTCCGGGTGGTTTTGCCGCCGACCGCGGCGCACCTGCGGTCTGTAGCGGCGAGAAGCCGGGAGCTGCTGGCAGCACCTGCAGCTCTGGAGAGACGGCACGCTGCTGGCTGCTTCCACAGCAGCGGTATCAGCTGCTGCTCTCCCTTGCGCGACTCCATGGTGCTTCCTCCGTTCTGAAAAAGAAATTACACCGAGTCGCCACGCTCACCAGAAAAGGTAAGACTTACCTTCAGTAATTTTTCAAAATTCGCGCTGGAGGAGCGGCGCTCCTCCCGACTGTCGCTTCCGCAATGCGTTCGACGATATGTCGCGCATGCGTCCTGGCGGGGTCTTCACGTAGTCACTCACGTGACTCCGAAGTAAAATACGCAAACATAGGACACTGTAAACAATGTAATAAACGAGAAAACAAGTTCAGTGTGTGTGTATATATACGAACACACATATCTTATGACTATTAGGCCAGTCAGCACATCAAGTCTACACCGCCATTCAGTCATGGCTGATCTCGCTCCCCTCTACCTTCTCCCTATGACTTGACTTCCATGGCTTTCTGTGACAAAGAATTCCACAGATTCTCCATCCTCTGACTAAATAAATATCTCCTCATCTCCTACCTAAAAGAACGTCCTTTAATTCTGAGGCTATGACCTCTAGTCCTAGGCTCTCCCACTAGCGGAAACATCCTCTCCGCATCCACTCTAACCAAGCCTTTCACTATTCTGTATGTTTCAATGAGGTGTCCCCCTCATCCTTCTAAACCCCAGCGAGTACAGGCCCAGCGCTGACAAATGCTCATCATACGTTAACCTACTCATTCAATAGACAATAGACATTAGACGAAATGGTGCCCAAAAGTGGCCAGAGTGAAACGACAACGTGGACACAAACTAACTGCACAAACCCTTGAGTCTGGTGCTCCACTTCATAGCTCCTAGATTGCTTAGATCCAGCAACCTATTTCAGAATAAAAGCTGGAGCAATCTGTGTTTCAGATCGGAGAGTTCATCAGTAGGATGGCTATTTGATTAATGTTGGCCCAGTTAAATTCCCATCTCTTACTCGTCCCCTGAAATAAGATTTTTAAAATTTATTATTTTTTTGCAAATCCCAAGGGGGGGGGGGGGAGCTGGCAGCCAGGGACTTCAATAAAACATTGCATGCGCTGCAATTTTCACGTCTCAACAGCTTGGAGGCTATCTTGCAGAGCAGGGAAGGGTTTTATCTCCAGATTTTTAATGAGTCTTCAGTCAAAGCATTTGATATTCAGAGGGAAAGCGAGAAGGACAAAAATACAGCTAAAGGTGAACTATCTTGCAAAAGAGCTATTATTTAAAACAGATCCGATAATTCGGTGAAGATTAACTTGCTAGACTGAGGCATCGCCAAATGCTCTTTCGTAGCTAAGATAATGAATGCGGTGGGGTGATCGTTAACAATGCTAAATAAACAGAAGTAAGCTAGGATTATTTCAGAGTTTGCAGACATTTTTGAAAAGAAACCTGCCTTGTCCCATTCATACTGACCCCAATGAAATATGAGAAATTGCTTCTCCATGCATTGATATGCTGTTTCATTTTAGATGTTAGGCACAAAAAGCTGGGGTAACTCAACGAGTCAGGCAGCATCTTTGGAGGAAAGGAATAGCAATAGGAATCAGCCTGAAGAAGGGTCTCGACCCGAAGAGTCACTTACTCCTTTGCTCCAGAGATGCTGCCCGGCCCACTGAGTTACTCCAGCTTTTTGTGTCTATCTTCAGCGTTAACCAGAGGGAGTACAGAGAAGATTCACCGGACTGATTCCCGGGATGGCAGGACTTCCATATGAAGAAAGACTGGATAGACTCGGCTTGTACTCGCTGGAATTTAGAAGATTGAGGGGGGATCTTATAGAGACTTACAAAATTCTTAAGGGGTTGGACAGGCTAGATGCAGGAAGATTTTTCCCGATGTTGGGGAACTCCAGAACAAGGGGTCACAGTTTAAGGATAAGGGGGAAGTCTTTTAGGACCGAGATGAGAAAATCATTTTTCACACAGAGAATGGTGAATCTGTGGAATTCTCTGCCACAGAAGGTAGTTGAGGCCAGTTCATTGGCTATATTTAAGAGGGAGTTAGATGTGGCCCTTGTGGCTGAAGGGATCGTGGAAAATCTTGGAAAACTTTATTGTCATTCAGACCTTGCGGTCTGAACGAAACTTCGTTGCCTGCAGTCATACATATAGTAAATAACAAAACACACAATAAACACATATTTAACATCCACCACAGTGAGTTCACCAGCCACCTCCTCACTGTGGTGGAAGGCAAAAATCTTGTCCTTGTCTCTTCCCTTCTTCCTCTTTCTCTGCGCTGAGGCGACCCAGGCCTCCGATGTTGTGACCGCACCGGGTGATGTAAATAAGTCCCGCGGGTGAACCGCGCTCCGCGAGCGGGCCGGGGCGGTCAAAGCTGCCGAAGCTGCCGCCCTCCAGTCCAGCGGACGCAGCTGTTGCCGCGGGAGCTCTGGAAAAACAGGTCACCGACCTGTGACCTGCGAGCTCCCGACGATGTCGTCCACTGGGCCCGCGGCCGGGCCTCCGAAGTCGCTGCCGCCGCCACCGCCACCGGAAAGCCGCCACAGCTCCGAGTCGGGCCGCCGGAACGCCTGAACCCGCCACATCCCCGAAGTCGGCCAGCCCCGCGCTGGTAAGTCCTGGCCGGCTCTGCCTCCGGAGCCTCGGGTCAGTCTCAGTTAAAATCGGAGGCCGCCAGCTCCGCGATAGGCCTCAGCGCAGACAGAGACGGAGACGGGGGATACGACAAGAAAAGTCGAGTCCCCCCAAAAGGATCAGGGGGTTATGGAGAGAAGGCAGGTACGGGATACTGAGTTGGATGATCAGCCGTGATCATATTGAATGGCGGTGCAAGCTCGAAGGGCCGAATGGCCTACTCCTGCACCTATTTTCTATGTTTCTATGTTTCTATACTTCCTTCCTACATATCTTTTTTTTAATGTTAGCCTGGTAAACCTTCTCTGAAATGCTTCCAATGGATTGAATTCCTTTCTTAAAGAATGAAATAATAATGCGCATAGTGTTCCTGATGTGATCTCCCCAATATCTTATATCACTGGGGCGGCACGGTGGCTGCCTTGCACCGCCATTCAATATGATCATGGCTGATCATCCAACTCAGTATCATGAAGCCCAAGGAACACACCAGAAAGGTCAGAGTTAAAGGTGTGGAGAAGTTTAAAGCAGGGATAGGTTATAAAAAATATCCCAAGCTTTGAACATCTCACGGAGCACTGTTCAATCCATCATCCAAAAATGGAAAGAGTATGGCACAACTGCAAACCTACCAAGACATGGCCATCCACCTAAACTGACAGGCTGGGCAAGGAGAGCATTGATCAGAGAAGCAGCCAAGAGGCCCATGGTAACTCTGGAGGAGCTGCAAAGATCCACAGCTCAGGTGGGAGAATCTGTCCACAGGACAACTATTAGTCGTGCACTCCACAAATCGGGCCTTTATGGAAGAGTGGCAAGAAGAAAGCCATTGTTGAAACAAAGCCATAAGAAGTCTCGTTTGCAGTTTGCCACAAGCCATGTGGGGGACACAGCAAACATGTGGAGGAAGGTGCTCTGGTCTGATGAGACCAAAATTGAAGTTTTTGACCTAAATGCAAAACGCTATGTGTGGCAGAAAACTAACACTGCACATCACCCTGAACACACCATCCCCACTGTGTAACATGATGGTGGCAGCATCATGCTGTGGGGATGCTTTTCTTCAGCAGGGACAGGGAAGCTGGTCAGAGTTCTTGGGAAGATGGATGGAGCCAAATACTGGGCAATCGTGGAAGAAAACCTGTTAGAGTCTGCAAACGACTTGAGACCTTCCAGCAGGACAACGACCCAAAACATACAGCCAGAGCTACAATGGAATGGTTTAGATCAAAGCATATTCATGTGTTAGAATGGCCCAGTCAAAGTCCAGTCCTAAATCCAATTGAGAATCTCTGGCAAGACTTGAAAATTGCTGTTCACAGACGCTCTCCATCCAATCTGACTGAGCTTGAGCTATTTTGCAAAGAACAATGGGCAAAAATGTCAGTCTCTAGATGTGCAAAGCTGGTAGAGACATACCCCAAAAGACTTGCAGCTGTAATTGCAGCGAAAGGTGGTTCTACAAAGTATTGACAGGGGGGCTGAATACTTTTGCACGCCACACTTTTCAGTTTTTTATTTGTAATAAAATTTGGAAACCATGTATCATTTTCCTTCGACTTCACAATTATGCACCACTTTGTGTTGGTATATCACATAAAATCCCAATAAAATACATTTACGTTTGTGGTTGTAACGTGACAAAATTTGGAAATTTTCAAGCGGTATGAATACTTTTGCAAGCCACTGTATATTCATTTCCCAAAGTAATCAATAATAATATTCTGAAGATAGACACCAAATCCTGGAGTAACTCAGCAGGGCAGGCAGCATCTCTGGAGAAAACGAATACATGATTTTTCCGTTCGAGACCCTTCATCCGACTGGGATTATAATATTCCATTGGCTTTCCTAATCGGTTGTTTTTTTGCAAATCGTGAATTCGAGCCATCGAGTCATAGAGTGATACAGTGTGGAAACAGGCCCTTGAGACCAACTTGCCCACACCGGTCAACATGTCCCAGCTACACCAATTCCACCTGCCCGTGTTTGGCCCCCATCTCTCCAAACTTGTCCTATCCATATACCTGTTCAACTGTTTCTTACACGTTGGAATAGTCCCTGCCTCAACTGCCTCCTCTGCCAGCTTGTTCCAAACACCCACCCTTTGTGTGAAAAGGTTACCCCTCAGAATCCTATTAAATCTTTTCCTCTTCACCGTAAACCTATGTCCTCTGGCCCACGATTCACCTACTCTGGGCAAGGGATTCTGTGCATCAACCAAAATCTATTCCTCTCATGATTTTATACACCTCTATAAGATCACCACTATAATTTGGACATCTTAACTCCCCTGCATCTCATCACAGTTACATCTGTGGAGCCTTTTGAGTTCCTGGGAACCATCATCTCCAAGGACCTTAAATGGGGCGCCACCGTCGACTCCACAGTCAAAAAAGCCCAACAGAGGAGGAAGCACAATCTGCCACAGGCAATGATGGTCCAATTCTATACGGCCAAGTAGAAGATGTCCTTAACTTCTCGATCATGGTCTGGCTTGGCTCAGCCACCAAGCACGACATCCGGAGGCTGCAGCGAATCGTCCGATCAGCTAATAAGGTTATTGGCTGCAACCTTCCCTCCATTGACAAACTGTACACTGCAAGGGCCAGGAAGCGAGCGGGTAAGATCATCTCTGACCTCACTCAGCCTGGCCACAAAGTCTTTGAATCACTTGCCTCTGGAAGGCGGCTCCGGACTGTCAAAGCTGCCACAGCCAGACATAAAAACAGCTTTTTTCCACGAACAGGAGCTCTATTCAATAACCAAAAATATGTAGCCTCCTTTTGAGGATTAAGGGGGAAGTCGTTTAGGACCAAGATGAGAAAAACATTTTTCACACAGAGAGTGGTGAATCTGTGGAATTCTCTGCCACAGAAGGTAGTTGAGGCTAGTTCATTGGCTATATTTAAGAGGGAGGTAGATGTGGCCCTTGTGGCTAAAGGGTTCAGGGGGTATGGAGAGAAGGCAGGTACAGGATACTGAGTTGGATGATCAGCCATGATCATATTGAATGGCGGTGCAGGCTCGAAGGGCCGAATGGCCTACTCCTGCACCTATTTTCTATGTTTCTATGTTTCTATGTTTTGCTCTGGTATTTTATTTAATTCACATGTTTAATCGATAATGTTTTATTATTAATGTCTAATGTTTTATGTGTCATTCCTAATTGTCACTGTATGTCATGTTGTCACTTGCGGGCGGAGCACCAAGGCAAATTCCTTGTATGTGAACATACTTGGCCAATAAACAGTAGAGCTAATAGGACTTGATGTTTCAATCCCTGTAATAAGTCGGCACTCTTGCTATTTGCAGTGGGATTGGAGTGGTGAAAGGTAGGGTAGGTACGTCATCGGGGTCATCAGGTGGGCACCCTCCTTCTTTGACGTTTCATTGATAAGCCCACAACATCTCCAGAGGGCTCAACGGTGATACCTGGCGTCCCAGTTACACCCCCCTCAATTCCATACCCTCCTGTATTCATCTTGCAGCCCAATTGTTGTCTCTCCTTTTGATCCAGATCCAATTGCTGCTTTTTTCCGCAGAATTTGATAATGATTTGATTGCTTGTTGGAGGCAGCGACCCCTCACCCCATTTTCTTTAATAGCCTGGTCATAGATGAAGCAACAAATCCCCTGCATCCCACTTCGACAGGTAAAATCCTGGTCTTCCAGCCATTCTGGGAAGCTTCAGTTGCCAGTTCAGAGAACCTGTTTTTTTTCCTCTCATAAGCTTATTCATTCAAAAAAAAAGCTTCTTTATTTTTCCTTCATATTGGTCCTTCCCATTTTATACTCCATTTGTTAGAACTTTGTCCAATTGCTTACCTGATGCATATCTCTTTGTAGACTCCTTATCTCCCCTTCACAACTTACTTTCCTACTTATCTTTGTGTTATTGGCAAATTTAGCAAAAAATAGCTTTCGTGCTTTCATCCAAGTGATTTATGTAAGCTGAAGACCAGCATCTATCCCTGTGGCACTCCATTCATTACAGCTTTCCAACCAGAAAAGACCCATTTATATCAACTCTCCGCTCCCTATTAGCCAGTCATTCAGTCGACACCACTATGTTCCATTCGCCACTGTAAACTTTTACTGTCCCCAGTAACTTTTTATGTAACATCGTAACTTGGAGTCATAGTCAAACAGCGTGTAACTAGGCCCTTCAGCCCAACTAGCCCACGCCGACCAACATGTCCCACCTACAAGAGTACCACCTGCCTGTATTTGGCCCACATCCCTCTAAACCCACCCTACCCATGTACCTGTCTAAATGTTTCTTAACTTGACTCAACTACCTCCTCTGGCAGCTCATTCCATACACCCGCCACCTTTTGTGTTAAAAGGTTAATCCTCAGGTTTCCATTAAATCTTTTCCTCCTCACCTTAAACATATGTCCTCTGGAACCTCTAGAAATCTGATTGCATAACATCCTATTGTTGCCCGAATAACCACACCATGTGCTGGTTCTTCAAAGAACTCCAATAAATTGGTCAGACATGAATTAGTTTAGTTTAGAAATAAAGCATTGAAGTAGGCCCTGAGGCAAACGGAATCGTTCATGTGCTGTATGTGTGGAGTTTGCATGTTCTCGCTGTGACCATGTCAGTTTCCTCCCACATCCTAGAGACGTGAAGGTTTGTAGATTAATTTTCCTCTGTAAATAGTCCCCGAAAGTGTAGGGAACGGATGATAAAGCGGGATAACATAGAACTAGTGTGAACGAGAATCGATGGTCAGCATGGAATTGATGGGCTGAAGGGCCTGTTTATTTATTTATTTTTTACAGCAGGTGCAGGAGTAGGCCATTCGGCCCTTCGAGCCAGCACCGCCATTCAATGGCTGTTCATCCACAATCAGTACCCCGTTCCAGCCTTCTCCGACTCCGCTATCTTTAAGAGCCCTATCTAGCTCTCTCTTGAAAGTATGCAGAGAACCAGCCTCTACCGCCCTCTGGGGCAGAGAATTCCACAGACTCACAACTCTTTGTGTGAAAAAGTATTTCCTCATCTCCGTTCTAAATGGCTTACCCCTTATTCTTAAACTGAGGCCCCTGGTTCTGGACTCCCCCAACATCGGGAATGTTTCCTGCCTCTAGCGTGTCCAAACCGTTAATAATCTTATATGTTTCAATAAGACTCCCTCTCATCCTTCTAAACTCCAGAGTATACAAGCCCAGCCGCTCCATTCTCTCAGTATTTGACAGTCCTGCCATCCCGAGAATTAACCTTGTAAACCTATGCTACACTCCCTCAATAGCACGAATGTCCTTCCTCAAATTAGGGGACCAAAACTGCACACAATACTCCAGGTGTGGTCTCACTATAGCCTGACTGCTTCTCTAAGAAGGTGACTGACCAACGGTGCACTGCAACAGTGTTTGGTGAGGAAAGTTCCGGAAGGAGACAGCTTTGAATTAAAATAACTGCAAGGATGCCCGTGGATTCTGCAAGTTGTTTCCAAGTTTGATTTTCCATTTTGCCACATTCCATAACAGGATAGAGATTACTGCTGCCTGGTAGATCATGAATTTTGTGCTACCTCTTGCAATGTGGGCTTTGCTGTGAATCATTATGGCTGGAGGGCGATGTTTTACTGCACGTTATTAAGGGCTTTGGCCATGCATACGATCATCGAACGACCCATCCTCCCACCTGCAATGATCAACGAGTTGGCAATGACTTCAATCTCAGCTTTGGGTGCCTACATATGGTAGCTCCATCTCTAATGAGCAAATGACCTTGGTTCTGGAGTGTAATAGCTGTAGGTGGAAGACTTTTCCATTAGTTCTGAAGATTAGTTCCACTTCGATGGAACGTTTGACGAAAGTGGGAAGCAAATCTGACGTGAGAAAGTGCTGGTACATGGATAGGATTGTGATCATAAGGAATATGTGCAGTATTAGGCCATTCGGCCCATCAAGGCAATCATGGCTTATCTATCTCTCCTTCCTAACCCCAGTCTCCTGCCTGCTCTCCATACTCTCTGACACCTGTACTAATCAAGAATTTATCTATCCCTGCCTTAAAAATATCCACTGACTAGAGCTCCACAGATTTCCACAGAATTCCACAGATCCACCACCATCAACTGTTATAGAAGGATATGGGCCAAACGCAGACAGGTGGAATGAGTGCAGATGGGGCATGTTGGTCGATGAGGGCACGTTGGGCCGAAGCCTGCTTCCAAGCTGTATGACTCTATGACTCTATGTTGGAACAATGATTAACACTGATTTAGAGTCACAGAGTGATACAGTGTGGAAATAGGCCCTTCGGCCCAACTTGGCCACGCCGACCAACATGCTCCATCTAAACTAGTCCTATCTGCTGGCTTTTGGCCCATATCCCACTAAACCAACCCTATCCATATACCTAGCTAATTGTTTCTTAAACATTGCAATAGTCCCTGCCACAACTACCTCCTCTGTCAGCTTGTTCCATACACCATCTACACTTTGTGTAAAAAAGTTACTCCTCAGGTTCCCATTAAATCTATTCCCCCTCACCGTAAACCTATGTTCTCTGGTTCTCGATTCCCCTAGTCTGGGCAAAAGATTGTGTAGATTGGTTATTTCCTACTAGCCAATTGTAGTGTTTGTTTGTAGTTGCTCCGCCCAATATGCGTTTTATATTCGCAAGAGTTTGCCTACGCCATTCAATATGAGTAGCTGCAAGGAACTGTTATGTTCTGCAGACTGATTCTGCAAGTACATTTAATAAACATGTGTTGTATCCTGATATGTGTTTGATTTGACTCATTACATGGTGTCAGAGAGTGAGTCTTCCCTATTTTGTCCACATTTGTCTGTTTTTTTTTTAAAATTTGTTTTATGTGCCGGTTATCTCTCTCATGGCAAACTCGTCTTGCCGTCCTAGTCCTCTGATCTTTGACTCTGACATTGCTGAATGCTGGCATCTCTTTGAGCGTGACTACACTCACTATGTTCACATCGTCCATCGAAGCGACCCTTCTGATGTGCGTACTTCTGTATTGCTCAACTTAGCTGCCCCAGCCCGCCTACAATGGATGATGATGCAGCTGCAGCGGTTTGATTTCAACATTGTCTATAAGAAACGCAAGGACACGCACACAGCTGACACAGCTCAGAGCTCCCGTGGGAGGGGAGGGGAGGGGAGGGGAGGGGAGGGGAGGGGAGGGGAGGGGAGGGGAGGGGAGAGGAGGGGAGAGGAGGGGAGAGGAGGGGAGAGGAGGGGAGGGGAGGGGAGGGGAGGGGAGAGGAGAGGAGAGGAGAGGAGAGGAGAGGAGAGGAGAGGAGAGGAGAGGAGAGGAGAGGAGAGGAGAGGAGAGGAGAGGAGAGGAGAGGAGGCAAAGCAAAATGCTGGAGCGGGAGAGACGAAAGAAGGAGATGTCAAGCAAGCAGATTCAGTGTGATGCTTGCAGTATGTGGGAGGTCAAGGACACTGCTGGTGCTTCTGGCTGCTACAAATGTGAGAAGTGCATCCAGGTACAGCTCCTGAAGGACCGTGTTGGGGAATTGGAGAAGCAAGTGGATGACCTCAAGTTCGTCTGAGAACTGAGTTGTTCCTCGACAAGTCCTACTGTGAGATTGTTACACCTAAGGTCCTGGAAGAGAGAAAGTGGGTGATGGTGAGGAAGGGAGGGAAACTTGGAATGCAAAGGTCCCTGGCTGTTGTACCTCTTGTGAACAGGGTCACCCACTTAGAAGCTGTCGGGACAGAAGACGTTAAAACATTGAGCGGCGGACTGGCTTGTGAAGCAAAACGGGCAGGGATTTCTGTGGCAACAGATGGGATTCGAGGATGGTGTGCTGCCTTCCTGGTGCCAGGATCCAGGATGTCACGGACAGAGTGCAGAAAATCCTCAAGGGCGAAGGTGAACAGCCAGAAGTGGTAGTACATGTCGGCACAAATGATGTCGGAAAGAAGAGGATGAATATTCTGCAGCTTGACTTTAGAGAGCTTGGAAAAATGCTGAATAGCAGGACCTCCAGGGTTGTTATCTCCGGTTTGCTTCCAGTTCCTTGTGCTGGCGAGAGCAGGAACAGGGAGATACGGGAACTGAATGTGTGGCTGAGTAACTGGTGCAGGGGGCAGGGATTTAGATTCTTAGATCACTGGGATCTGTTTTGGAGTAAGGGTGAACTGTACAAAAGTGACGGATTGCATCTTAACTGGTGGTAGGGGACCAGCATTCTGGCAGGCAGGTTTGCCACTGCTACACGGGTGGTTTTAAACTGAATAAGGGGGGTGGGGTGTCAAATGGAATAGTCGAGGATGGAGTTAAAGGGAAAGAGAGTAAGGGGATGGTTAATGACCCCAGAATTAACGGGAAAGGAAACTCACACAAGGATGGGAGAGCATGGCCAAGTGTAATAGGGATCGATGTGAAAGGTGAGATGCATAAGGAATTAAAAGTATTGTATATGAATTTGCGAAGTATAAGAAGTTAAGTAGATGAGCTTGAGGCTCAGTTAGCGGTTGGTAGATATGACATTGTGGGGATTACTGAGACGTGGCTGCAGGAGGATCGGGCCTGGGAACTTAATATTCAGGGTTATACATCCTATAGAAAGGACAGGCAGGTGGGCAGAGGAGGGGGGGTAATTCTGCTGGTGAGGGATGGAATTCAGTCCCTTGCGAGGGAAGACAGGGACTGACCAGGTAGAGTCACTGTGGATTGAGTTGAGGAATTGTAAAAGCAAGAAGACACTAATTGGTGTTATCTACAGACCCCCAAATATTAGCCTGGATATAGGGTTTAAGTTGCAGCAGGAGTTAAAACTGGCATGTAACAAAGGTAATGCCACTGTGGTGATGGGGGATTTCAATATGCAGGTAGACTGGGAAAATCAGGTTGGTTCAGGACCCCAAGAAAGAGAGTTTGTAGAATGCCTCCGAGATGGATTCTTAGAGCAGCTTGTAATGGAGCCGACCAGAGAAAAGGCAATTCTGGATTTAGTGTTGCCCAATGAACCAGATATAAGAGAACTCGAGGTAAAGGAACCGCTTGGAGGTAGTGATCATAATATGATTAGTTTTAATCTGCAATTTGAGAAGGAGAACGTTAAATTGGAAGTGGCAGTGATGCAGTTGAACAAAGGGGACAATGAAGGCATGAGAGGGGAGCTGGCCATAGTAGACTGGAAAGGAATCCTAGCAGGATTGATGGTGGAATTGCAATGGCAGGAATTTCTAGGCATAATCTGGAAGATGCAGGATCATTTCATTCCAAAAAGGAAGAAAGATTCTAAGGGGAGTAGGAGGCAACCGTGGCTGACAAAAGAAGTTAGGGATAGAATAAAACTAAAAGAAAAGATGTATAACACAGCAAAAAGTAGCCAGAAGCCAGAGGATTGGGAAACTTTCATAGGACAACAGAAGGAAACAAAATAGGCAATATGGGCTGAAAGGATGTATGAGGGGAAGCTGGCCAGGAATATAAAAGGACAGTAAAAGCTTATTTAGATATGTTAAGGGAAAAAGAGTAGCAAAGTCAAATGTGGGTCCCTTGAAGGCAGACACGAGTGAAATAACTATGGGCAACAAGGAAATGGCAGAAGAGTTGAATAGGTACTTCGGATCTGTCTTCACTAAGGAGGACACAAACAATCTCCCAGATGTACTGGAGGACAGAAGATCTAAGGGGGTAGAGGAACTGAAAGAAATTTTCATTAGGCGAGAAATAGTATTGGGTAGGCTAATGGGACTGAAGGATGATAAATCCACTGGGCCTGATGGTCTGCATCCCAGGGTCCTCAGGAAGGTGGCTCTAGAAATAGTGGACGCATTGGTGATCATTTTCCAATGTTCAATAGATTCAGGATTGGTTCCTGTGGATTGGAGGATAGTTAATGTTATCCCACTTTTCAAGAAAGGAGTGAGAGAGAAAACGGGGAATTACAGACCAGTTAGTCTGACTTTGGTGGTGGGAAAGATGCTGGAGTCAATTATTAAAGAGGTAATAACGCAGCATTTGGATAGCAGTAAAAGGATTAGTCCAAGTCAACATGGATTTATGAAAGGGAAATCATGCTTGACTAATCTTCTGGAATTTTTTGAGGATGTGACAAAGAAAATGGATGAAGGGGAGCCAGTGGATGTAGTATATCTAGACTTTCAGAAAGCCTTTGATAAGGTCCCGCACGGAAGACTGGTGACTAAAATTAGAGCACATGGTATTGGGGGTAGGGTGTTGACATGGATAGAAAATTGGTTGGCAGACTAGAAGCAAAGAGTAGGAGTGAACGGGTCCTTTCAGAATGGCAGGCAGTGGCGAGTGGAGTGCCGCAAGGCTCTGTGTTGGGGCCGCAACTGTTTACCATATATTAAAGGGGAATTAGGAGCAACACTAGCAAGTTTGCGGATGACACAAAGCTGGGTGGCAGTGTGAACTGTGAAGAGGATGTTAGAAGGTTGCAGGGGGACCTGGACGGGTTGAGTGAGTGGGCAGATGTGTGGCAGATGCAGAATAATATAGATAAATGTAAGGTTATCCACTTTGGCGGCAAAAACAAGGGGGCAGAAGAAAGCTAATGGAATGCTGGCCTTCATAACAAGAGGATTTCAGTACAGGAGTAAAGAGGTTCTTCTGCAGTCGTATAGGGCTCTAGTGAGACCACATCTGGAGTATTGTGTACAGTTTAGGTTTCCTAATTTGAGGAAGGACATCCTTGTGATTGAGGCAGTGCAGCGTAGGTTCACGAGATTGATCCCTGGGATGGCGGGACTGTCATATGAGGAAAGATTGAAAAGACTAGGCTTATATGCACTGGAATTTCGAAGGATGGGAGGGTATCTTATAGAAAACATATAAAATTATAAAAGGACTGGACAAGCTAGATGCAGTAAAAATTTTCCCAATGTTGGGTGAGTCCAGAACCAGGGGCCACAGTCTTAGAATAAAGGGGAGCTCATTTAAGACTGAGGTGAGAAAAACTTTTTTACCCAGAGAGTTGTGAATTTATGGAATTCCCTGCCACAGAGGGCAATGGAGGCCAAATCACTGGATGGATTTAAGAGAGAGTTGGATAGAGCTCTAGGGGCGAGTGGAATCAAGGGATATGGGGAGAAGGCAGGCACGGGTTATTGAGAGCGGACGATCAGCCATGATCACAATGAATGGCGGTGCTGGCTCGAAAGGCCGAATGGCCTCCTCCTGCACCTATTTTCTATGTTTCTATGACACGCTATCAAGAGCCCCACGCAAAACCAACGAACAACAACTCTCTGAACAGGACCAGTTCACAGTAATTAAGGTATTGTATGTTCCTACTGGTTGATTGAGCAGCCTGGCAGAGCACACGGCTGCTGACAAGACTTTACATTTGCTGTCCACAGTCATCCGGCGTGGCTGGCCGGATAAACAATAACACCTCGCTCGCAATCCGCCCCTACTTCGTGGTTTGTAACGAACTGGTGTTACAGGATGGGATCATAGTTAAGGGCCACAAGGCAGTTGACCCAGCTGTCCTCCAGGACAAGTACTTCGACGCCGTCCATAGGGGCCACCCCAGCGTGGAGGCAACCCTACAACGGGCACAGAGCATGTTTTACTGGTCTGGTATGACCAAGTACATACGCGACAAAACTGAAGCCTGCGCCATCTGCAAATGCCTGACGCCACATCAGCAGAAGCAGCCCTTACTGCCGCACCCGGTTCCTCCTCGCCCGTGGTCCACGTTAGCCAATGATGTATTGGAAAAACACTATCTGGTTCTTGATTCTTATTCGGGCTGCTTCGACATCGATCTACTCCAAACCATTACACCTGAAGCGGTTGTCGAGGTTGCAACGCCACCTCTCCGTGCGCGGCTCCCCTGCACGCCTTCTATCTGACAACGGCAGACAGTTCACCAGGCAGTCTTTCAAGAACTTTGCAAAATGATGGGACTTTCGACATATTACCAGCAGCCCCGAGATCCCGCAGTCCAACGGACTCGCCGAACGAGCCCTCCGAAACGCCAAACAACTAAGTGAGCGTTCATACTTTGCAAAATCAGACGTCTACCTAGACCTGCTCAACTTAAGGAACATTGCAACGGATCCCATACTGGGTTCCCCAGCCCAATGACTGATGTCTCGCCAAACCCGTGCTCCCCTGCCTGTGTCCCAGCAGCTTTTGCAGCCACAACGTTCGTTCTCCACCTGCAGTCCAGAAACAACTACAATCCAAACGTGATACACAGAACTTTTTTTTGACAAATCCAGTAAGCCACTTAAACCTCACTCCAGTGGACAGACGTTTTCCACTGCGGTTTCGCCGCCTTGCCTCCAGGTGGTTCGCTTCTCCGTACCGCAGAGGGTTAGCAGACCACCCATTAGATATGGTGATTTTGTGTAACTCTATGAACTTTCCCATATGTGTTATTAGCGTTCTATTACCTATATTGCTTAGCCATCCTTTGTTCCTATGTTTTATTTTTGTTTCTACAAGGAAAGATGTAGATTGGTTATTTCCTACTAGCCAATTGTAGTGCTTGTTAGTAGTTGCTCCGCCCAATATGCGTTTTATATTAGCAAGGGCTTGCCTACGCCATTCAGTATGAGTAGCTGCTAGGAACTGTTTTACTTCGGAGTCACGAGAGTGACTTCGTGAAGACCCCGCCAGCACACATTTGCAACATATCGTCGCTCGCATTACAACCGACAAGCTGGGAGGAGCACCGCTCCTCTACCGGCAAGTTTAAAAAGATACCCTCAGGTAGGTTTAGCTAACCTTGAGTTGGTTTGGCGCTCTGTATTTTTTTCCAAAATCTTCTATTACAGAGCACCCAGAGCCGAGTATGGAGAAAGCTCGAAGCAAGAAGAGGGCTGCTTCCAGGCACGCCATGGAGGGCCGCGGGACCTCGGAAAAAGTTCAGCGGCCAAATTCCCCGGAAGACTACTGCGGACTGGCGGGAAGGCAGTGCGGAAGTCGGGTAGCCCCGTTCTATCGGCAGGCCCCGACACTCCACCGCTACAGTCCGGAAGACTGCGGACTGGCAGTAGAACCGCGCGGGTAGCCCGGTTGATACGGCAGGCCCCGACTCTCCATCGCTTAAGTCCGGAGGACCGCGGACTGGCGGCAAAACCGTGCGGATGTCGGGTAGCCCCGTTAATACTGCAGGCCCCGACTCTGCACCGCTACAGTCCGGAAGACCGCGGACTGGCGGCAGATCCGCGCGGAAGTCGCGTAGCCCCATTGATACGGCAGGCACCGACTTTCCACCGGGACAGTCCGGAAGACTACCACGGACTGGCGGTCACAGCCCCGTTGACTCGGCTGAGTCCGGGGACGACGACCTGCCGTTCGCACATAGCGACGGCGATCGCATTGCCCGCATGGAGCGGATGATGGAGCAACTGCTCCAGAGGGACCTACTCCAGCAGGAGCTTGGTCCCCGCGGACCGCCTCACAGGCCCACGACAGCACCCTATCCAGGACTGTCCAATGTCTCTCCCTCCTCGGAGGAGAGTGCCAGAAGTCAGGGCTGGGCTGACTTTCAAGAGGGGTTGACAGAAGACCCAAAATTGCACGGGATGCAAGAAGAGGAACTTCTGGGGATGGTGTCCAAGTTTGCACAGCCATCCCAGAAAGGACGGCCACTTCAGCCGCGGTTAACAGCAAGCATTCGCTACTTAACTACGCACCAGCTGCAGGAGCAGGTAATGACCGAGACTACAGCCAAATATCTGGCCCCGGAGAACTGCGTATCGCTGAATGTGCCTACTGTCAACACCCCCATTTGGGGGAACATAAGCCCTAGCATCAGGGCACAAGAATTAAAAATGCAGAAAATTCTAAAACTGCTAACCGCAGGAATCACTGCATTTGCCAGGTCCATTGATGACACAGATATGACGGAGGAACAACAGGACGCATTAGCCCTGTTCTGCAATGCACAATATGAAATTAATTGTTTCAGGAAGAGCACGGTCCATCCCACGCTCAACCCCAAATTTGCAGGGTTGTGCAAAGCCAGCGCTACGCCGTCGCCGAATTTGCTGTTTGGGGATAACCTGCCTAAACAGGTCAAGGACCTGGATGAGGAAGCCAAAGCAGTGGGCATGATAAAGCCACCTTCCACCAACAGGCCAACAGCATACCGGCGGCAGCATCCCTATGCAACACCCAACAGGCCCCGCTTCCACCCTGACTGAATGACGGGTGCAAACTCAAAGGTCACGCCATATCCACAAAGGTCTTTTTTAGGCCATGCCCCAGAGCGACCTTCATGGAAGATACGTCAACCCCACACCACAGCGCTACCACTTCCCAAGAGCCAAGGACGGAAGACCAAACACCACCGGTAACCATGGAGGTAAGTGGGTCTGGTTCCCTTGGGAATACTGCATGTATAACTTCACAAGTGGGAGGTACGTTGCGCCTGTTTGGGGATGCATGGAGCTCCATAACTTCTGACCTCTTTATATTACACAGTATTCAGGGATATAAAATTGAATTCATTAACAAACTCCTCCCACCAGTTCAACATGTACCTAGCCGGAAATCTCAAAAAGAGAAAGTGGAAGGACATGTGGAACTATTTAGATTATATGCTAAGGGAGTAATAGAGAAAACTAAACATGAACCTCTTGAGTTTGTATCAAACATCTTTATCAAAACCAAAAAAGATGGTGGATGCCGTATTATTATTGACTTAACCCAACTGAACAGTTTTGTGCAACATACCCACTTAAAGATAGAAACATTTGAAACTGCCAAACAACTGATTTCCAGAGGGTACTTCATGGCCTGCATCGACCTAAAAGATGCATACTATTCGGTACCCATACATAAGTATCACCGCAGATATTTGAAGTTTGTCTGGATGGGGCAGCTGTGGCAGTATAGAGCGCTGCCCAATGGACTACCAACAGCTCCCAGGTTATTTACCAAAATATTGAAATTGGTGTCTTTATGAAAACAAAACCACATAGTCATGGCCTACCTTGATGACATCATAATTGTGGGAAAAACCTTGGAATTGGCTAAATTAGCTGTGACAGCCACCAAGTTACTACTTCAAGAGATGGGGTTCGTCATCCATCCAGACAAATCCAAGTTAACGCCTTCTGTCGTAATGGACTATCTAGGGTTCACGATTAACACAATTCACATGACTGTCACTTTACCAAATAACAAAACGGCAGATTTAATAGAGGCATGTAATAGCCTTGCTTGCGCCAGAAAACCGACCATTCAACACGCTGCCAGGGTAATCGGGAAACTTGTGGCTACATTTCCAGCTGCACATTATGGACCATTACATTATCACAATTTACAAAGAGCAAAAATCTCAGCACTAAAGTCTCATGCTGGGCATTTTGACAGGCCTATGCAGCTACCGGCCAAAGCAAAAAACAAGCTGCAATGGTGGATTAGCAACATTTGACATTGCTTTAATCCCATCGCAGTTACAAATCCTCCAGTCGTGTTACAAACTGATGCCAGCGCCAACGGTTGGGGAGCTACCGACACCACCTCCAGTTGTGACGGTATATGGAATTTGCATGAATCTACATTGCTTCAGTCACGAGGTATAAACTGTTTGGAAATGCTGTGAGCGTTTCACAGGCTACGGGCCTGCTGTACAAATATGCATCATCTGCATGTTCGTCTGCAAATAGACAACACCACAGTGGTGGCATATTTAAATCATATGGGTGGTATCAAGTCGCTATCTTGTGATGAATTGGCAAACACAATTTGGCACTGGTGCATTGAAAGAAACATTTGGATTTCAACTACATACCTTCCGGGTAAGCTAAATACAGTGGCGGACACCAGGTCACGGATATTCAATGACAACACCGAATGGATGTTGAACCACCAAGTATTTACTGACATTATAACTCGGTATGGAACACCAGATATCGACCTTTTTGTGTCCAGACTGAACCATCAGATACCAACGTATGTCGCATGGGAACCAGACCCTGGGGCAATAGCGATGGATACTTTCTCGCTACATTGTGGGAATTTGTTCTTCTATGCATTTCTCCCTTTCTGCCTCATCAGTCAGGTATTGCGGAAAATCCAATTAGATTCCACATCAGGGATACTGATAGTACCCGACTGGCCTACACAGCCATGGTTCCCAGTGGTCCTCGACATGATATAGGAACTGTCTTCCGGTTTCCAAACCCCGATTCCCCTGATTCATTCTATAACAGGGGAAAATCATCCATGCCATGGTCACATGAACCCGTTTGCTTTTGCAGGTTCTGAAAAGACCACTTCTGGAGTTTGGGCTGTCGAACAGGACCATGAATATCATCACGGCATTGTGCAGAGAGTCCACAAGGAGACAATACCTTACCCATGTAAGGAAGTGGGAGGTGTTTTGTTCCAGGACTGGTACCACCTACAACTCTGCCACCATCACGGATGTGCTGGAATTCCTCGCGGGCCTTCACTACGATGAGGGCCTCAGTTACAGTGCCATCAACAGTGCAAGGAGTGCTTTGTCATCCTACCTCAGGCTTGGAGTGGGATCCCATCCTTTGGTATCCAAACTAATGAGGGGTACTTTTAATTCCAACCCTCCCAGGCCACAATACACGCTGACCTGGGATATCGGACTGGTCTTGTCTCTACTCAGGAGTTGGGCACCAGTCTCGAATCTCCCACTGGCTAAGCTCACCTACAAAGTGGTGATGCTGATGGCACTGGTCACTGCACAATGGGTCCAGACCCTCCACAAATTAAAACTGGATAATATGGTCTCAATCCCACCAAAGTAACCTTCTTTGCAAATGAGTTACTAAAACATCACAGACCAGGATCATCCGGTCTAAAATTGGAATTTCTGGCATATCCTGTTGATAAACGCCTTTGTATAGCCACCCACCTTCGACATTATATAGATGTCACCAAAAGTATCAGGGGTACGGAATTAGGTCTTTTTATCAGTTTTAAACGCCTCACCATAGGGTAACTGTTCAGACTATTTCCAGGTGGTTCAGGGTGGCGTTGGGTGCAGCAGGGGTAGACACTGACATATTAAAATCTCATTCTACCAGGGCTGTGTCCACATCAGCAGCGAGGATCATGGAAGTTCCCACGGATCACATCCTCGCAACAGCGGGTTCGGCCAATGAGCGTACATTTCAGCAGTTTTAAAATAAACTGGTGGCCACATCCGCAACGTTTGCAGACACTGTTTTAAGTTCTGTTTCCTAAAATTCCCCGAAGTTAGGGGTTTATTGTTTGTTTATTAATAAATACATTTATTTTTCAGCTCTATTTCAAGTCTGAAATATGTTAACATACTTTCTCCATCAGTCATTACGACAGTGTGTGAGCATGGACTCGTTTCCAGGGCATGAAATCACAGAGCTTTGAAATCTTCACGAAGTCACTCACGTGACTCCGAAGTAAAATAGTAAGATTAAACGACAACTTAACAATTTGAAGTTTGATCCTTATTTTATGATGAGATACGATGAGGGATTTCGTGCCCTCCGCTCCCAACTATCTATCATAAGGTCAATTCGTATGTTAGTTTCTCTTAAATCTTACTATCTTCAGTCAATACTTCTATCTGTGATTTCACACCGCTGCTATGAAGAATGTCGCGCATGCGTGCTGGCGGGGTCTTCACGAAATCCCTCATTGTAACTCCTCATAAAATAAGGATCAAACTTCAAACTGGTAAGTTCTCATTTAATCTTACTATTATGTCCTGCAGACAGATTCTGTATGTACATTTAATAAACATATGCTGTATCCTGATATGTGTTTGACTCGACTCATTACAGACTGCATTTACCCAATCTATGGCACACTTCTACAAGATTACCCCTCATTTTCCTGTGCTCCAAGGAATAAAGCCCTAGCCAGCTCAGCCTCTCCCAGTAACTCAGTCCCTCGAGTTCTGGCAACATCCTGGTAAATCTCGTCTGAGCCTTTTCATACCTGACAACATTGGGTGTATCTGTGTGTGTGTGTGTGTGTATGTGTGTGTATATATACCTTCGTTTGCGCTTACCTGTGTGCGTGTAGGCATACCTACCTGCGTGTGCATACCTGCGTATGTGTGCAGACCTGTGTGTGTATACTGTACATACATACCTGTGTGTGTGTGCATACCTCTGTGTGTGCACATATATGTGTACATACCGGTGTATGTGTGTGCGCAAAATTGTGTGTGTGCGTGGCATACCCATGTGTACGTGTGCATACCTGTGTGTGTGCATACCTTTGTGTGTGCACATACCTGTGATTGTACATACCTGTGTGTGTGTGTATGTATGTACATACCTGTGAGTGTGAGGTTGTGTGTGTGTGTGCGCATAAGCTTGTGTCTCTGTGTACATCTCTGTATCAACATCAACAGGTCAGATATCACGGCACAAAGGCAGTGGGCTGCCCAATGTTTCCCTCAGCCACACATCACAAAGTGGCAATTGACCTCAACTGGTCAATGAAAGGAGAATTGATAACTTCAAACATTTTGGAACCCTCGCCCAGAGCTAATATATGAGTCACAGGTTATCATTTTGTCCTCATTGCTTGGTATTGAAGCAAAGTAGTTGTAAGCACTAAATCTTCATCCGTATCACCACTGTCACGGAATGCTGTGTATGGTATTGTCACAAAAAAAAGCTCCCACTGGCCTTTTAAGGGATGAGATAAGCTCTAGAAAGCAATTTGCTACTTATTCATAATAAATTGGACTGTCATCTACTTGGCAAGTCCAGTGAATTAAATGCCACAGGCAGGTTATCTGACTAATAGTGTGCTTTGGAAATTCATATTGCTGTGTGTGATAAACAGCAGTAAAGAGATTACTCCTCAAGGAATTCTGCACGTGGTCACAAACAGACATACGGAACAATGTTAATTAAACCTTCTCTTCTCTTCCTGTGGAGGAGGGTCCCAGTTAATCCCCGTTTCAAAATGGTAGAAAAAAAAAAACTGTTGTTGGCTCTTGGTAACAGAACCGAATTTAAGAACTTATGTGGTGGTGGACACCTGCCTACGTAGTTTTAAACAAGGACATAGAACATAGAACAAGACAGAGAATAGACACAGTAGCAATGTTACAACATTTTGAGAATTTAAAAATCAAGTCTGCAATTTATCCCATCAGATAAAGCATAAAAATAAGTTTAATTTGATACCTAATTCACTTTCATATCATCAGTATTGGAAAAGGTATGGCCATTTTCATACTCGGAAATTAGCATCTTGTTCCCTATTGCCTTTCCATTGACTTAACTCAAAAGCTGTGATCTAGGACAGTCAAAAGCCCATAAAATTAAGAGAACTCAATGACATTTTCAGTTATTATAGATTGAAGCATTCTGAAACAAATATGAAACAATCTTACTTGGATGACCTGAAATTAAAGCATATAATTAGTTAGTTACCTAATGTAGCTAATTATAAAATTCAATTACTAGATCTAAACATCTATCCATTTCTTATGAAAAGATAAACATTTTTAAATTGCCTAAGTGTCCAAATAACACACACAATAATTCACAATATAACATGATTTTTAAAATATCATTTCCATGCATTTATGGGTCAAATGGGAGGAATTTAGTGTTTAATTCCCATAAATTAATGGCCATTTAAATCAACTTGCGAGTGGAATGCGGTGGATTGGAACGTTGCGGTTTGCGGTGAATCTAACCCACAGTTGGCAGGAAAAACACTGCCGGCTCATTTTTTTTTTTTGTCCCCTTTTCGCAACATGAAAATTTGATTAAATGCTTCCTAAGAAGCTCGTTTTTATGTAAAAATAAACTGTGTACCTTATTTTATCCCTTACGTAAAATCCTTCTCGTTGACGGCGCTCACGGCTTTAGAAGATGATTTTTAAATTACTCTAGCTAATAAATGATCTAGCGTAGTTTAAAAATACCTTCATAAAACAAATGTTGGAGTGATTTCTCTTTAGCAACGAAATCCCCTGAGATGGATCGACTTGCCTGTCTGGAGAAAAACGGCACTTTAAACCCGCCCCACCTCTGAAAGGCGCCAAAGTCGCGCACACGGGGAGCGGCAGAACTGCAGCGCCGCTCAAGGTAAGTTTTGTAACATACCTAGACACAGCATGCTGGAGTAACTCAGCCGGGTCAGGCAGCTTCTCTGGAGACAAGGAAGACAAGGAGACAAGGAATTGGTGACTTTTCAGGTCGAACCCTTCTTGCGACTGAAAATCCGGTTTCAGTCTGAAGAAGGGTTCCAACCCGAAATGCCTCCTATTCTTTGTCTCCAGGGAGGCTGCCTGACCCGCTGTGTTACTCCAGCAGGCTGTGTTTATCTTTGGTGTAAACCATCATCTGCACTTCCTTCCTACACATAGAACAGGACAGCACAGGAATAGGCCCTTTGGCCCTCAATGTCCATGTAATCAGGATGCCAAGTTAAAATAATCTCCGCTGTCTGCAAGTGATCCATATCCCTCTATTCCCTGCATATCCATGCGCCTACCTACAAGCCTCTTACATTCACATCTGCCTCCACCAACACCCCTGGCAGCGCGTTCCAGGCACCCATCAATAATGGAGACACTTCGTAGGTCAGGCAGCATCTTTAGACTTTAGCGATACAGGATGAAACCCAGGTCTCTGGCGCCGTAAGGCAGCAACGTTACCGCTGCGCCGCCTTGTGTGGTTAGAAACCCTGAGTTGGGCTGACGCAATGAAAAAGCAAACTGCTGGAGGAACGCAGCAGGTCAAGCAGCATCTGTGGCGGCAAAGGCGATAGGTGATGTTTGACGGCACTGGGCCCGTACTTGCTAGAATTTAGAAGACAGAGGGGGGACCTCATTGCAACTTACTGAACAGCGAAAGGCCTAGATAGAGTGGACGTGGAGAGGAGGTTTCCAGTAGTGGGAGAGTCTAGGATCAGAGGGCACAGCTTTAGAATAAAAAGACATAAAAGGGGAAGAGGAGGAATTTCTTTACTCAGAGGGTGGTGAATCTGTGGAATTCTTTGCCACAGACGGATGTGGAGGCCAAGTCAATGGATATTTTTAAGGCGGAGATTGACAGATTCTTGATTAGTACGGGTGCCAGGGGTTATGGGGAGAAGGCAAGAGAATGGGGTTGAGAAGGAAAGATCGATCAGCCATGATTGAATGGCCGAGTGTACTTGATGGGCTGAATGGCCTAATTCTGCTCCTAGAACTTGTGAACTTATGTTTCCGGTAGTGAAATGTACCCTTCATCAGGACAGAGATGTAAACGGTAGATTGTTAGTGTGAGGGGAGAGGTATGGGCGAGGGGGAACTGGAGAGGGTGAATGGGGTAGGGGAATGGGGGTGCGGAGGGGGAATGAGGAAGGGATTTTGGGGGAGGGGAATGGGGGACTGGGGAGGAGGGATGGGGAGGCAGAGTGGGGAGGCTGAGCGGGGAGGGGGAGTGAAGAGGGGGAATAGGGGTGAAGCAGGAAGTGCTGATTAATGAGTGGATTCAGGTGAGGAATGATGGATGGGAAATGGGAGCCAGGTGGGGGAAGGAGGGGTGGAGATGGTGAGGGTGGAGATAGCGACAGAGACTGGGGGGCAAAGGGTTGCCGGCTATGGATATGGAACCTGATATGACAGGGAAGGTGATGAGCGGAGCCAGACAAGGGGGGGAAGGTGGGCACAATGGGGAGGGTAACCGAGTGGAAAGAGTGTGTGTGTGATGGGCAGAGTGAACCAGGGAGGGGTGGAGATAGTGACAGAGGTTGGACGGGGACCTGGGAAATACGGGTCCTGGGGCTTGGGGACGGGTTGGAAAAGTGGGTGTTTGAGAGGACCAGGGTGGATCAGGCAGAGAGGGAAAAGTTAATGGTTGATGAAAGGTCAGACTGATTATAGGTTATTCATCTAATACATACTTAGTTTCTCTTCCCATGGAAGCTGCCTGTGTACCATTGAACCCTTCAATGCATTTCCGGTATTATTTTGTCTCTACATCTAGGCTAATGAACTGGGATGGAAGGCAATCTGGGAATGTACATTCATACTGTAAGGTCATGAGTCTCTGTCTTAAAAATATTCATTGACGGCCTCCGCAGCCTTCTGTGGCAAAGAAATCTACAGATTCACCACCCCCTGACTAAAGAATTTCTCTCTCTTTTCCTTCCTAAAGAAGCATCCTTTAATTCTGAGGCTATGACCTCTGGTCCAAGACTCTCCCACTAGTGGAAACATCCCCTCCACATCCACTCTTTCCAAATCTTTCACTATTCTGTAAGTTCCAATGAGGTCCCCCCTCATTCTTCTAAACTCCTGCATGTAAACAATAGACAATAGGTGCAGGAGTAGGCCATTCGGCCCTTCGAGCAGATGTGATCATGGCTGATCATCCACAATCAGTACCCCGTTCCTGCCTTCTCCCCATATTCCCGACCACTATATTTAAGAGCCCTATCTAGCTCTCTCTTGAAAGCATCCAGAGAACCGGCCTTCAAGCACATAACAATCATATATGTTTCAATGACATATCCTCTCATCCTTTTAAACTCCAGTGTACAAGCCCAGCTGCTACATTCTCTCAGCATATGACAGTTCCGCGATCCCAGGAATTAACCTTGTAAACCTACACTGCACTCCCTCAATAGCAAGAATGTCCTTCCTCAAATTAGGGGACCAAAACTGCACACTATACTCCAGGTGTGGTCTCACTAGGGCTCTGTACAACTGCAGAAGGACCTCTTTGCTCCTATATTCGATTCCTCTTGTTATAAAGGCTAACATGCCATTCACTTTCTTCACTGCCTGCTGTACCTACATGCTTACTTTCATAGACTGATGTACAAGGACCCCAGATCCCATTGTACTTCCCCTTTTCCCAACTTGACGCCATTTAGATAGTAATCTGCCTTCCTGTTTTTGCTACTAAAGTGGATAACATCACATTTATCCGCATTCAACTTCATCTGCCATGCATCTGCCCACTCTCCCAACCTGTCCAAGTCACCCTGCATTCTCATAGCATCCTCCTCACAGTTCACACTACCACCCAGCTTTGTGTCATCTGCAAATTGGCTAATGTTACTTTGAATCCCTTCATCCAAATCATTGATGGATATTGTAAATAGCTGCGGTCCCAGCACCGAGCCTTGCGGTACCCCACTAGTCACTGCCTGCCATTCTGAAAGGGACCCGTTAATCCCTAGTCTTTGTTTCCTGTCTGCCAACCACTTCTCTATCCATGTCAGCACTCTACCCCCAATACCATGTACCCTAATCTTGCCCACTAATGTCCTATATGGGACCTTATTAAATGCTTTCTGAAAGTCCATGTATACTACATCCACTGGCTCTCCCTTGTCCATCTTCCTAGTTACATCTTCAAAAAATTCCAGAAGATTAGTCAAGCATGATTTCCCCTTCGTAAATCCATGCTGACTCGGACCGATCCTGTTAGTACAGGCCCAGTGCTGTCAAACGCTCATCATATGTTAACTCAATCATTCCTGGGATCATTCTTATGGACCTCCTCCGGACCATCTCCTGACCCAGCATATCCTTCCTCAGATATTCTATGAATTCCATTCATGAACTAAATCTGGAATAAAAAGCTAATCTAATAGTGACCATAACATTTTGAAATAGGCATAGAAACTCATCAATTTCACGAAAGGAAAACGGTAACCAGACATATTTGAAATATTCTGGTCAGGCAGTATCTGTGGAACGATAATCACCATCACCTTCTGGTCCAATCTCCAGGTCAACCACCGCAGCCGTGTTGGCTTTGCAAACCACCGGTTTGTCAAGAAGGTGCCTTACACCAGCTGTTTATAAGCAATTAACGATGAATGGCAAACCCTGTCTCGTTAGCAATGCATTCATCCCAAGGGTGAGTAAAGAGTTTGAACTGATGGGGGAGGCAGTGTGTTTGTAAGGTCGGTTGTTACATCAACAAAGCTATTATCTCAAAGCCTGATAAAGGTCTGATTCAGGCCTCAGTGGCAGTTTTCTTATGACACACACTTGCACATGCATGCACAGCACACACATACACACACACAATCTCACACACACACACATACATGCTCTCACAGCAGCAAGGCAGACACAGGCACACACATAGCTACACTTATCATTCAGGCAGGCATGTGCATGCACACGGACTGTATGCACAGAGGCTGCCACACACTGACACGCACTTACACACACAGAAGACTTGCATGCCCTCATGCACATATATAAGCATGCTCGCATACACACAGGTACATACACAGAAGTACATGCCACGTGCACACATACGCACCCACACACTGCACAGGCACGTTTCATACATGTAATGTAACTTTGGCCTTAAGGAAATAACAGAGATACGTCCTAACAGCAGTTATTACACAGCAAACACGGCACTTTGTCATTTATTTACAATTATACCACCAACACTAAAGGATTATCTGCAATGTAACGAGAGATTTTTTGGACAAAGTGCGCAGAAACACCTCAATCAGTATTGATTCAAACAAAGTTTGAAAAGTTCACACAACAATACCCATCTTATCCTTTCTGAAAGGTTTTGCAATGATATCAGTAGTTTAGCTTAGTTTAGCGATACAGCGCAGAAACAGGCCAATCAGCCCACCAAATCCGCGCTGACCAGCGATGCCCGCACACCAACACTATCCGACACACACTAGGGAGAATTTACATTTATACCAAGCCAATTAGCCTACAAACCTGTACGTCTTTGGAGTGTGGGAGGAAACCAGAGCACCCGGAGAAAACCCACGCGGGTCAAGGGGAGAACGTACAAACTCTGTACAGACTGCACCCGTAGTCAGATCGAACTTGGGTCTCTGGCGCAGCTCTACCACCATTATTCTTCTCATGTCATTTATATCCACACAATTATGCTCCCAGCAAGTTACACTTGTTATTTCTGCTTTCCTGGGTCTGTTTTGGCCCCCCTGGGTGCTCACACTGAAGCTCTCAAACACATTGAAGATGTTTGCATCTGCCCCAGAGATGCTGATTTACCAAAAAAAAAGGTTAATAGAATTTTTTGTCTTTTGTCCCAAAGAATCGGAATCAAAAAATAAAACGTTCTGCTTGGTTGTGCGTAAATTTGGCCAGTGCCAGTCTGAAACGTCCAATTACATTCTGGGGTCGGTTGCTGAGGAGTACGTTTTTGTCCTTGGAGGGCGTGAAGGATTGGTCCACCAGTATGACTAAAACTATGAGGGTAGATTACATACGTTTGGCATATATACTTTTGGCAAGTATACTTTGTAGAAAATAATGTACTCAAGGGGTTTTACTCAGATGGAAATTAGGAGCGGGGGAAATTAAGGCCCATTTTCACGGTCAATGGGGAACAATCATTATCGAACGTTTATTATGCAAGTCCCACAACTCCCTATCCCCAGAGCTGCCTTCCACCACACAACCCATTGTCATCTATCTCTGGCCTGTATTATCTTCCAATTTCATTGCTTTAGAGCAGTTGGACCTTCAGCACCAAGTTCATATGTTCATCAATGATAGGAGAAGAATTAGGCCATTCGGCCCATCAAGTCTGCTCCACCATTCAGTCATGGCTGAGCCATCTTTCCCTCCTAACCCCATTCTACTGCCTTCTCCCCATAACCCCCTGACACTTGCACTGATCAAGAATCTATCTATCTCTGCCTTAAATCTATCCACTGACTTTGCCTCCACAGCCGTCCGTGGCCATGAATTCCACAGATTAATCACCCTCTGACTAAAGGAATTCCTCCTCATCTCTTTCCGAAAGGCACGTCCTTTAATTCTGAGGCTATGGCCTCTGGTCCTGGGTTCTCCCACTATTGGGAACATCCAATCCACATCTTTTGAGACACGAAGCTCTGGAACTCCTTCCTGAGATTTCAACACTTTCCTATCTCTCTTCTTCCTCGTGTCCGGCCATCTTCTATATCACATCTTTCCGGTCGGTCAGTGACGGTTGACGGTCGGCGGTTGCAGAATTGGCTACTTCAGTCAGTCACTGTGGTACTGTGTCTGTCGTCAGCATTGCCCGGGATGCGCCACGTGGAGGCTTCTGCTTGCATCCCCCCCCCCAGTGCTCCTTAAAACCTATCACGTTCATCAGACATTTAACCATCATTGACTCTATGATTCTATGATTATATTGAATTGAGTTGACAACAGACAATAGACAATAGGTGCAGGAGTAGGCCATTCAGCCATTCGAGCCAGCACCGCCATTCACTGTGATCTTGGCTGATCATCCACAATCAGTACCCCCGTTCCTGCCTTCTCCTCATATCCCTTGACTCCGCTATCTTTAAGAGCTCTATCCAACTCTCTGCTGAAAGCATCCAGAAAATCGGCCCCCACTGCCTTCTGAGGCAGAGAATGTAAACAGATTCACAACTCTCTGGGTGAAAATGTTTTTCCTCACCTTCGTTCTAAATGGCTTACCCCTTATTGTTAAACTGTGGTCCCTGGCTCTGGACTCCCCCGACATTGGGAACATGTTTCTTGCCTCTAGGGTGTCCAATCACTTAATAATCCTATACGTTTCAATAAGATTCAATAGGGGGCGCCGTCCTGTATGGACAGGGGGCGTCGTCCTGTATGGGTCTGGCTGCCCAGCCTGCAGCTGTCCGTTTTTTCACCTCTCTTTTTTAAAGTTTTAGTGAGTTTGTTTTTGGAGGCTTAGTCTTTTTTATGTGGGGGGTGGGGGGAAGGGGAAACTGCTTTTCCTAGTCCATATCTGGTCGGAGAGGCAGCTTCCTCCGAGCAGCACCTTCGACCCGTCCTCGCGGCCTACCATCGGGGTCTGGAGCGGCGTTTCCTGAGGGACCGGCCAAAACCTCGGCTTCGGCGGCAGCACAGCGCTGGAGCGCAATCACGGAGCACAGCGACCGATGCCTTGCCCGGGTCGCCGCGCTGGAACTCCGGAATGCTGGGACCGCCGATTGAACATCGCGGAGCCGCGCGTCTGTGGAGCGGCCAGCTACGGGCGGCGGCGCTGAACTTTAACACCGGGAGCCTGGGATCTCTCACCGAGATCAACAGCGGTGGAGCTCCGTCCAGCGCGGTCTGTTGCCTTCGGAAGCCACGGTCTCCGGTAAGAATGTGGCCGTTCCAGGTGTCCCAAGCCGCTGAGAGGATTCTCCAAACGCCGGAGCACCATCACCCGGCAAGAACGGCCTGGAACATCGGGCCTCCGTAAAGGCGACTGCGGAGGCCTCAATAGGCCCAACTATGGGTGGACAAGGGATGGGGACTGGAGTTTGTGTCTTCCCTCACAGTGGGAACCATTGTGGGGGGATGTTTTTATGTTTAAATTTCTTTATTATTGTTATGTTGTATTCTTTTTAATGTGCTGCAATGGCAATACACATTTCACTGCACCAATTGGTGTATGTGACAAATAAAGAACCTTTGAACCTTTGAGATCCCCTTTCATCCGTCTAAATAATACAAGCCCAGTCGCTCGATTCTTTCAACATATGACAGTCCCGCCATCCTGGGAATTAACCTTGTGAACCTACGCTGCACTCCCTCAATAGCAAGAATGTCCTTCCTCAAATTTGGAGACCAAACCTGCACACAATACTCCAGGTGTGGTCTCACCAGGGCCCTGAACAACTGCAGAAGGACCTCTTTGCTCGTATACTCAACTCCTCTTGTTATGAAGGCCAACATGCCATTAGCTTTCTTCACTGCCTGCTGTACCTGCATGCTTACTTTCAGTGACTGATGTACAAGGACACCCAGATATCGTTGCACCTCTCCTTTTCCCAACTTGACTCCATTCAGATAATAATCTGCCTTCTTGTTCTTGCCACCAAAGTGGATAACCTCACATTTAACCACATTAAACTGCATCTGCCATGCTTCCTGCCCACTCATCCAACATGTCCAAGTCACCTTGCATCCTCTTCACAGTTCACGCTGCTAGCCAACTTTGTGTGATCTGCAAACTTGCTAATGTTACTTTTAATCCCTTGAATTGAATCGCTATGAATTGAAAATGCCCTAAAACCTCATTATAGCTTTGTGTGAAATAGCATCTGAACATGCTGCTGTGTAGACAACTGGAGTAGTTTGCCACCATATAACACATGTATTAATGTTAGTTTAGTTTAGATGAACAACATGGAGACAGGCCCTTCAGCCCATCGTGTCCACACTGACCGTTGACCACCAGTTCACACTAATTCCTAAGTTATCCTACTTTCTCATCCACTCAGGGCAATTTATTACGGCCAATCAATCTACGAACTCGCACGTGTTTGGAAAATGGAGCATCCGGAGGAACTGACGTGGTCACAGAGAGAACATGCAAACTCCACACTGACAGTGCCTGTGGTTGGGATGGAGCCCAGGTCCAGAGGATGTGAGGCAGAAGCTCGACTAGATGCTCCTTGGTGCCACCCATATTGTAAAGGTAAAATACAATCCCTTGCTTTAATAGTTAGTAGAAATCAAAAATAGCTCCCAGCTCTTCACAGCAGATTTGAGACGCATCAATGAGGCCAACATCTGCTTATCTTCTTAATGATCAGCTTACAAATCCTCATTCACACACCCAGTTTATGAACTGGTTGGAAAAGTTAACTTTAAATCAAAGAGGGCAGCATGGTAGAGGTGCAGTGGTAGAGCTACTGCCTTACAGCGCCAAAGGCCCAGATTCGATCCCGACTGCGGGTGCTGTCATAACGGAGTTTGTATGTTCTCCCCATGACCTGCGTGGGCTTTCCCCAAGATTTCCTCCCACACTGCAAAGACGTGCAGGTTTGTGGGTTAATTGGCTTGGCATAAATGTAAATGTTAAAATGTTTCCAAGTGTGTCTAGGGGAGTGTTAATGTGCGGGGATCACTGGTCGGCGCGGACTCGTTAGGCTGAAGGGCCCGTTTCCGTGTTGTATCTCTAAATTAAACCAAACTAAACTAAACTAAACTACATTAAATCATGTGCAGAAAATAAACTGGAACATGATAGGAAAGGCAGGAGTGGCAAGGCAGGAGTTTGCTCCCGATGATAGATGCAAAATGCTGGAGTAAGTTAGCGGGACAGGCAGCATCTCTGGAGAGAAGCAATGTGTGAGGTTTCGAGTTGAGACTTTTCTTCTGACTTCTTCAGACCCATTCTGAAGAAGGGTTTCACCCTAAAAAGTCACTCATTCCTGCTCTCCAGACATGCTGCCTGTCCCGTTGAGTTACTCCAGCATTTTGTGTCTATCTTCGGTTTAGACCAGCATCTGCAGTTCCTTCCCACACAGTTTGTTCCGGGTTCCTGGTGCGGTAACAGGGAGGTCAGTGTCTGTACCAGGTTCATGCCACCAATGTTCCCAATGATCCTGCGACCAGGAAGGCCCCGAAGTCTGTAGAGAGCTGAGGAGGTGGGAGCCGGTGGCGACAACGGACGAGAGGATTGGGCCGGTGGGAGAGGGACCAGGGTATTGCCCCCAGCGCCTGCAAGGTCGGCTGCAGCAAGCATCCCCGGGACACAGAGGCGGTCGGGTGAGGAGAACGACATGGGTTGCCAGGCCGAGCTGGTCGAGGGTGACGGAGGGGGCCCTGCAGCAGCCTGGAGCTTGCCTGGATCAGGATCCTGCACATCCAACATGTGGACCGGTCTTTGGACTTTTTTGGGAATGGTGCCAAAACATGGCGACCCATGCAGGTGTGATCGATGCAAAAAGAATTTCACCATTCACCTGGTGGCAGTGCACACGAACCATTGCAATAAAGCACCATGGAACCATGGAACCATGGAACGATCGAACCATCGAACGATCGAACCATGGAACCGTGGAACCATGGAACGATCGAACCATGGAACCATGGAACCATGGAACCATCAAACCGTGGAACCATGGAACCATGGAACGATCGAACCATGGAACCATGGAACCATGGAACGATCGAACCATGGAACCATGGAACCATGGAACGATCGAACCATGGAACCATGGAACCATGGAACCATGGAACGATCGAACCATGGAACCATGGAACCATCGAACCATGGAACCATGGAACCGTGGAACCATGGAACGATCGAACCATCGAACCATGGAACGATCGAACCATCGAACCATGGAACCATGGAACGATCGAACCATGGAACGATCGAACCATGGAACCATCGAACCATCGAACCATGGAACCATGGAACCGAACCATGGAACCATCGAACCATGGAACCATGGAACCATTCAACAGCAATAGGGAGGGAGGAGGTTAAGCCGGGTTTCAGCACTAACATGCAACAATCTACAGCAGGAGAGTGGGTATGGGTTGGCTCCAGAGAAGACCTCTCACCTGCATCCACCTAACACTAGTCTGAAGAATCTGAAGAAGGGTCCTGACCCGAAATGTCACCCATCCTTTTTATCCAGAGATGCTGCCTGACCCACTGTGTTACTCTAGCACTTTGTATCCACCTATCACTTGCCGGGCTTTGCCCACCCAGCTTTCTCCCACCGACTATAATCAGTCTGTAGAAGGGTCCAGACCCAAAATATATCAACTATCCATGTTCTCCACAAATGCAGCCTGAACCATTGAGGTACTCCAGCACTTGAGTCTTTTCCTGAATCTGTTTTTTAGGGAACCTCCTTTTGGCATTAAGACAAGTCATCTGCTGCTGTTAAGCACTTGCTGAGCTCCCTCTCATTTGCTTCCATTGCCTGTGTGAAGGCTTTGGGCAGCAATCCAAATACATAACTAAGCACGCAGTGCAGTAATAGCCTACAGGTCGCAAGATCACTGCAAATCAATGGATGGTTTGTATTTAGAATCAATGGAGCAAAGGTGCCTGACACAGCAGTTCACTACACGAGATGAGCAGTGAGATGCTCCAGGTGCCATCACACAGGTTCCTTGCACAGCAGTGCACAACCTAAGTGATATCCTTTTTTTAAAGAGTTTGGTTGCTGGAGGTTCAAGAGCACTGCATTGAACCAACGCTTTGCAGGGCAGCCTGGAACATGAATTTCTCCATCTCAGGTCATTCCTCAGTTAGGCTTAGCTAATGGGATGGCACAGTGGCGCAGCAGGAAGGTTACTGCCTTACATCGCTTACAACGACGGAGACCCGGGTTCGATCCATACCACGGGTGTTGTGTGTACGGAGTTTGTACGTTCTCCCCGTGACCGAGTGGGTTTTCCCCAAGATCTTCGGTTTCCTCCCACACACCAAAGACGTACGTTTGTAGGTTAATTGGCTTGGTAAATGTAAAAATTATCCCTAGTGTGTGTGTAGGATAGCTTTAATATGTGGGGATCGAAGGGCCTGTTTCAGTGATTTATCTCTAAACCAAACTAAACTAAATTAAACTAAGTACATGGTACAGTAATGGACCACAGGTAGCAAGATCATTGCAAATCAATGGATGGTTTGTATTTGGAATCAATGCTTGTCAGCTCCACACTTCTTCAAAGTGGAGTCTATGGTTGTACTGGAATAAAATCAGCTCAGTTTGTTATTTCAGGTGCAGAGGTAACCAGCAGGCTACACTCAGAGGGCGCGTTTACTTTGATCTCAGTCAGTTTGATGCCAGTTTGCATTGCCTGGAAGCTCCTGTACAGTTTAGCGCAGAATACATTTAGTTTAGTTTTCTTAGTTTTACAGTGCGGAAACTGTGCCGGAATGACTAAACGGATCAGGCAGCATCTCTGGTGTAAAGGAATGAGTGACCTGTCGGGTCCAGACCCTTCTCGCCTATTTCTTCTCTCCAGAGATGCTGCTTGTCCTGCTGAGCTACTCCAGCACTTCTGTGTCTATCTTTGGTGTAAACATGCATCTGCAGTTCCTTCCCACACATTTTGTGTTTTCAGTGCAGCATATTTTATTTCTGTCGACCAATGATGGATTTCATCATCTTACAGTTTCCATAACTTTACAGAGTACATTTTCTACATGAGGATGGCTGCACTTCAAAGGTTCATCACTGACAATGTAGCAATGTGGCATAATCTGATATTGTGAAAAATGAGTTAAAATCTCTTGCCAGATACTTGTTATCCAAACTAAATTGCATTTAATTAATTATGATTAAATTCACTGGCATCTCCAAACAGTAAGAATTCTTTATTAAATAAGCTGACAATTGTTGCAGGTTGACACGGACTTCATCTGCTAAATTGACATTCAATTTCAACCACATTTTAGCTTCTGGGTAATTTGGACACAAAGGATGAATGAGAAGCAGAAAACAAACTGCAGATGCTGGGAATCTGAATCTAACTTCAGCCTCCAGGAACCTCAGCCAGGAGAATTATCTATCATGCATCCAACTTGACAAAGAAATGACACAAAGTGCTGGAGTAACTCAGCGGGTCAGGCAGCATCTTTGGAGAACATGGATTGGTGACGTTTTGGGTAGAAACCCTTCTTCAGAGGGTCTTAATTCAGACCCTTCTTGTGTCTCTATCTCCTTATAGGAATTATTTAATTTTTAATGCAATCACCTCTCATTCTTCTAACTTCAGGAGAATAAGGGCCTCAATTTCTCTTCAGACAGTTACAACCCTTGCTTTCCCCCTCTCATCCCATTCCTCCACCACCCCAGTTCTCTGACTCATTTCACTGTCCTTCTAATTAATTTTACTGATTGCATGCCTCGCTGTCACCTTCCCCTCAGCCAACAATTAACCCTTCTACATTCCCATTGAACATCGTCTGCATTGATCTGTTGTTTTCACACCTTACCCTTCCATATCTCTAGTTTCCCTCTCCCCTGACTCTCGGTCTGAAGAAGGGTCTCGACCCGAAACGTCACCCATTCCTTCTCTCCAGAGATGCTGCCTGTCCTGCTGAGTTACACCAGCATTTTGTGTTTACCATTGCTGGATCGGGTTTGGTGAATCTTCACTGCACTGTACATCCTCAAGCATATTGTGCACAGTACTCCGGGTGTAGTTTCTTCAAGGCCCTAATTCAGTTGCAGTACGTATTCAGTGATGGCTACCTTGGACACACATGCAACATTTGCCTCGTCGAAACTAAGATCTGCAGATGCTGGTTAATACAGAAAAGGACACAAATTGAGCAATCTCAGTGGGTCAGGCAACATCCCTGGAGAACATGGACTGGTGACCCTTCTGCAGCCAACATTAAGTCAACATTTGACTTACAAAAATACCCCATGGACATATTAGCATAAAAATCCTAGCAACCTTCAGGACTGGCGGCATCTGCAGAGAGAAAAAAAAACATATTAGGTTGATAGTGTCTAATCTTTCATTTATCCTTGACCTGAAATGTTCAGTGCTGAATATTTGCACTGCATTATATATATATTAAGTTTTACTCGTCGCATCTGCTATATTCTGAGACATGCATCCTGCAAATACATCCTGGAAATTACATATCAATGAATAATATATAAATGCTTTGGCTTCAGATAAAGTTGAAATACGTGCCTTTTGTATGCTGGGTTCCTGTGCCTTGTTGTGGAAGCATGATATTTTTAGTTTAGTTTAGTTTTGAAATACAGCGAGGAAACAGGCCCTTCTGCCAACCGAGTTTGCGCCGACCAGCGATCCCCGCACACTAACACTATCCTACACACACTCGGGACAATTTACAATTTTACCAAGCAAATCAACCTACAAACTTATATGTCTTAGGAGTGTGGGGGGAATGCGGAGCACCCGGAGAAAACCTACGCAGGTCACGGGGAGAACAGACAAACTCCTTACAGACAGGATTGAACACGGGTCTCTGGCGCTGTAAGACAGCAACTCTGCCACTGTGTTAATGTGCTGCCCATAGAGATGGAATTTGAATTACAAAAATCTACACTGGAGCAGTCGATGACAGTGTGGGGAGATCCGAGAAAGATATAACGTAAAGGAGGCCAATCAGCCCATCATGCCCATGTCGGCCATGTTCATTGCACTTTCACCTCTTGATGGTGAGGTTCGCAGGATATGGTCATGTCAGTATTACCGTTCCACTCCATCCCGCCTAGTCTTGTACCACTGGAATTGTAATACTAACATGACCATTTGAAGACTGGTCATGTTGATAAGCAGGCAGGAAAGTATAGCCGAGGGCTGCTCACTTTTGCCTTTCTGAGCAGGAGGACACGTGTAAATCCAGCTTGTTCATTGTCCGGGGGGATCCATAAATGTCTCCAGTACAGCAGAGCTCTGCAGACAAAGGGAAAGTTTTGTTTCTGTAAAAAGTAGGTGACTGTGTGAGTGCTCGGGGAGTCTGTGGTGCAGTGTACTGAGTGTCATAGAGACACAGTGTATAGTGTCATAGAGACAGAGTCACAGAGTCATAGAGATATAGAGTCATATTGTCATAGTCATAGAGTGTTTATAGATGGATTTCGTCACTAACAGACCTCAGTCTGTTAGGATCAACAACTCACCTCCTCCACTATAACACTGAACACTGGCGTGCCACAGGGCTGTGTGCTCAGTCCTCTCCTCTACTCTCTCTTCACCCATGACTGCATCCTTAAGTTTAGATCCAACGCCATCATAAAATTTGCCGACGACACCACGGTGGTAGGACTGATCAGCGATAACTACGAGTCAGCCTACAGGGAGGAGGTCCAGCACCTGACAACCTAGTGTGCCAACAATAACCTCGTCCTCAACTCCCAGAAGACGAAGGAGATCATTGTCGACTTCAGGAAGAACAGAGGGGGCAGACACACCCCCATCCATATAAACGGGACTGAGGTGGAGCGGGTCTCCAACTACAAATTCCTCGGAGTACACATCTCGGAGGATCTGTCCTGGTCCCTCAACACCTCCAAGCTGGTCAAAAAGGCGCAGCAGCGCCTTTACATCCTGAGAATGCTCAAAAAAGCCCACCTGTCCCCCCTGATCCTGACCAACTTCTACCGCTGTACCATCGAAAGCATCCTGACCACCTGCTTTACGGTATGGTACAGCAGTTGCACCGTAGCAGACAGGAAGGCACTACAACGGTGGTGAAAACCGCCCAGCACATCATCGGTGCCTCGCTCCCTGCCTTGGATGCCCTCCACCGAAAACGGTGTCTGAGATGGACCAGGAAGATCATCAAAGACCCCTCCCACCCTAACCATGGACTGTTTGCCCTCCTACCATCGGGGAGGCGGTACAGGAGCCTCAGGTCCCGCACCAGCAGGATGAGGAGTAGCTTCTATAATAACACCATCGCACTGCTGAACTCGGAGTCCCGCCGATAGATTTCCACACTATCTGTATTTAGTACTGACACTAAACTGCATTTCGTTGTACCTATACTTGTATCTGTGCAATGACATTAAAGTTGAATTGAATTGAATTGAATTGAATTGAATAGAGTGTTTTGACAGTCATAGTGACATAGAGACAGAGTCACAGGGTCATAGAGTCATAGAGATATAGAGTCATGGAGTCATCAAGTCATGCAGCGTGGAAACAGGCCCCTCTGTACAACTTGCCCACACCGGCCAACATGCCCCATCTACACTAGTCCCACCTGCCTGCATTTGACCCTTATCCCTCTAAACCTGTCCTATCCATGTACCCGTCTAACTATACATTTCTTAAATGTTGCGATAGTGCCTGCTTCTGCTGCCCTACAGCTCCAGAGACTCGGGTTCGATCCTGACTATGGGTGCTGTCTGTACGGAGTTTGTACGTTCTCCCAGTGACCCGAGTGGGTTTTCTCCCAGATCTACGGCTTCCTCCCACACTCCAAAGAAGTACAGGTTTGTAGGTTAATTGGCTTGGTTATAAATGTAAAGTTGGCCCTAGTGTGTGTAGGGTAGTGTTAGTGTGCGGGGATCGCTGGTCGGTGTGGACTCAGTGGGCCGAAGGGCCTGTTTCAGTGCAGTATCTCTGATGTAAACAGAGTAAGTATTTCTTGGCTATGTTGGAGTCACTGGTTCAGGCACACCGTGCTTGCCAAGTGGTGTGGCAAGCAGGCATTGGAGTCCCTGATGCCGGCAAGCATTCCCAAGTGCTGTGAGGCAGAAGACAACAGTGCCTTGCCAGAGGGAGTGGACCAAGATCTGGAAAGGAAGTGGGCACCTCGATACTCTGCAACAGGAAGAGGCAGATGTTGTGGAAGGGGCAAACACCTCAAACCCGCACGCCTTTGGGATGTGGGAGGAAACCCGTGAGATCACGGGGAGGACGGGAAAACTCCACACAGACAGCACCCAAGGTCAGGATCGAACCGACCGTTTTCTGATATTCTGCAATTGAAAGCCACATCATCCGTGTCTGCGTCCAGAAAATATGTGTGGACGACAAATAAATGTTGTGTTAGGTTGTTTACTTTTTAAAGATATGAGAGTGAATTTGACTCCGAATGGCATATTTTTGAGTCATGTGTCGAGAATTTTGTGAGGATGAAATTCTGTAACCTGGGACATAGAAGAGTACAGCACAGTAGCAGGCCCTTCAGCCCCAAATATCTGTGATGCCAAGATCAATTAATATACCTCCATTCCCTGCATATCCATTAACGAAAGAAAGCATAATGCAGGTCTTACCAGCAATGAGAAAATAGAGATGGGAATTTTGGAAAACATGATCTACAAACCATCAATTATGCCCCGCAACTCTACCGCTGGTTTGAAAGTGAGAGGAGTAAAACATTTTTTTTTTCTATTATTATTTTTTTTTAACAATATTTTTATTAGAAGCATGTACATATCATAATCAAAACACATTTAGTATATCAATTACATATTGTTAATAGATGGGATTCCAGCTATCAGAGTATTAGGGACCGCATTTATCAATTATATATTAACTTTGTTTTGTTTTTATATAGATAGTGAGAAAGAAGAGAAAGAAACACGATAAAAAAAGAATAGAATAAATTACCAATAATACAACTTTGGAGCGAGGCCGTAGATTATTAAACATAACTGTCCATCTAATCCTGGGTTCAAGCTTCAGTCTGGCTTCCGTGCCGGACCAGTTTATCCTTTCAAAAACTCAATAAATGGAGAGCATATTCTAGCAAATAATTCTTGTTTGCCAATTAAGACGTCTAGTTCCTTCCAAATGTAAGGTCTCCGACATGTCCATAATCCACATTTTAATTGTGGGGGTTGCTGGATTTTTTCAAAATTTTAATATTAATTTTTTCCCAGTTATTATACTATAATCAAGGATGTTTCTTTCGCTTGTTGTAAGTTTTAGGCTTTGTTCTGATATTCCAAATATTATTAATTTTGAGTCGGGATCCAATTGGGTATTAACAACTTCAGAATTTATTCTAAAAATATCCGTTCAGAAATTTTTGATTTTTATACAATTTACAAAAGTATGAGTTAAATTAGCCTCTGAATATTGACATTTATCACAGAGAGGGGAGATATGTGAAAAAAAATCTATTTAATTTTGTTTTGGAGTAATGCAGTCTATGTAATACTTTAAATTGTATTAAAAGGAGTAAGATTTAATAGTAAGATTAAACGAGAACTTACCAGTTCGAAGTTTGATCCTTATTTTATGAGGAGTGACGTTGAGGGATTACGTGAAGAAGGCCCGCCAGGCGCATGCGCGTCATACTTCAAAGCAGCGGCGTGAAAACACAGAAAACCAAATAGCCAAAGTAACATAGTAAGGCTCGTAGAAGACTAGAACTACCAGATGATTTCTTAGATTATGAGAGTGGGAGCGGAGGGCACGTAATCCCTCAACATCACTCCTCATAAAATAAGGATCAAACTTTGAACTGGTAAGTTCTCGTTTAATCTTACTATTTTACTTCGGAGTCACGCGAGAGATTACGTGAAGATTTCAAAGCTCTGTGTTTGCATGCTGCAGATGCACTCCATACGACAAGCTGCTTCGGTTGACACAGTAGTACAATAAAGAAGATATTGAACATTGCATGAATAGTTCAATAACAATTTTAATAATAACAAACAGAGTAATGACCCCTCTGGCCCAGGGGGAAATTACAAACAATAAGTGATATAAACAAAGCAATAAAATTAAATGGAACACAAAACAGCAGGCCCAAAACGTGGCTCTGCCTGAACTGGTTTATCATAAAAACGAGAAAAAGTTGACTCTCTAGACCACCCTGCGGCCGCGAGGATTTGATTTAGCGGCACGTCCTGAGCCTTCGCCGTGGTGTAGACGCCGCCCTGGTGGAGCGAGATTTAAACACATCAGTGTCGATTCCCGCAGAATCTGTGAGAACCTGTTTCAACCATCTAGAAATAGTTTGCACGGACACTTGCTTATATGGCTTTTTGTGACTAATGAGCAGTCTTGTCTCAGAACCTCTCAGACTCCTGGTTAACACAATATATTGGGTTAAATATTTAACTACACATAACAGTTGGTCAACAGGATATATGCTTTAAACGTCACCTTGATTCCTGACCTTCCTGGTCTACTTTGTTTGAGTAAATCACAGACATAAAATGTAACATCATCTTGAGAAAAATGCATATAATCTATTCTTAACAAGTGCAATGTTTGGACACGTTGTGCTGAAACCAACGCCATTAACATAACCACTTTAAGAGTCAATTTTTGCAAAGATAAGGAAGCAATTGGAGCCCATTGTCGAAGCAGTGTGAGAACTATACTGATATCCCAGATTGCTGTGTAACTGGGTTGAGGAGAATTTTTGTTAAAAATTCCTCTCATAAACCTGGATATCAATGGATGAGACCCGATAGATTGTCATGCTGAAGACTGCCCTAAATAAGAGGACAAAGCACTGTGAGTAGTGTTAATAGCACTATAACTAAGGTGCTCATCAAAATGCAAAGTAGCAAGGAACTCCAACACATCACTTATACTAGCAGTATCATACGATATATTTTCCCATTTCTTAATGTGCACGAGGTATTGTTTTTAGTGCTAGTTCTCCACCCTGCAGTCATAACCTCCATGGTCCTGTTTGATAATCCAAGGCCTTGAAATGGTCTGGTCAGAACCTGCAGACCAACAAATTGATACGGTCGTGTAATGGGTGACTTTCTCCTGTAACCGGATGCACCAACAAATGACTGCCGCTGGGAATCCTCATGAATGGCTGTGCCATCATTCTCAGCACCAATGGGAACCATGATTGTGTTGGCCAATCTGGGACCACCAAAACTCCTTTGGCGGAGTCCCACTCTATTTTAGTAAGACATTTCGCAATCAGGCAGAATGGAGGAAACACATAAAAGAATGAGTGTCCCCAGTGTAACGAAAACACATTCACAGCTACTGCACCTGGATCTGCCTCCGAGGAGACATATTTAGGCAACTGGTGATTCAGTCTGGATGCAAAGAGGTCAATATCTGGCAATCCAAATCTAGTAACAATGGTTGAAATATGCTGACATTCAACATCCAGTCTATATTGTCATTAAACTTTCTCGACCTAAGGTCTGCTACCACATTGTCTATACCTGGTAGGTAGATGGCCGAAACCCAGATGTTGCGTGAAATGCACCAATGCCAGATAGTATTAGCCAAGTTATCACATAACACAGATCTAGCTCCTCCCATATGATTAATATATGCCACGGCTGTGGTGTTGTCAATCTGGAGTTGAACGTGGAAATCTGACATGGTGGAAACATATGCTTTTAACCCATAAAAAGCACCCAATAACTCCAGGTAATTAATACCATGTGTGTGAAGAAGCAAGTCCTCTTGCTCAGTCCATCTACCCCCAAAGCTAGGCTCTGTGTCTGTAGCCCCCCATCCGAGAGCGCTAACATCAGTCTGTAAAATCACTGAAGGTTCGTCCACCAAAATGTAATTGGTGGCCTGGCTAACATTAACAATCCACCACTGCAATTCTGCCAGAGCCGTGGTGGGTAACTGCATAAGCCGATCAAAATGACCTGCATTCTGTTTCAATGCGTGTTCTCTTGCTCTTTGCAAATGTTGATAATGCAAAGGCCCGAACTGTACTGCAGGAAAGGCTGCTACCAATTTCCCAATGACTTTTGCAACATCTCGGATGGAAGGATAAAGGGTTTGTGTAAGATGAATACAGACATTAACAATATCTATTACCTTGGCTGCTGGTAATGTAACTGTCATATGCACTGAATCCAGAAGAATCCCCAAATACTCAATCTGCTGGGTTGGCTGTAACTTGGACTTAAGTGGATGGACCAAAAATCCCAATGATTCAAAGAGATTCTTGGGTGCTGTAACAGAGGCTGCAGCTGACTCTTTAGTGTTGCCCACAATTAAGATATCATCTAAATAGGCCATAACAATGTGATTGTGGGCCCTCAATTGCCCTAGCACAGGTTTCACCAATTTAGTAAATTACCTCGGTGCAGAACTTAACCCATTAGGCAATGCTCTATATTGCCACAGCTGTCCCATCCAATTAAATTTCAAGTACCTGCGATAATCAACATGAATTGGCACCGAATAATAAGCATCTTGTAAATCAATGGTGGCCTGGGACATCAGCTGCTTTGCAGTAACAAATGTGTCCATTTTAAAATGCCTATAAAGAACTGAAGTATTCAATTGAGTGAGATCCAGAATTACTCGACAACCACCATCTTTTTTGGGTCTGGGAAAAATATTAGACACAAATTGTTGAGGATGATGAACTGCTTTTTCAATCACACCTTTACGGGACAAATTCTGAATCTCCACATTGGTTTGCTCAGTCTCCGGAACAGAAAACACCAACACTTTACTAGGCTTAGTCTGGAAATGGGATCTATCCCTGAGATAAACTCAATGGTGGACCCTGACACAGTATTTAGTATAAAAATATCAGACGTTATACAACACCATTCGTTATAAAAGAAATGTAACCGACCTCCAATAGGAGGTTGCACACCCGAATTTGTAACTTGAACACAAAGTCCCTGTACCTCTGGCGGTGGTTTGGAAACCTGTTGTCTGGCCGTGTTGGGGCTATACCTGGGGAATCCTGACGTGGTGGATACCCTCGTTGCCACCCTGGCCTCCCTCTGCTGGGCCCAGCACCCGGATCGGACCTGCGGTAAACGACCCCCGGCTTCCGAATAAACGGACGAGATGCGGCCGGCTTCATTAGCCCCATAGTTTTCGCCTCCTCATCAATATCTCTAATTTGCTTGACGAGATCGGAGCCAAAGAGGAGTTCAGGCGACTGGACGTTGGTCGCCTTACAGAGTGCAGCAAATTTTTGGTTTAAAGTAGGCCTGATGGCAATTTTCCGAATGCAGTTAATTTCGAAAAAGACGTTACAAATCATACCTAACATGTCCTTCTGTAACTGAGATAACACGGTCCCTCGGACCATGGTGCCAAATCGTGGCTGCCACCAGTTTGAGGACGTGCTGATAACGAACCTCCTGCCCCCTCATGGAAGGACTCATGGGTGCCCATATAGCTGGGTTCACCATTGGCACTTTTAATGAAGCACAGTTAACAGGTGTTTTATATTTGCTGCTTGTCTCCTGCATGACCGATAGTTGCAGCTGGTGAGAAACTAAGTAATTTACATTAGTTGCTAGGTATTCCTCCATGGCCTCACCAGTTCCCTCCGGAATAGCAAAAGACATCGCTATGTCCGGTACACCTGGAGCAAGGCTCTTGTGCTCTGGTGTTTGCACATCAGCAGGGACACCAGACATAGGGTCAGCTGCATCCTGCCCCGCATCTCCCATTTGATAGTCTAGGGAGGCATCCCCCACTCCTATAACAGGCGCTGGAAGGAATTCCCCAGGCGGTATTCCAGGTAATCTTCTTCGCAGGGTCCCTGCTGCTCAATTTGCCCGAGGAATCTCTGTGGCTTTAGCCCCTTGCTGTACCAAAAGCTGCAGCATGTGTTCCATCTGCTGCATTTTTCCCCACATCTCTTTAGCCCCTGGGGGAGAATCACCACCGTCATCTGAATCATCAGATAGTACTGGCCTGTTTGTTTTACTTGTGGCCTTGCTGTGCCTCTTAGCAGCCACAGCCTGTTGAGTTTCAGGCACTGGCCTGGAAGCACTTTCAACTGGTGCTAACGGTGAAACGGCCCCCAGTATCGGAACCGGAGGTCCGGTTACTATCTCCCGACCCGATCGAGAATGCGACTCGTCGCTAGATACGCGCTTGGAGCGCACTCTCCGCCCATGTTCAAACTCCAACTGACTTCGCGAGCCAGCTTTACGGAGCTAAATACCCTGCAGGAAAAGTTGTTTTAACACTTACCTGCAAAGTTTCTACTTACCCGCTGGTGGAGCTGTGCCCTCTAGCCCGTTCAGCGCGACATGCGCGGACGTAATGGCGGGCCTTCTTCACGTAGTCACTCACGTGACTCCGAAGTAAAATAGGAACCTGAGGGGCAACCTTTTCACTCAGAGAGTGATGAGTATGTGGAATGAATTGCCAGGTGTTGTAGTTGAGGCAGAGACTATTCCCGCATTTAAAAGGCACTTAGATACATGGGCAGGAAAGGTTTTCCCTTATCATGTATCGATACACTGTAAATTGTAATCATGTATTGTCTTTCTGCTGACTGGTTAGCATGCAACAAAAGCTTTTCACTGTACACGTGACAATAAACTAAACTGAACTATGACTGAACTGTGACTGAACTGTAAGACATTTGTTCCAAACGCATGGAAATCGGCCTAACTTAGATGAGGCATTTTGGCCAGCATGGATGTGTTGGGCCGAAGGGCCTGATTCCTGATGCATAGCTTGAGTGATGCTACATAACTTCCCGATGACTATGACTGGTATTTCAGTGGAAATGCAATGGGAGTTTTATTTTTGTTGTTTATGGGTAGCACAGGAACAATCTCTAAAGGAGAATAATTACAGCTGCATGCCAGGGAATTCATAATGTATGACATTTATCATTATCCATCCGCATATTGTGAAGGATTCACAACTACATCAGTTATAGTTGAGTGAATGAAGATTGCTGCATCACTTTAATGCTGAAGCAGATGAGTGATGAGTCCCTTGGTGTCTGGTTGGTTTCTGCAGGTATTCTGAGCTAAAATGTGAGCTTGGATTGCATTGGTTGCCTTTCCAAGGCATAGACAATAGACAATAGACAATAGGTGCAGGAGTAGGCCATTTGGCCCTTCGAGCCAGCACTGCCATTCAATGTGATCATGGCTGATCATCCCCAATCAGTACCCCGTTCCTGCCTTCTCCCCATATCCCCCGACTCTGCTATTTTTAAGAGCCCTATCTAGCTCTCTCTTGAAAGCATCCAGAGAACCTGCCTCCACTGCCCTCTGAGGCAGAGAATTCCACAGACTCACCACTCTCTGTGAGAAAAAGTGTTTCCTTGTCTCTGTTCTAAATGGCTTACTCCTTATTCTTAAACTGTGGCTCCTGATTCTGGACTCCCCCAACATCTGGAACATGTGTCCAAGCCCTTAACAATCTTATATGTTTGAATGCTATATTTAAGAGTGAGTTGGATGTGGCCCTTGTGGCTAAGGGGATCAGAGGGTATATGGAGGAGGCAGGTACGGGATACTGAGTTGGATGATCAGCCATGATCATATTGAATGGCGGTGCAGGCTCGAAGGGCTGAATGGCCTACTCCTGCACCTCTATGTTTCTATGAATGAGATCCCCTCTCATCCTTCTAAACTCCAGAGTGTACAAGTCCAGCTGCTCCATTCTCTCAGCATATGACAGTCCCGCCATCCTGGGAATTAACCTTGTAAACCTACGCTGCACTCCCTCAATAGCAAGAATGTCCTTCCTCAAATTAGGGGACCAAAACTGCACGCAATACTCCAGGTGTGGTCTCACTAGGGCTCTGTACAACTGCAGAAAGCAAGGTGAATTGGAGATGGAATCAATGATGAGTTCATCACACAGACCAGATAATCTAAACTAATGCCATTTGGCCGTGTTTGGCCCATATCCCTCTGTGTCTATTCGTGTATTGTCCAAATGTCTTTTAAATGCGGCTACAATACCTGACTGAAATTCCCTCCTCTGGCAAGTTGTTCACTATACCCACCATCTGAGTGAAAGAATAGCTCCTCGGGTTCCTATTAAATCTTGTTCCTCTCGCCTGAAACCTATCTCCTTTAGTTTAGTCAAGAGATACAGCGTGGAAACAGGCTCATCGGCCCGCACACTAATACCATCCTATACACACTAAGGACAATTTACAATTTTACTGAAGCCAAATAACCTACAATCCTGTACGTCTTTGGAGGAAAATGGAGCACCCAGTCGAAAACCCATGCTGGTCATCGGGAGAACGTACAGACAGCACCTGTGGTCATGATCAAACCCGGGTCCCTGGCAACTCTACCGTTGCGCCACCATGCCGCCCTCTGGTACTTGAATTCCCTACAATGGGCAAAGAGCTCTATGTAATTCACCCTATCTGTTCCAATTTCTGACGTAAATTATGTAATTGCTGTGATTGCCAGTGCCTTGGCCTGCCCAGTTTAAGTTAGTCTGGCGACCCGGGCATGGAGTGAGAGGAATGGGAGTTCAAATCCGATTCTCCTGTTAGAGGAACGTAGGCTCATACCATACTGACCATGAGACCACAGTACAACACGGTGCTTCAGAAGATCTCATAACCCTTCAGAGATCAGGTTTAGGTTTATTATCATTAGGTTAACATGTACAGATGTCAAGAGAGTAGTTTTGTTTTGAATGCGATCCAAACAGATCAGGTAATACCAGCATCCAGAGATGCTGCCAGTCCCACTGAGTTACTCCAGCATTTTGTGTCTTTCAGATAATACCGAACATGGGCACGGTCAATTTAAACTCAAGCACAGAAGATAGAGCAAAGGGGAAGATACAGAGTGCGGGATATAGTTCTCAGCATTATGGAGCATCTGTTCCACAGACTGCATGACAGCTTTAGTTTAGTTTAGTTTATTTAGTTTAGTTTGGAGATACAGCGTAGAAACAGGCCCTTCGGCCCACCGTGTTCACGCCACCATCGATCACCCGTACACTACTTGTATGTTATCCTACTTTTGACATCCTACACACTAGGGGGGGAATTTAAAGAAGCCAATTAACCTGCAAACGTGTGGGTCTTTGGAGTGTGGGTGGAAACAAGAGCATTCAGAGAAAACCCACGCGGTCACAGGGAGAACGTACAAACTCCGCGCAGACAGCACCCGTAGTCAGGATCAAACCCGGTCCCTGGCGCTGTGAGGCAACTCTTCCGCTGCGTTACCGTGCCACCTTGTCCCGCTGTGATATCTGTAAGGCACTTTGCTCATGAGTATCTGTGCCACAATTTTGTCCCACAAGTTTGATTTTGTGTTGCTTGTCTGTACGGAGTCTGCACGCTCTCCCCGTGATCGCGTGGGTTTTCACCGAGATCGTCGGTTTCCTCCCACACTCCAAAGACGTACAGGTTTGTCGGTTAATCGGCTTGGTATAACGGTACAATTGTCCCTAGTGTGCGTTGGAGAGTGTTAATGTGCGGGGATCGCTGGTTGGTGCGGACATGGTGGGCCGAAGGGCTGTGTCAGTGCTGTATCTCCAAACAATCAGGGTGGATGGAAACTGTCAATCAATGCCTTCAAAAGTGACTAGGATATGCACTCGAAGGTGGACAAGAATGCTGGAGAAAGTCAGCGGGTGAGGCAGCATCTATGGAGCGAAGGAATAGGCGATGTTCCGGGTCGAGAGCCTTCTTCAGACTGATGTCGGGGGATGGGAAGAAGAAAGGAAGGGGCGGAAACTCCACTGAGCCAATTAAAATGCCCGGTCAGCCAAGGAGATTGCCTGCGGCTGCCCTCAACTGCCTATAACTCCACTGCACTACGGGTTCGAAGGAACCCTACCGACACGCGGAAAATTTTTCAACATGCTGAAAAAGCTCTTCGACCAAAGTGAGGCTGCGAGTATTCGGGAAATTCCCTCGAGCACGAAGGCGAGTTCCAGTGACCTCCTAGGACCTCCTAGGACCACGTGTCGACCATGCTGCGAGTTTGAGTCGAGGGCAAACTCTTCTAAACTCGCAGATTAGGTCGCCTCAGTGGGACAGCCCCTGAAGGAGGGAGAAAGCAAGGACTATCTGGAACTCTGGTGAGAATACATGTAGTTCTGAGGGGAATGAACAGTGGGAAAGGTGGGCCTTGGAAGCCCAGGCACGGCTCTCCATGTGGTGGACGATGACATCGAAATTGCCTCAGTGAACCAAAGACTTTAAGACTTTTGCCTTCCACCACAGTGAGGAGGTGCTTGGTGAACTCACATTGTGTGTTTTGTTTTAATTTATTACATGTTATGACTGCAAGGTAACAAATTTCGTTCAGACCGAAAGAATGACAATAAAGGAATCCGAATCTGAATCTGAATCTGAATCTGATAGGAGCAGAATTAGGCCGTTCGGCCCATCATCAACTCCACCATTCAATCACGGCTGATCTATCCCTCCCTCCCAATCCCATTCTCCTGCCTTCTCCCCACAACCCCATCTGCCCACGCAGGGTGAGGTGCAGGTACAATGAAAATCTTGCTGTAATATAACTATTCCACCATTTTACGAAAACTAGGTAAATTAAAAAAAAAAAAAAAAAGAAACTTTCTACAAATACAAACCTTGACACTGCACCAGGGATGATGGATGAAGTACAGGATGCGGAGGAGAAACATGACGCAGCTAATAATTGTTGTTGATGTATAATGTCTGATCTGAAGATCCGACCCAAAAGGCGAGTTTTAAAATTCAGTGTACACGGAGTATTTAATTAATATTGAAATGTTCCAAACTCTTTTCTCTGTTGGAAGCAGTGGAAGTAAAGTTTGAAAGCTTTCGTGCGATGCTCTTTGCTAAATGCAATTATAAGCCACTCTTCCAGTGAGCAGCCATTTCCTTGAAGCTTGTCAGCTGTCACAGACAGATTTGGTTTGTGAAATGCATGCACTGGTCCCTTTCCTAGCGCTCAGGATGCAGTCCAATCATGTCCCACATGAGGTTTTTCCTTGTCCTTCCTCATCAAACTTATCACCATCACCTTCCTTTTCACTCTCTCTCTGTCACGGGCCCCACTTAGATAGACTCAAAATGTTGGAGCAACTCAGCGGAACAGGCGGCATCTCTGGAGAGAACGAATGGGTGACATTTCGGGTCGATACCCTTCTTCAGACTCTGAAGAAGGTTCTCCACCCGAAACGTCAGAGAGGCTGAAAAGGGTCTCAACTCGAAACGTCACCCATTCCTTCTCTCCGGAGATGCTCCCTGTCCCGCTGAGTTACTCCAGCATTTTGCGTCTATCTTCGGTGCAAACCAGCGTCTACGGTTCCTTCCTACGCAAAGGATACCCACTGTAGGTGTGAGTTGCAGGCTGGAATCTGATGCAATGGATCAGATGGTTGTTTTAGCCATCTTCAGACCTATAGATTGGCCTTAAAACAGTTCCCATTGTTTGTCTCAAGTTCTCTCTCTGATAGCAAGTGTCATAACGTCACCACTAAGAGGACTTCTGATTCCCCACTTTGAGTTTCGTCGTCAAATTCTCACAGAGGTCTCCTCTGGGTTTACTCTTCCCCAGAAGTGTCACGGTGCCCTGACTATCTCTGGGTAATTTATCCAGTCACCGGATGTGAACTTCAATGGCCCATTCCCTAACCACCCTCGAGAAGGTGGTGTGAACTGTCTACCTGGACTACTGCAGTCCACCTGGTAACGCTACTAGGATGGAGTTCCAGGATTTAGATCCCACCATGACGAAACATTGAGGATATATGATTACAGCGACACAGTTGTCTAAACATTCAGACAGGTACTATGCATGGATAGGACGGGTGTAGAGGGATATGGGCCAAATGCAGGCAGGTGGGACTAATGTAGATGGACCAGTTTCCATGCACAGACACACCACGTGTGCAGACAAGATGTGACTGCCTTAAGGGGCCTGTCCCACTTGGGCGACCTAATCCGCGAGTTCTGGCGAGTTTGCCCTCGACTCATACTCGCAGCACGGTCGACACGAGGTCGTAGGAGGTCTTTGTAAATATCCTTCATCCTCGAGAGTGGTCCCCGCGTACTCGAGGCCTCAGCTAGGTCGCGGCGTATTTTTCAACATTTTGAAAAATGCCCGCGAGTAAAAAAAAGGTCGCCATGGAAAAAAATCGATACTTTCTTTACTCGTAGGCTTAGTCGTAGTAGGTCGTAGTAGGTCGGCATGTTAGTCGTAGGTAATCGAGGGCAGTCGAAGGTAGTTGTAGATCATAGTCGAAGGGAGGTTGAAGGGAAGTCAAAGGAGATCGAAGGAGGTCGTCTTCACTCTCCAGTATTCGGTGTCTGATTTTCCCGAAGTTAGTCGTAGCTATTCGAAGCTAGTCAAAGCAAGTCTTCAACATGGTTGAAGGAGGTCATCAACATGACATTTTTTCAAACTCTCCTAAACTCTTCCAAACTCTTCTAAACTTAGGTCACCTTAAGAGAGTTTTGCGTTGTGAATTTGTTTAGTTCAGTTTAGTTTAGAGATACGGCCCACCGAGTCTACAACGACCAGCGATCCCCGCACATTAACACCATTCTAGACATGTGAGGGACAATTTACACTTCTACCAAGCCGGTTAGCCTACAAACCTGTACGCCTTTGGAGTGTGGGAGGAAACCGAAGATCTCGGAGACCTGCGTGTGTCAGGTCACGGGGAGAACGTGCAAACTCCGTACAAACAAGCGCCCGTAGTCGGGATCGAAGCTGGGTCTCTGGCGCTGTGAGCGCTGTAAGGCAGCAACTCTACCGCTGCGCCACCGTGCCACCTGTGCCTTGACAGGTTTTTAGAGCATGTACTGTACATTGCGCCGAGCTCTGGAAGGAATGGTTCACATTGATGAAGGAAAAAGATGTGACGGAAAATCATCACTCCAAATGGGCCAACAATAGAGTGGATGTGGAGATGATGTTTCCCCTTGTGTAGCCTCTGTGTGTCTAGCTCCAGAGGCCACAGTCTCAGAACAAAAGGACGTACCTTTAGAAAGGAGACGAGAAGGGATTTCTTTAGTCAGAGGGTGGTGAACCTGTGGAATGCTTAGCCACAGATAGATGGATGTGGAGGCCAAGTCAATGGATATTTTTAAGGCGGAGATTGATAAGATTCTTGATTAGTACGGGTGTCAGTGGATAGGTATATGGACGGGAAGGGAATGGAGGGGTATGGTCTGAGTGCAGGTAGATGGGACTAGGGGAAAATAAATGTTTGGCACGGACTGGAAGGGCCGAGAGGGCCTGTTTCCGTGCTGTAATTGTTATATATATGTTATATGTCAGTGATTATGGGGAGAAGGCAGGAGAATGGTGTTGAGGGGGAAAGATAGATCAGCCGTGATTGAATGGTGGAGTAGACTCGATGGGCCGAATGGCCTAATTCTGCTCCAAAAGCTGATGAACTACTATAGATAGAGCACACAGACATCAAAGTGTTTCCCGTGTAGACTACGTGCAAAAACTGATTTCACTTTCCCGAGCAGTCATACTAGAATATGATTGATGGTCTTTGTAAAATCAACTCTCTGACTCAGAATTATTTCATCAATTTGTTTCTCCGCCTGGCAATGTTGAGAGGCAGGTGTGCTCCAGAGAGAGTCAATATACAAACAACATGATGTTGATCGTCACATTTTATGTAGCCACATAATTTTATAGTTCTATGATCATAATCATATCAAATGTTCACATCAACAAAGTTTAGCCAACCTATTTTTAAATCTTGCAAACATCCAAATGTTAAATTTTTAAAATGCTAATACACATTCAAATTGAGAGTGGCAGCCACTGTATCAGAACCGGTGACTTTATTCTGAAGGTAATTGAAAATTGAAGTTTGGTTGAGGGATACATCGCCGGAAACAGGCCCTTCGGCCCACGGAGTCCGCACCGACCGGCGGTCCCCGCACACTAACACTGTCCCACACGCACTAGGGACAATTTACAATTGTACCAAGCTAGCTAACCTACAAGCCTGTACGACTTTGGAGGGTGGGGGGAAATTGCCATAGAGGGAGTACAGAGAAGGTTCACTAGACTGATTCCTGGGATGGCACGACTTCCATATGAAGAAAGACTGGATAGACTCGGCTTGTACTCGCTGGAATTTAGAAGATTGAGGGGTGATCTCATAGAGACTTACAAAATTCTTAAAGGGTTGGACAGGCTAGATGCAGGAAGATTGTTCCCGATGTTGGGGAAATCCAGGACAAGGGGTCACAGTTTAAGGATAAGGGGGAAGTCTTTTAGGACTGAAATGAGAAAATCGTTTTTCACACAGAGAGTGGTGAATCTGTGGAATTCTCTGTCACAGAAGGTAGTTGAGGCCAGTTCGGTGGCTATATTTAAGAGGGAGTTGGATGTGGCCCTTGTGGCTGAAGGGATCAGGGGGTATGGAGAGAAGGCAGGTACAGGATACTGAGTTGGATGATCAGCCATGATCATATTGAATGGCGGTGCAGGCTCGAAGGGCCGAATGGCCTACTCCTGCACCTAATTTCTATGTTTCTATGTTTCTATGAAACCGGAGCTCCCGGAGAAAACCCACGCAGGTCACGAGGAGAGCGTACAAACTCCATACACTCAGCGCCCGTGGTCAGGATTGAACCCGGATGTCTGACGCTGTCTACCGCTGCGCCACCATGCCGCCCACCACTTGATACTACACTATTTATTTTAGACCTACTTTGTGGGGTTTAGTGATGCAGCAATTTCAGCACCGCTGACATACATCTCAGCACAAAAATGTGGCCCAGCGATAGGCATTTCCAGATCAATTATCAATTCCCAAAGGTAAGCGAATAATGTTTGGATAATTGGACTAATAGGTATTACAGCCTCAGCCAAGTCTGTAATACCTGACATGAGCCAGTAATCACATTTACAAGAAAATCTGAATTCAGCCAGAATATTAACTAAAGCTGCAGTTCCACATCATGGCTCTGACAAAAAGAGAATAATTGATAGCTGTGAGTGTATAACAGGTTGCAACATAATTGAGGAACTGATGTGGTTTATGTAAAATGAACACTTGCAAATGAGTCACAGGCTGGAATCTAGTCGAAGCATTTCGAATGCTTTACGGATAGAATATCTAGGATAGAAACAAAAATACCGGAGTAAGGGGCCTGTCCCACTTGGCTGTCTTTCGCGCGCCATTTACGCGACCTGCTAGCGCGTGGGTAGCGCGTGGGTTGCGCGGGGACGGGCGCATAGAGTGGTGCGGAGGAGTGTGGATTTCGTCCTGCACGAAATCTTCATGCGCCACCTGCCTGTCGCGTAACCGACGGCCAAAGTGGGACAGCCCCAAGACCCTGGCGCGACGCAACGTCTCACCTCCAACAGCAGCAGAAGCAGGCAAACGATCGCCGAGCTCGGCCTGGGGCTCACGGCCGTTGGAGATCCGGATCCGCCCCCACTCCTATCCCAGAGTGGGGCCAAGACAATTGGAGATGGACACAAAATGTTGGAGTAACTCAGTGGGACCGGCAGCATCTCTGGAGAGAAGGAATGGGTGACGTTTCGGGTCAAGACCCTTCTTTCGGACTGAAGAAGGGTCTCGACCCGAAACATCAGAGTCTGAAGAAAGGTCTCGACCCGAAACGTCACCCATTCCTTCTCTTTGGAGATGCTGCCCGTTATGCCAGCATTTTGTGTCTACCTTTGGTGTAAACCAGCATCTGCAGTTCCTTCTTACTGAAAGGTTACCTAGATGTTAATTACAGGCTTGAATATAATGCGAAGGATCAGATGGTTTTGTAGAAAATGGGGGATACCTGGGCGTGAGATACAGGCCAGGAGTTACGCGCGGCATGCAAGATACCCAGAAAGATTCAGTGGCTGGAATTACATTTTGGCCTCAAATGTTTTATATATAGAATTATGAATACTTGAGAATGGGTCACAGGCTAGCATCTAATCACGAGATCTGATTGCATACATAAAATTATATATATATGTTTCCTGGACCTCCGCTACAGGTTAAAATGCAAACAGGAAAAGCTGGAAATATTCAACAGAATTAAGCAGCCTCTGTGGAAAGAGAAACAGAATTCATGTTTCAGATCCAAAACCCTTCATCGGATCCAAGCCTGAAATGTCACCTGTTTCTCTCTCCACAGATGCTGCCTGAGCTACTGAGTGTTTCCTGCATTTTCTATTTCATTTCAGATTTATACAATTCACGTTGCATGGTGACACAGCAGTAGAGTTGCTGCCTTACAGCGCCAGGCACCCGGGTTCAATCCTGACTCCGGGTGCAGTTGATATGGAGTTTGTACATTCTCACCGTGCACATTGGTTTTAGTTTAGTTTAGTTTAGAGATGCAGCGCGGAAACAGGCCCTTTGGCCCACCGGGTCCATGCCGACCAGCGATTCCCACACATTAACACTAACCTACACACACCAGCCACAATTTTTACATTTATACATTTTTACCGAAGCCAATTAACCTACAAACTTGTGCGTCTTTGGAGTATGGAAGGAAACTGAAGATTTTGGAGAAAACCCACGCAGGTCAAAGGGAGAACGTACAAAGTCCGTACAGACAGCACCTGTAGTCAGGATCGAATCCGGGTCTCTGGTGTTGTAAGGCAGCAACTCTGTGCCACCATGCTCCGGTTTCCTCCCACAATCCACGTTCCAAAGATGTGCATGTTTGTTGGTTAAATTGCATCCGTAAAAATTGTAAATTGTCCCTAGTGTGTGTAGGATGGCGCTAGTGTGCGGGGATCGTCAGTCGGCACTGACTGTCGGCCAATGGACCTGTTTCTGTGCTATATCTCTAAACTAATATAAATTTTGAAGATTTACATGTATAATTAAAACATACCTATGTGAATTATATACATCATCAGATTGGCACAGAGAGAAACCATTTGGCCCATTGAGGATATGCTATCTCTTTATAGCAAAATCTAATCTTTGGCAATCCTCTGGGCTCTTACGTAGCCCTGCAAACTATTGTGACTGATTATAAAGTTCAAAAACTGTATTGAGCATATTAGCTACATAAAATCAGGCAACTAAGCAATCCTACCAACAACCAGGCAGCATTCTTGAGGTACTCAATGGGGTTATCTCAATGGGGTTAGGTTAGGTAAGGGAGAGGTGCAGCGAGACCTGGGCGTCCTTGTACACCAGTCACTGAAAGTTGGCGTGCAGGTACAGCAGGCAGTGAAGAAAGCTAATGGAATGTTGGCCTTCATAACAAGAGGATGTTATGGGGTTCTGGTAAGACCACATCTTGCGTATTGTGTACAGTTTTGGTCTCCTCATTTGAGGAAGGACATCCTTGTCATTGAGGCAGTGCAGTGTAAGTTCACAAGATTGACCCCTGAGATGGCAGGACTGTCATATGAGGAAAGATTGAAAAGACTAGGCTTGTATTCACTGTAGTTTAGAAGGAAGAGAGGAGATCTTAAAGAAACATATAAAATTATAGAAGGACTGGACAAGCTAGGTGCCGGAAAAATGTTCCCAATGTTGGGCGAGTCCAGAACCAGGGGCCACAGTCTTAGAATAAAGGGGAGGCCATTTAAGACTGAGGTGAGAAAAAACTTTTTCACCCAAAGCGTTGTGAATTTGTGGAATTCCCTGCCACAGAGGGCAGTGGAGGCCAAATCACTGGATGGATTTAAGAGAGAGTTAGATAGAACTCTAGAGGCTAGTGGAATCAAAAGATATGGGGAGAAGGCATGCACGGTTTTGTTGATTGGGGACGATCAGCCACGATCACAATGAATGGCGGTGCTGGCTCGAAGGGCCGAATGGCCTCCTCCTGCACCTATTTTCTATTTTTCTATGTTTCTATGTACTATCTACCATTGGAGACCCTCAGACCAACTTTGATCGAACTTTACTGAACTTTATCTGACACTAAACATTATTCACGTTATTCCCTTGATCATGTATCATCTGCACTCTGTGGACGGCTCGATTGTAATCTTGTATTGTCTTTCCCCTGGCTGATTAGCACGCAACAAAGAAAGCTTTTGACTGTACCTTCCTTGGTACATCTGACAATACACTAAACTGAACCAAATCTAGCAGTGAAAGTAAACATGCACTGGTACATGAACATGATATAATTAGAAAAAGGCGGAATAATTCCATTACATGCCTGAGAACGAGAGTGCATTTTGCAACAGTGGTAAATTTAGAAATAACTGAAGGAGGTTGCTTGCGTGGGAGGCAGTTTTAATCCCTTTTACAGGATTATTGTTAATCTGGTGCCACTTCAGCACAGGGAGATCTCCAGCCTTAGTACTGGGGGGATCGTGGATGCTTGCACCCCCTGCTGGTTTTCACGAGGTGTGCAATAGCACAGTGTTGGCTGGGGTATTGCTGTCCAGCTGGGTGGATGGTAGAGCAATGGGCTTCTGTTGTACTTGGTGAGTAAATGTCTGGTGCTCCAGTCAACACTTGTCAAGGGGTTATGGGGAGAAGGCAGGAGAATGGGGTTAGGAGGGGGAGATAGATCACCCATGATTGAATGGCGGAGTAGACTTTTTCTTAGAGAGATACAGCGCGGAAACAGCTTTGGCCCACCGCCCTGTGACCCCAGCGCATTAACACTATCCTACACACACTAGGGACAATTTACACATACACCAAGCCAATTAACCTACAAACCTGCACGTCTTTGGACTGTGGGAGGAAAATGAAGATCTCTGAGAAAACGGGGAAACGTACAAACTCCGTACAGACAGCACCCGTGGTCGGGTTTGAACCCGGGTCTCTGATTTGCACGGCACTCCCAGCATTGTAGCGCACGATTTAAAGGACCAGTCACGGGGAAACAGGGTTTGTAAATTGTCCTGTCCCCTCTGGTTCATGATCCACACCTACTGTTCCTCACGCAGCTGAGAACCTGGACGGCACGATGGCGTAGTTGGTTGAGCTGCTGCCTCGCAGCGTTCAATCCTGACCACGGGTGCTGTCTGAGTGGAGTTAGCAGATAGTAGCTCAGGACTGCCCTCTGGTGGTTGGCAGGGTGGCGGTCAGTAGCATAATCGGTGGTCTTGAGATCCTTACACAAACCAATACTGCCAGTGCCCCACTGCTGTGTCTATAGGCAGAGGATCATGGAGGCAGATTCCTCAACCAAGATACAGAGTGAACAGTGCACTGTCCCCAATCCCTCAAAAACACCTCAGACGCACATTGGAATGAACGGCCCTTATCCGTGAACTGCTGAACACTAATGATTCCCTTTAGAATCTTTGGCTGCAGTCAGTAAGACAGGGCCCAGAGAAATTGTGGTCCGCTGTTAAACGAACGCCCGTTATTAAAAAATTGCCATCTCTCGGCTTTCTTCATTGAAAGTAGGAAGGGTACAGTTAAAAATATAAGTGCTGGAGTAAATCAACGTTCTCTGGATAACATGGATGGGCGATGTTTCGTGTCGGGATCCTTCTTCAGACTTGTTTTTGGCTTTTACGTAGAATTTATCTTTCGTGTAAAGTATCAGCCAGCCACTTCCACGTGGAATCTTGTAATAATCCTTAACATGCTCTTACTAGGCTATTATTGAGGTAGATTAAAGCATAATCCCTGTGGTTGAATAAACAGCCTCTGACATTGTACATAGATTTACCAGAATTGACTTTGTTCAGCCAGGGATTTTTCTAGTCTCTGAAAGAGTGACAGATTATAGACTCCGCCATGGGCTCAAGCTATCAATCAACAAATAGTTTACTTCACACAGACCCAGATAAATGAACTGAATTCAGTCAAAGCCTCCTATTTATCAACATTTTCAGGCCTGAATGTCCAATATATAAACTGGATGAGATATTTTACCTCGGGTATTTCTTAACATCTAATGGAACGTTGAAAAGAGCCACTTATTTACATGATGAGCCTCTGCCAGGGTTCCTCTGCTGCCTAGAGGCTGTCGGATGATGTGGGCATTAACAATCAGAGCTCAAAACTTCAGTTGCCCCCAAGGAAGATGGCTGGCTCTCTCTGCTTATTCACCCTGGACTGTCTGAGGGACGGTTGCTAATCAAACCCAGAACACCGGCACCTGATGCTTTGTTATGCATAAGAAGAAAAACTTACTCAGTCAGTAAAAAACGTGCAGCAGGCAGTGAAGCAAATGGCATGTTGGCCTTCATAACAAGAGGAATTGAGTATTGGAGCAAAGAGGTCCTTCTGCAGCTGTACAGGGCCCTAGTGATGCAAAGGATACAAGGGACATTTATTATCACGTACACCAATTGGTGTAGTGAAATTCAGAGACTTGCCATTTGCAGCACACCAATAAAAATAAGACACAACATTAAAGAATTTAACAATAAACATAAAAACATCCCCGCACAATGGTTCCCACTGTGAGGGAAGGCAGAAAAGTCCAGTCCTATCGCCTGTTCACCCATGGTCGGGCCTATTGAGGCCTCCGCAGTCGTCGCTACGACAGCCCGATGCTTCAGGCCCTCTCGCCGGATGATAGATCTCCGGCGTCGGCAGAACCCTCTCAGCGGCTTGGAGTGTCTGGAGCGGCCGCTTCCTCCCCGGAGACCGCGGCTCCCGAAGTCCACGGGCCGCGCTGGTCGGAGCTCCGACACTGGCGATCTCGGCGAGAGATCCCAGGCACCGCGGTGTTTAAAGTTCAGCGCCTTCCCGCAGCTGGCTGCTCCACAGACGGCAGCACCGCGATGTTGGAGTCGGCGGTCTCAGCCCACCGCACGGCGACCCGGTCCCGGCAGGAAACGCCACTCCAGTCCCGTTGGTAGGCCGCGAGGAAAGGGCGAAGATACGGCCCGGAGAAAAGCCGCATCTCCGACCAGGTAGGGACTGAGAAAAATAGTTTCCCCCTCCACTCCCCCTCCTCACCCCCCACATAAAAAGACTAGACCACCAAAACAAACACTTTTAACTCACTAAAAGTAAAAAAAAGGGTGAAAGCCCTAACAGCTGCTGGCAGGGCAGACATACTCGACGGAGCCCCTATACTCGATGGCATCTGGAGTATTGTGTGCAGTTTTGGTCCCCTAATTTGAGGAAGGACAATCTTGCTATTGAGAGAGTGCAGCGTAAGTTTACGAGGTTAATTCCAGGGATGGCGGGACTGTCATATGCTGAGAGAATGGAGCGGCTGCGCTAGTATACTCTAGAGTTTAGAAGGATGAGAGGGGATCTTTTTTAAACGAATAAGATTATTAAGGGTTTGGACACGCTAGAGGCATGAAACATGCTCCCGATGTTGGGGGAGTCCAGAACCAGGGGCCACTGTAAGAATAATGAGTAAGCCATTTAGAACGGAGTTGAGGAAACACTTTTTCACACAGAGAGTTGTGAGTCTGTGGAATTCTCTGCCTCAGAGGGCGGTGGAAGCTGGTTCTCTGGATACTTTCAAGAGAGAGCTAGATAGGGCTCTTAAAGATAGTGGAGTCAGGGGATATGGAGAGATGGCAGGACGGGGTACTGATTGGGGATGATCAGCCATGATCACATTGAATGGCGGCGCTGGCTCAAAGGGCCGAATGGCCTACTCTGCACCAATTGTCTATTGTCTATTGTCTATTGACTGTTTTAAGAGATTGCAAGGATGAAAACTAAATCCATTATCTTCCGGTGGCGCTATGGAGGGCTAGAGGATAACGCCAGCCAGCTCCACGAAAAAAACGGGAAAAAACGGGGGATTAAGGGACCTACCCGCTGTCTGCTGCTTGCTGCCTACCGTTTCTGCACTGAGTGTTGTGAGTGACGTCATCAGGCGCGCGACTAATTATGTCAACAGCACGGAGCCCTACCGACAAAGGGAAAGGTCGATCAACCCGGCAGAGACAGCCAGAAGGCCAAACTGAAGCCTCGGACTCGAGTAGGACCTCCTCCCTGGAAGATGTATCCAAAAGAACAGGGGAAAAAACGGAAGGTGAGGAATTGAAAACTTTTATTTCTCAACAGATTGCTGGTTTAAAGGAAGAAATAAACCAGATGAACAACCAGATGAACCAGATGAACAGCCAGATGAACATTCAGATGAACCAGATGAATAATCAATTGAAAGAATTCCAACAGGAAACAAAGTTAAATATTGAAAACAAGATCAAGAAATTATCGGAAGATTTGAAGAATGAATTCACTGAAATGTTTAATGAAATGGCAAAGGAGATGGACAAAAAACTTGAAAAGGTTAAAAAAGACTTTCAAAATAGGATGAATCCTATGGAGGAAGTACTGGAACAACAGACGGCTGGTATAAAGAACCTTGAAGAAATAGCTGATACAAGTGCTTTGACTACAGCAAAGCTGCTTACAGAAAATGAACGTCTAACGAACTTGCTGACTAAAACAACAGAGAAATGTACTGAGCTAGAAGGACGTCAGAGAAGACAAAATCTGAGAATTGCAGGGATTCCTGAAGGACGAGAGAAAAATGAAGATCCTCGAGAATTTACTGCAAAACTACTGCAAGGTATTCTATCTCTGGAAGAAACGCCTTTATTAGCTCGTGCTCATAGAGTCAGCAGACGTCAGACCAGACCAAACGCCCCTCCAAGACAAATGATTATAAAGCTTACAATATGACTTTGTCCTGGATGAGATTATGCGAAAAGCTTCGAGAAACAGAAACCTGATATTTGAAGGACAAAGGATCAGTATCTACCGAGATTATCCACCAGAGGTTGCCAGGAAACGGAAAGCATTTAATGAAGCTAAAAGTCTCATGAGGGATGTGCAAAACCTGAGATATGGTTTGAATTACCCAGCTACTTTAAGAGTTACTTTTAACGACGCGGAACATTTCTTTACCACCCCAACAGCAGCACTGGAATTCGCCCGGCAGCTCAAGACCTGAAAAAAATATCTACAAGTGAATATACTGACTCTCACTACTTTTAGAGATTTTACACGGATTCTCAACATCCTGCAAGATCTTACAAGATAATATTGGACTGGACGGAATGGACAATGTCGAATGGAATCGAGAGAAAAAACTGGATCGGAAAGCGTTATCTGGATATTAATAATTAGTCTAATCACATAACTAATATAAATAAATAACACAAATATTAAAATCACAACGCGGTATTATTATTAGTATTATTTTTACCAATTAAGATTGTTCACTACTACTAATCACTACCACTAATAATTAACAACTAATGTTTATTTAATGAATAGAGTTAAATATAGCGATGGATCTCATTTGGAGATCTTTCCTTATAACAGCAATTTTTACCTTGAATTTTAGTTTTTTCTTTTTGTTTTATGGGATTTTTTTAATCCTTTTTTTTTCATATAGCTTTTTCATTTTTCATGTTTAATATTACTTAGATTTTTAAATTAATTCTAGATATAGACACTTTTATATCTTTAATCAGTAGAATTTGATAAATCTCTCCCCTTTTTTTTCTTTTCTGTTTTCCCCCTTTTTTTTTTGATGAATCCTACGCTTTTTCCTTTTTCCCTTTTTTCTTTTACCCTTTTTTTCCCTTAATGTTATACCCCCGGTAAAATATTATTATGGAATAATAATTCCTTAAACCTAGGAGCTGGTCAAGTTAATAACATCAACGACGGAAGTCGCTAGATGGATAGCCATGCTAGTATGGCTAGCACTAACTGCAACTACTCTAGATGTAGTTCTTTCTATCTTTAAAACACACCACTAACCTCTTAAACTATCCTTTACTCTTCTTTTATACAATCTATTGTGTTTTTCAGTTTGAATGGAGTTACACATTGGACCAATGGAGATATATTCGTGAGGGACATAAACGAGATTTAAAATTCATCTATTCGATGTTCGGGTGTAAGGTTGGGTCTGTCGCGCTGATCCTTAGACTCTATTGTAGATCTCTATAAACATAAAATGCAAGACTTAAAAAGGAATACGGGGAATGAGGGATTAACGTTTTGTAGTTGGAATGTTAAAGGTATTAATGAACCGATAAAGAGAGGAAAAGTATTGGCACATTTAAAGGCAATTAAAGCTGATGTAATTTATATTCAAGAAACTCACTTAAAAAAAGACGCTGAATATAGGTTGAAAGCTAAATGGATAGATAAAATGTACCACTCTTCTTTTACGCATTGATAATTGGAGGAGATTTTAATTGCACACTAGACCCCTACTTAGATAGATCTACAAAGCAAAGAAAAACTAAATCACACTCCAGTGACTTATTAAACGCATATATGCAAACGACTAACATTAAAGATGTTTGGAGAATAGAAAACCCTACTGGACGAGAATACTCTTTTTACTCGCCAGTACATAAAACTTATTCAAGAATAGATTATTTTTTGGTGGACGCAAAACTTATTTCACTTACTTATGAATCCAAATATCATAATATTATAATTTCAGATCATGCGCCATTAACATTTAAAATCAAAATAAATGGCAAAACAGAAAAATCAGGACAGTGGAAATTTAACCCACAAATTTAAAAAAATAAAACTACTCAGGAATATATTCACAACTCAAATTAAGATTTTTTTTGAAACAAATGATCAACCAGAAATATCTTGCTCCTTATTATGGGAAACATTCAAAGCATATCTCCGGGGAATCATGATCTCTTCACAAGCATTCCATAATAAAAAGATTCGGAAGGAACAATAAGATTTGGAAAGGGAGATTAAACAATTAGATATACAGAATGCAACAAAACCAGATATAATATTACACAATAAAATTGCATTGAAATATAAATTAAATAAAATATATACAGATCAAGTTGTAAAATTTTATCAACATACCAAACAATTACAGTTCGAATTTGGAGATAACCCCAAAAATTATTGGCTCGACAATTAAGGAAAATTGAAGCTGAAAAATTTATCCATAGGATTAAATCACATAATGGCGAATTGTTAATACAACCCAAAGATATTAATGAAAGATTCATGCAATATTATAAAAACTTATACACTGCTAAAGCAACAGTAAATAAAACAGAAATAGAAGCATTAAAAAAAAAAAATGTAACCTGAAAGACTGGATTTACAAAATAGAGAATTACTAAATGCTGATATCTCAATAAAAGAAATCCAAGAATCTATTAGATCATTAAAAAATGGATTTTTTAAAACACCGGGACCAGATGGTATAGGTTCGGAATTTTAGAAAATATTTCATGATCATATGGTTCCACGTCTGAAATCATTATATGAACAGATATACACACAACAAAATTACCAGAAAACATTGAATTAATCTATTATATAACACTTATACCCAAAATAAATAAAGACTTGGATGAACCAGGATCATATAGAGCAATAGCTCTATTTTACTTCGGAGTCACGTGAGTGACTACGTGAAGACCCCGTCCAGCACGCATGCGCGACATTAGCGTTCATGCAGTTGCACCGCGACGAACGGGAGTTCAAGGTGCTCCCGCTACAAATTGAAAAGTCGGGCCGACAGGTAAGTTTACCGTGGCCGTGTGTCTTTCTCTCAGTGGTCTTGTGTTCCAGGAAGAATGAGCAAGGCCCGAGGAAAGAAGTCTGCAGCTCGCCCCCGTTCGTCCCTCCGTTGAGGAATGCTCTTTGGAGGGGGGGCAAGAGGCGGCGGTTATAACTACCGAGCCGAGCCCAGCACCGCTAGTGCTGCCTGAGCAGCGGGCTGGAGGTACCTGCAGCCGGAACCGGGCGGTAGTGTCCGACGTTTCGGATGAAGATGCCTTACCGCTCGAGAGCACAGGCAGCCGCCTAAGCCGCATGGAACGGCTTATGGAGCAATTGCTCCAGCGAGATCTGCTGAGAGAGCAGCAGCAGCCTCGCCAGGGAGTTCAGGCACTCCCGCAGTGCCTTTTTACGGCACTGGCCATTGCTTCACCTTCTTTTGAAGGGCAGCATTGGCGACCAGGTCTGGGCTGGTCAAGAAGAGGGGTCACTGGCTGAAGATTTCGGGAGTACGCAGGGTGTACAGGAACAGGAAGAGCTGCTGGGTGTGGTCAACCGCTACGTGGCCATTCCACAAGCGGGTCGGCCATTAGAGCCGAAACTTGCAGCCAGCATTAACCACCTGTCCGCTAAACCCCTACAAGAACAAGTGGTCAATGAGGCTCTTCAACTATATACAGCCCCAGGAAATTGTACATCTTTGAATGTACCTGCTGTCAATAGCCAAATTTGGGGACATTTGGGGCAGAACTCAGAAACCTGGAGTTGAAGCTCCAGAAGATCCTTAAATTCCTGACTGCAGGAATAACATCTTATGCTCGGTCCATTGATGGTGCGGACATCTCCACAAATCAGCAAGACACATTAGCTCTGCTGTGCCACCACTCAATATGAGATAAATAATTTGCGAAAGGAGATTATCAAGCCTGCCCTCAACCCTAAATTTGCGGGACTCTGCAAAACACCGGGGTCAGAACCTCCTATTCTGCTCTTTGGGAAAGACCTTCCAAAAAAAGGTGAAAGACCTGGAAGAAGAATCCAAGACCTTGGTCTCGTGAGGGCAGGTTTGGGACCGAGCAGGACCCAACAAACCCAGGCGGCAGTACCCCATGGCGTCCACCAGTCGTTGACCACACTATGGGACTGGTGAAAGCTCGGGGTCCGCAACCATTCCCGTAAGCCTTTTTTAGGCCAGGGCCCAGAGCGGACCCCATGGAAAAATGCGCCACCCCCCAACAACATCGAGATCAACATCAACCCTCTACAGCCAGCAGTCCGACGCCTCATCACCCAGCGAAGAGGCAGAAGAAGCACCAATAACCATGGAGGTAGGTGGGTCTGGTTCCTCTCAGCATATGTGCAGTAGGGGCTCTGTGCTAACAGGGGGGAGATTGCACTTGTTTTTGGATGCATGGGAATCCATCACTAATGACAAGTATTATACTCAGCAGCGTTCATGGCTACAAAATTGACTTTGTCCATAAAGATTTTCCACCAGTTCAGCATATACCCAAAAGGGTATTCACCCTCTCAGTCAAGGAAAAACAAGAGGGTCAAGCTGAACTGATGAGGTTACAAGCTAAAGGTGTCATTGAAAGAACAAAACATGAACCTTTGGAATTTGTGTCTAATATTTTCACTAAAATCAAAAAAGATGGTGGACGACGCATCATCATTGACTTAAACTACTTTGAACAAGTCTGTCAGGTATATACATTTCAAGATGGATACTTTTGAAACAGCCAGACTATTGGTTTCTAGAGGGTACTTTCTAGCAAGCATTGATTTAAAAGATGCCTACTACTCAGTACCATACACAAGGACCATCGAAAATATTTAAAATTTATCTGGATGAAACAGCTATGGCAATATAAAGCCTTACCAAATGGGCTAACCTCTGCTCCAAGGTTGTTCACTAAAATCTTAAAACCTGCCTTGGCATTATTGAGGGAAACAAAAGCATATAGTCATGGCGTATTTAGACGACATTTTAATAGTAGGGAAAACCTTGGAGACAGCCATTTTGGCAGTCGCAGCCACCAAACGTTTGTTTGAAACTTTGGGGTTTGTCATACATCCAGAAAAATCCAATCTTACACCGTCCACTGCCATGGACTATCTTGGATTTACGATAGATACTGTTCGCATGATTGTAACTCTGCCGAAGGGAAAGCATCAGAATTGGCGCTATCATGCAACAAACTCATGAATAAACATCAGCCAACCATACGGGAAGTAGCTAGAGTTATTGGCAAAATGGTAGCAGCTTTCCCAGCTGTACAATTTGGGCCTTTGCACTATCAAAATTTGCAAAGAGCTAAAGTGCATGCACTAAAGCTAAAAACTCAGGTCACTTTGACCGAGCTATGAGTTTAACTGCTGAATCCATTCCAGAGTTACAATGGTGGGCGAGGAATGTAAGACTCAGCTCCAGTCCCATAATGATCACCAACCCAGTATTAACCATTCAAACGGATGCCAGTGCTTTGGGCTGGGGAGCAACTAACATGCAATCCAGCACAGGGGGCAGATGGAGTAAATTTGAATCATCTTGCCTACAGACACGGGGTATCAACTATTTAGAAATGTTGGGTGCGTTTTATGGGTTAAAAGCATATTCATGTAATACGCATCATGCACATGTCCGGTTGCAACTAGATAATACCACGGTGGTGGCTTATATCAATCACATGGGTGGTGTAAAGTCGATATCGTGTGACAATTTGGCCAACCTAATTCTGGCAATGGTGTGTTGAAAGGCATATTTGGTTATCAGCAACTTACCTTCCAGGTAAGCAAAATACAGTGGCAGACACCAGGTCACGTAGATTTAATGATAACATCGAATTGGATGTTAAATCCCAAAGTGTTTGCTGAAATTACAAAGCAATATGGCACACCAGATATCGATCTATTTGCATCCAGGCTGAATCACCAGGTACCAACGAATGTCGCTTGGGAACCAGACCCTGAGGCAGCAGCAGTTGATGCATTCTCGCTGGCATTGGGGAAAATGTTCTTTTATGCTTTTCCTCCCTTCTGCCTCATCAGTGGGTATTACGCAAGATTCAATTGGATTCCGCTTCAGGAATCTTGATAATACCTGACTGGCCTACACAGCCATGGTTCCCAGTGGCTTTCGACATGGCTGTTGAAACACCGTTGAATTCCCCAGCAGTCGACAGTTATTAATCCACCCAGTGTCAGGCATTAGTCACCGTGCCATGACAGAGTCAATCTCCTGGCTTGCAGATTCTAAAAAGACCTCTACTGGGCCTGGGACTGTCTGAGGACGCCATCAACATGATGACCGCATCTCACCGGGAGTCCACCAGGAGACAATACCTGACCAATAATAAGAAAATGGGAACGGTATTGCTCCAAAACAGGAACTACCTACACTACAGCTACAGCCACCAGTGTTGTGGAGTTTTCTGCTTGGATTACATCGGGAAGGACTCAGCTACAGCGCCATTAATATAGCCAGGAGTGCGTTGTCAGCTTATTTGGTTCCAGCAGCAGGACAACTGACTTTGGGGTCCCATCCACTAGTGGTCAAAATCATGAGGGGCATTTTTTAACACCAATCCCCCTAGGCCTAGGTACACTCAGATCTGGGGATGTCAGCATAGTACTGACGTACCTTAGGGGATGGCCACCACCCAGGTCACTTACTCTGGAACAACTTACACTGAAATCAGTCATACTCATGGCTCTAGTGTCAGCTCAAAGGGTACAGTCCCTCCACCTCTGAGGCTGGACAGCATGACAGAGTCTTGGACTGTATCACATTTCACATTCAGGGGCTGTCAAACAAACTAGACCAGGTTACCACGCCTCCAGTTATTGGAGTTCCGGGCATATTCACCTGACCCACGGTTGTGTGCCAAGACCCATCTCGCTCAACTACATAGACACAACATATAACTTAAAGGGAGAGAAAAAGCCTATGGATAAGCAACAAGAAGCCTCATGGTAGTGACGAGCCAAACCATTTCAAGGGGCTCAAGCAGTGCTTAAGTCCGCGGGAGTCGATACTAATGTGTACAAATCTCATTCCACCAGGGCTGCATCTACGTCGGCGGCTAGGCGAATGGATGTGCCTATGGACCATATTCTGCCAGAGCAGGATGTCCTCGGAAAGAACTTTCCAAAGTTTATAATAAGCCGCTGGGGCGGAGCCTGCAACATTTGCAGACAGAATTTTTAGAGTCTGCAGATAATATTTAATTTAAGCCCGGGAGCTCTCTGTTTTTGTTGTTATTAATAAACCTTTTTTGTTCACAAACAGTTATTGTTGATTGTATAACATGCTTCCTCCCTCTAAGGTCTTCAGGCAGTGAGTGAAGCATGAGCTGGTACACGTTCGGATTCACACAGAGCTTTGAAGTCTTCACGTAGTCACTCACGAGACTCCGAAGTAAAATAGTAAGATTAAATGAGAACTTACCGTTCGAAGTTTGATCTGTATTTTATGAGGAGTTACGATGAGGGATTACGTGCCCTCCGCTCCCACCCTCTATTATACAGATCACTGGTAATTAAGTTCTTATTTTTTCTTTACTATATTTATTTCAATTGTTGTGTTTTCTGTGAATCCACACCGCTGCTTTGAAGAAATGTCGCGTATGCGTGCTGGACGGGGTCTTCACGTAATCCCTCACCCCCATCGTAACTCCTCATAAAAATACAGATCAAACTTTGAACTGGTAAGATTCTCATTAATCTTACTATAAATACTGATCAAAAGATATTAACAAAAATACTAGCACAAAGGCTAAGTTCAGTTGTCAACGAATTAATCCATCCCGATCAAACAGGAATTATAACCAAAAAGATATTCCTCATACAATCTAAGAGACGGTTATTTAATATTATATATTCGAAAAGAAGTGATAAAAAGACTTAGTAGTCATTTCGCTTGACGCAGAAAAAGCTTTTGATCAAGTGAATGGCCCTACCTATTTTTCGGTTATGGAAGCTTTCAATTGGGAGAGAAGTTTACTACTTGGATTAAATTGTTATATACAAATCCAATAGCTAGAATAACAACAAACCGAATGTTATCAACTAAATTCAGTTTATTCTCGAGTTGTAGACAAGGTTGTCCTTTATCACCTTTATTGTTTGCACTCGCAATAGAACCTCTCGCCTAAGGGTGAGATTACATCCGAAATACATGATATGATACTAGAGACACTAAAAATAAAATCTCCTTATATGCGGATGATGTATTACTTTATATCACTGAACCAGAAACAAGTATCCGAAATTTGTTAAAACTAATAACGGAATTCGGATCTTTCTCAGGAATACAGTATTAATTGGAATAAAAGTGAACTCATGCCATAACGTGAATAACTTACATATATTACAACAATTCCCTTTTAAGATAACAAACGAAAATATTAAATATCTTGGGATTTTCGTTACAAAAAGATTTGACTCTTTATTTAAATTTAATTTCCCCCCATTATGAATAAATTAAATAAGAATATTTTATACTGGAAAAGCTTACCTATTTCAATGTTAGGAAAAATTAATGCAATAAAAATGATTTTTCTCCACAATTACTATATCTATTTTCAATTAATTCCGATATATCTCCTAAAAATTTTTTCAAAAAGTAGATTCTCTAATTACTACTTTATCTGGGATTACAAGAGCCATAGAATAAATAAAAAACATTTATGTAAACCTAAAATAAATGGAGGATTAGCATTACCAAATCTTATGTTTTATTACTGGGCAGTCAATATAAAAATATGAATTTTTGGCTAGAAGAAATAGATAATAAACCAAATTGGTTAAATATGGAAAAAGAAGATTGTTCTCCATTTGAAATTAGCTCTATAATATTTGCTAACACTAACGTAGCTAAGAAAATTTATAGTGAAAATCCGATAATAGAAAACGGAATCCGCATCTGGAAACAAATAAAGAAAACATTAAAACTAAAATCTATACCATTAGGTCTTACCATCGCCAATAATGTTACGTTCAAACATACGTTCGGGGAGGATTTAAACTAATGTGGCAGGGGGATGGGTACAAGAGCAGAGAGGCAGGAGGGTGTAAAATGAGGGTAGAAGCATTAGGTAGCAAGGTGAAAAGTAAAAGTGGCAGGCAGACAAAACCAGGGCAAAAATCAAAAAGGGCCACTTTTCAGCAAAATTGTATAAGGGGTAAGTGCGTTGTAAAGACAAGCCTGAAGGCTTTGTGTCTCAATGCAAGGAGTATTCGTAATAAGGTGGACGAGTTGAACGTGCAGATAGATATTAATGATTATGATATAGTTGGGATCACGGAGACCATGGCTCCAGGGTGACGTAGGCTGGGAGCTGAACATCCAGGATATTCAATATTCAGAGGATAGAGAGAAAGGAAAAGGAGGTGGGGTAGCGTTGCTGGTTAGAGAGGAATTTAACGCAATGGAAAGGAAGGACATTAGCTTGGAGGATGTGAATCGGTATGGGTAGAGCTACAAAACACTAAGGGGCAGAAAACGCTGGTGGGTGTTGTGTACAGGCCACCTAACAGTAGCAGAGAAGTTGGGGATGGTAATCAAACAGGAAATTAGAAATGCGTGCGACAAAGGCAAAACAGTTATAATGGGTGACTTCAATCTACATAATATTGGGTTAATCAAATTGGCAGGGGTGCTGTGGAAGAGGATTTTTTGAATGTATGCGGGATAGTTATCTAAATCAACATGTAGAGGAACCAACGAGAGAGCAGGCTATTTTAGACTGGGTTTGAGTAATGAGGAAGGGGTAATTAGCCGTCTTGTTGTACGTGCCCCTTGGGCAAGAGTGACCATAATATGGTTGAATTCTTCATTAGGATGGAGAGAGTGACATTGTTAATTCGAAACAATGGTTCTGAACTTAAAGAAAGGTAACTTTGAGGGTATGAGACGTGAATTGCCAAGATTGACTGGCAATTAATTCTTTTTTTTAAAAAAAAAAAAAAAATAAAAGGGTTGACGTGGATATACAATGGAAGACATTTAAAGACTGCATGATGAACTACTAAAATTGTTCATCCCAGTTTGGCAAAAGAATAAATCGGGAAGGTAGTGCATCGTGGATTAACAAGGGAAATCAGGGATAGTATCAAAGCAAGGATGATGCGTACAAAGTAGCCAGAAAAAAGCAGCATACCCAGAGACTGGGAGAAATTCAGAGACCAGCAGAGGAGGACAAAGTGCTTAAATTTCCAGGACAAGGTGGGTCATCCAGGACAAGGGGGTCACAGCTAAGGATAAGGGGGAAATCCTTTAAGACCGAGATGAGAAAGACTTTCTTCACAAGAGAGTGGTGATTCTCTGGAACTCTCTGCCACATAGGGTAGTTGAGCCAGTTTCATTGGTATATTTAAGAAGTGATTTGGATGTGGCCCTTGTGGCTAAGGGGATCAGAGGGTATGGAGAGAAGGCAGGTACGGGATACTGAGTTGGATGATCACCATGATCATATTGAATGGCGGTGCAGCTCGAAGGCTTAATGGCCTACTCCTGCACCTAATTTCTCTGCTTTCTAGTTTCTAATTAGGAAAGGAAAAATAGATTATGAAAGAAAACTGGCAGGGAACATAAAAACTGACTGCAAAGTTTTTATAGATATGTGAAGAGAAAGAGGTTAGTTAAAAACAAATGTAGGTCCCTTGCAGTCAGAAACAGGTGAGTTGATCATGGGGAAACAAGGATATGGCGGACCAATTGAATAACTACTTTGGTTCCGTCTTCACTAAGGAAGACATAAAAAATCTGCCTGAATAGCAGGGGACTGTGGGTCAAAGGAGGAATTGTAGTGAAATCAGGTCAGTCGGGAAGTGGTGTTGGGTAAATTGAATAGATTAAAGGCCGATAAAATCCCCAGGGCCAGATAGGCTGCATCCCAGAGTACTTAAGGAAGTAGCTCAGGAAATAGTGGATGCTTAGTGATAATCTTTCAAAACTCTTTAGATTTTGGAGTAGTTCCTGAGGATTGGCGGGTAGCAAATGTAACCCCTCTTTTTAAGAATGGAGGGAGAGAGAAAACGGGGAATTACAGACCAGTTAGTCTAACATCGGTAGTGGGAAACTGCTAGAGTCAGTTATTAAAAGATGGGATAGCAGCACATTTGGAAAGTGGTGAAATCATTGGACAAAGTCAGCATGGATTTACAAAAGGTAAATCATGTCTGACGAATCTTGTGGAATTTTTTGAGGATGTAACTAGTAGCGTGGATAAGGGAGAACCAGTGGATGTGGTATATCTGGAACTTCCAGAAGGCTTTCGACAAGGTCCCACATAAGAGATTAGTATACAAACCTAAAGCATACGTTATTAGGGGTTCAGTATTGATGTGGATAGAGAACTGGCTGGCAAACAGGAAGCAAAGAGTAGGAGTAAACGGGTCCTTTTCACAATGGCAGGCAGTAACTAGTGGGTACCGCAGGGCTCAGTGCTGGGACACCAGCTATTTACAATATATATTAATGATCTGGATGAGGGTATTGAAGGCAATATCTCCAAGTTTGCGGATGCACTAAGCAGGGGGCAGTGTTTCGCTGTGAGGAGGATGCTAGGAGACTGCAAGGTGACTTGGATAGGCTGGGTGCGTGGCAAATGTTTGGCAGATGCAGTATAATGTGGATAAATGTGAGGTTATCCACTTTAGTGGCAAAAACAGGAAAGCATACTATTATTTAAATGGTGGCCGATTAGGAAAAGGGAGATGCAGCGAGACCTGGGTGTCATGGTACACCAGTCATTGAAAGTAAGCATGCAGGTGCAGCAGGCAGTGAAAAAAGCGAATGTATGTTAGCTTTCATAGCAAAAGGTTTGATACAGGAGCAGGTGAGGTTCTACTTCAGTTGTACAGGGTCTTGGTGAGACCACACCTGGAGTATTGCGTACAGTTTTTGGTCTCCAAATCTGAGGAAGGACATTATTGCCATAGAGGGAGTGCAGAGAAGGTTCACCAGACTGATTCCTGGATGTCAGGACTGTCTTATGAAAGAAAGACAGGATAGACTACGTTTAATACTCTCTGGAATTTAGGAGATTGAGAGGGGATCTTATAGAAACATATACAAAATTCTTAAGGGGTTGGACAGGCTAGAGCAGGAAGATTGTTCCCGATGTTGGGGAAGTACGACCAGGACAAGGGTCACAGCTTAAGGATAAGGGGGGAAATTCCATTTAAGACGAGATGAGAAAGACTTTTTTCACACAGAGAGTGGTGAGTCTCTGGAACTCTCTGCCACAGAGGGTAGTTGAGGCCAGTTCATTGGCTATATTTAAGAGTGAGTTGGATGTGGCCCTTGTGGCTAAGGGGATCAGAGGGTATGGAGAGAAGGCAGGTACGGGATACTGAGTTGGATGATCAGCCATGATCATATTGAATGGCGGTGCAGGCTCGAAGGGCTGAATGGCCTACTCCTGCACCTAATTTCTATGTTTCTATGTTTCTATGTTAAACCTTCAATGATGGATAAGGCTTTTTTACAATGGAAAAATAAAGGAATTACTAAAATGGGTGATCTTTATAAGGAAAACTCTTTCCTTTCATTTCAAGAGTTACAACAAACTTATGGACTACACAATAAAGAATATTTTAGATATTTACAAATCAGAAATTATGTTTCTGCAAATACACAAGAACTTAGAAATAGAAAGACAGAAATTTTAGATGAATGCTTGAATAAACATCCAAATACGGAAAAAGTAACATAAGACAATATTTTATTGAAATGGATGTTCCTCAACAGAAATATCGACAGTCTTGGGAAAATGACTATCAAATTATAAATACCAGATAATGGGATTATTTTAATAGTATGATAAAGTTTACAACTAGATACATCATGCTCGTTAAATGCTAAACATTCCCGTATAAGTTTAAAATACTAACATAATTACATATATTCCAAATCTAAAATTACATAACATTTTTCCAAAAGTATCCTCTATATGTGATAAATGTCAAAACTCAGAAGAAATTTGATCACATTCATTCACTAACTGTATAAAAATTGTAAAATACTGGAATGAAATATTAAGATAAATTTCGAATGTTGTCAATAATTTCGAATGTTGACTCTGATCCAAGTTAATAATACTTGGAATACTAGAAACTGACCAACTAATAACAATGAACCAAAGAACTTTTATCGACTATGGTTTAATAATTTGGAAAAAATTAATATTAAAAATTTTGGAAAGGCCCTACATCCCCAACAATCAAAATGTGGAACACAGAAATGTCGAGACACTTCATCTGGAGAGATTGAGGCTTGTCCTATGGACAGGTTAGATCTCTTCAGAAAGATTTGGTCTCCATATATTAAATATTTACAGGGTCATAATGGTTCGGCACGAGGGCTTGACTGAGGCCTGAATATTTGAATGGATGAAGAAATATATATAATAAATCATGAATATATCTCCAAGGACGGATTAATGATTAATACTCCATTCTCCATCAAACTTTTCACACTCTTTTTCTCTATTTTTTCATACTTTTATAAAAAATTAGAAAAATGTATAGAAACACATAATCTTAAATTTATAAATATACAAATATAAATATTACTAATTTCATGAAAGTATTATTAGTATCATGTATTTTCAATTATATAAAATATATAATTTTAAATTTTAAAATCAATGATAATACAAATATTATTAACAGTATGAAAATATAATGAATATCATGAAGGTTTTACTAGTATTACGTATTTTCAATTATATAATCATATGGTCCTACATTTCAAAATCAGTGACAATACAAATATTATCAACAGTACGAGTATATTACTAATATTATGAATGTATTACTAGTACCATGTATTCCCAATTATATAAAATACATAATCTTAAAATTGATAATCAATAATAATACAAATATTATTAACAGTACGAATATATCATCAATATCATGTATTTTCATCATTGCAAAATAATGTACTTTGTTATTATTTTGTTTCTATAATAAAAATATTTAAAAAAAAAAAAAAAAAAAAGAAAACTAAATCCATTAACTCGTCGTGACTCTTCTATTTACATAGATCGGATGCCATTTTGAAGAATCGCTGGTGCAACAAGTAACCAAGAAAAAGGCTAACCAAAACGCTGGAGTAACTCAGCAGGACAAGCAGAATATCTGGAGAGAAGGAATGGATGACGTTTGAAGAAGGATCTCGACCCGAAACGTCACCCTCTTCTTCTCTACAGAGATGCTGCCTGTCCCACTGAGTTACTCCAACACTTTGCACCTATGCATGTTCTCCAGAGATGCTGCCTGTCCAGCTGAGTTAAGGGGCTGTCCCACTTGGGCGACTTAATCTGCGAGTTTAGAAGAGTGTATACGACCTTCACACTCGCAGCATGGTCGACACGTGGTCCTAGGAGGTCCTACGAGGTCGCTGGAACTCTCCTTCATGCTGGAGGGAAGTTCCCAAGTACTCGTGGCCTCAGCTAGGTCGCGGAAAATTTGATCGGCATGGTTCTTTTGAACTCGTAGTGCAGTGTTGTGGGGTTGCTATGTAGTTACAGGCAGTCGAGGGCAGCCGTAGGCAATCCCCTTCGCTGACTGGGCATTTTGATTGGCTCAATGGAGTTTTCATTGGAGTTAACGGTAATGTTAAATGCCTGTTAAACTTTATTAAACTTCATAAAAGTGTCTCCGCTCCTTCTCCCCACCCCCCTTCTCTCCTCTTCTCCCCCCTTCTCTCCCCTTCTCTCTCCCCTTGTCCACCCCCCCTCCACGCTCTCTAAAGGACTTACCGTTACTGTGCATCTGTTTTACCTTCCTCTACAATGCGGGTGTGAATTTCAGACAATGCTCCCCCGCTTTCCCTGGCCCCCACCTGTGTGTGTGTGTGTGTGTGTGTGTGTGTGTGTGTGTGTGTGTGTGTGTGTGTGTGTGTGTGTGTGTGTGTGTGTGTGTGTGTGTGTGCGTGTGTGTGTGTGTGTGTGTGTAGCGTGCCTCTAGCATGTCCAATCCCTGCTAAATTCGAATGTACACAAGCCCAGTCGCTCCATTCTTTCAACATATGACAGTCCCGCTATCCTGGGAATTAACCTCGTGAGCCTACGCTGCACTCCCTCAATAGCACAAATGAGGGACCAAAAATGCACACAATACTCCACATGGGGTCTCACCAGGGCCCTGTACAACTGCAGAAGGACCTCTTTGCTCCTATTCTCAACTCCTCTTGTTATGAAGGCCAATATGCCTTTTGCTTTCTTCACTGCCTGCTGTACCTGCATGCTTACTTTCAGTCACTGATGTACAAGGACACCCAGATCTCATTGTACTTCCCCTTTTCCCAACTTGACACCATTCAGATAAAAATCTGCCTTCCTGTTCTTCCCACCATAGTGGATAACCTCATATTTATCCATATTAAACTGCATCTGCCATTCATCTGCCCACTCACCCAACCTGTCGAAGTCACCCTGCATCCTCACAGCATCCTCCTCACAGATCACACTGCCACCCAGCTTTGTGCAAAATTGCTGATTTGCTAATATTACTTTTAAATATGATCATGGGTGATCATCCAAAATCAGTACCCCGTTCCTGCATTCTCCCCATATCCCTTGATTCCGTTGGCCCTAAGAGCTATATATACTCTCTCTTGAATACATCAAATTGAAACCTAGTTGGGCCGAAGGGCCTGTTTCCTTGATGTCCAGCGCATTTGCTTATTTATGTTTCCCAGGAACATAATTTGCCAGCCATGAAGTGCTTAACCCCGAGCCGGCTGCCTGCCCCTTTTCCGGGGTTATGTCCGTGCCCGGGTGGTGTTAGAGAGGGACTACGCGCTGTCCACGGGTGCCCCGGGGAATTTAATACATCCTTGACAAGGATTGTAAGATAGCTGTATAATAGTTTATCGTTTGTCGTGTAATATGGTGGTGGGTTCTGTTTTTGTTTTTTACTGTACTATCTATATTACTAAAAGTCTGATCTTGACAGGTTCTTTGGCTCGCTGTGCTGTGATTCCCGAGAGAACGCCGCTACCTACGGCCGTCATGTTTGGCAGGCTCGCACAGAGCCCCCCTCCGCCTTCCAGGACCAGAGGACTTTTCCCATCGATGAAAAATCAGAGAGATATTAATGTTTTTAACAAATTCCCCATTCTCTCTGCTGCCCCTGCTGGAGGGAGGGGGAGGGACTATAAAACCAGGAAGTGGTGTGCCTCACTCAGTCTCTGCAAGATGGAGGAACAAGAGGATCACATCTCTCTGAGCTCTGAATACCACTGGACACATGTCTATTCAACTGTGAGAGCCTTAATGTGGCTTGAAAATGAAAATATGGTTGGTTTGAAGTAAAAAGGCACTGCCTGCAAGTGTTTGTTTGGGGGCTTTGGCTTGAATTGAAAAGGCACTGCCTGCAAAGGGTGGCTTGGGGGCTTTGGATTGAAGTGAAAAGGCACTGCTGCAAATGGTGGTTTGGGGGCTTTGGTTAACTTCCTGTTTGCACTGTATATTGATTTTAGATGAAACGCTACCACTTACGGCTGTGATTTTTGGACATCTTACTCAGTCCCCCTCCGCTCAGCAGGTGCAGAGGAATCTTCCCATCAATGAAAAATAAAAGTGTTATTAGTGTTTAAAAAATGTTGAGAATCTCTCTCCTGTCATGAAGGCCACACCTTTTCCAGTGGGAGGGGAAGGGGTTATAAAACCCGGAAGTGTGGGTGTACTCAGTCTCTGCATGATGGGGGAGGGAGCGGTCACGACTCAGTCTGAGCCGTGAATAAACTGAACACACTGAATGTCTACTGAACTGTGTGTTTGGTGTTTTGTGTGGGTTTTATGGTGGTTTTACCCTGCTTTGAAATGGTATGAAACTGCATTTGAATGTGGTAGCCTTGCACCCTGCATGAAATGGTATGAAACTGCACTTGAATTTGGTGGCCTTGCACCCTACTTGAAGTGGTAGGAAACTGCACTTGAATTTGGTGGCCTTGAACCCTGCTTGAAATGGTAGGAAAATGGATTTGAATTTGGTGGCCTTGCACCCTGCTCAAAGTGGTGAGAAACTGCACTTGAATTTGGTGGCCTTGCACGGAATGGAATTTCAAGGAATAGCCATGAGTCAACTGCCAGCCCACCAGCCGTGAGTGAGCTGCCAGCACATCAGGCTTGATGGGCTGAGCTGCCACCCCAAGAACCCATACCAGCTCCAGAAAGCCCTCCCACAGGCAACCAATATTGGAATTGATGGAGCGGTGGAATATTGCGTCGGGGGACCAGCCCTCCCGTGTGAACATGGGACCCAACGGGTCCCACTTAGTCTAGTATATATTATTTTCGGTTTGAGAATAATTTTTTTTAGATTCAAAAACAAACAAACAAACAAATAAATAAATAAATAAATAAATAAAGTGGTTTAAAACACAACACTAGGCGATCAAGCCTCCAGGCAATATTTTTTTTAAAGATTTAGAACAATACTCCATCAAGGAACTTTGGTATTTAGCTGTCAAGGCTTCAACAGTTGGACGGGTGCCAGTAAAGCAGATTACTTTAAAAGCTTTGATGCTTTCTCCTGAAACCAGACGAGATTGTGCAAGAACAGACAAAGCTGTGAAAATCCTGAAGTGATTTCCTTTGCTTGTTATTCTGACTGTGATCTGTCAGACCTGCAGTGCCTCACTGACTTCTTTCATTGCAATGGAGAGCAACAGTTTTGAGAGTGAGAGAGAGAAGGGAGAGGTTTCAGCTCATTTGCAAGTTTTTGGAATTAATTGGCTTAACCACTTGTCAAAGGCAATTTACGCCATCACATGAGGGTGTCACAGAAAGTAGAGCACGGAACACAGGACACTGAAGAGTAGTGTATAAAATCATGAGAGGAATAGATCGGGTAGATGCGCAGAGTCTCTAGCCCAGAGAAGGGGAATCGAGGAACAGAGGACGTAGGTTTAAGGGCCTGTCGCCGCTGGATTTTGAAACGTTCAAAGTCTTTCGGCGACCGTCAATGACGCCAGCAGTCTCCGAAAAAAATCGCCAAGTGGGACAGACCCTTTAAGGTTAAGGGGAAAACATTTAATAGGAATCTGAGGGGTAACCTTTTCACACAAAGGGTGGTGGGTGTATGGAATAAGCTGCCAGAGGAGGTAGTTGAGGCAGGGACTATCCCAACGTTTAAGAAACAGTTAGACAGGTACATGGATAGGACAGGTCTGGAGGGATATGGACCAAACACAGGCAGGTAGGACTAGTGTAGCTGGGACATATTGGCTGGTGTGGGCAAGTTGGGCTGAAGGGCCTGTTTCCACACTGCCCCTAGTGGGTCTAGGATAGTGTTAATGTGCGGGTATCGCTGGTCGGCGCGGACCCGGTGGACCGAAGGGCCTGTTTCCACGCTGTATCTCTAAACTAAACTACTGGACATTATCTTGCAGTAAATATTATTCACGTTATTCCCTTTATCCTGTATCTGTACACTGTGGACGGCTCGCTTGTAATCACGGATTGTCTTTCCACTGACTGGTTAGCACGCCACACAAAGCTTTTTCACTGTGCAAGTGACAATAAACTAAACTAACTTACAAAGTAAAGTTTGGTTGAAAATAGTCTGAGTGTCTTCAAAGGCATTGATGATTTCAGGCACAACCACTGACTGTATTAAAAAAAATCTTGCCCTTCGCAACTCCTTTAAAGATTCCTCCTCTCATCTTAAACCTATTCCCTCTAATGTTTGACATCTCCACTCTGGGAAGAAGAGTCTTCCCTACCTATGCTTCTCATAATTTGATATACTCTATCAGGTTGCCTCTCAGCCTCTGATGTTCCAAAGAAAACAGTCCAACTTGGTCTACAATCTCCTTATATCTTATACTCTCTAATCCAGGCAACATCCTTGTAAAGATAAGGGCCTGTCCCACTTAGGCAATTTTTTTAGGTGACTACAGGCAACTAAGCTGTCGGCGCATGGTCGCCGGGGTGTAACGTGTACGGTCGTGAGTCGTCTCCTCAGTCGCCCAACAGTCGTAGCATCTTTCTGGTCACCGCTGGATTTTCAACATGTTGAAACATTTTCAGAGACAGTCGGCGACAGTGGGTTTGACTCCAATGAGCGTAGCGTGACTTCTCCTGACGTAGGTGCTGTGGTAGTTGTTGCCAGGTTAACGTAGGTTGTCGCCAGGTGCTGACTTTGTTTTCCAATTTTACTTTGGTAGTTAAGGGGTCTTTCTTTTGTTTTTTTTGATCTTTTCCTTTTTCTGGGGGAAAAGGGAATATGTCGTTCAGCAGCTTTCTTGTGGAATTTTTCCGTGGATAAGGGAGAACCATGTTGGATGTGGTATATCTTTTTTTTTACAAACTTAAAAGCATACTGGTATTAGGGGTTCGTATTGATATGTGGATAGAGAACTGGTTTACGGGTCTTTTCACAATCTAGTGGGGTAACGCAGGGCTCAGTGTGGGACCCAGCTATTTACATATATATTAATGATCTGGATGAGGGAATTTTTTCTTTGGGGGCAGTGTTCGCTGTGAGGAGGATGTAGGAATAGTTGGACATATGTTGGAGGTTATGGTAAGTAGCAAAAGGAAGTACAGGAAGCAGGGAGGAAAATTGGATAAGTTTTGGTCTCCAAAATTGAGGAAAGGACATTATTTTAGATGCCATTGGTTCGGCTCTTTATGCACAGGATAGATGCAATTGCTTCACTCTCTATAAAATAAATAAATAAAATTTAAACATTCATGCAGGTCGAAGGCTGCACTAAATTCTTATAGTTTTCTATGGTCCAGTCGCCTAAAAATAGCCTAAGTGGGACAGGCCCATTAGACACAAAAATTACTGGAGGAACTCAGCGGGTCAGGCAGCTTCTCTGGATAAAACGTTTAGGTGAATGTTTCTGGTTGAGACCCTTCTTCAAAGGTTTACATCCCAGCAAGCCTTTTGTGCACCTTCTACAACAGCTCCACTTCCTGAAGTGTTCAGGTACTGTAAATGCAGTATAACTGATGTATTACACAGCGGCAACATGAATTTCTGACTTTCTGAGTCAACACCTTGACTGACGAAGGCAAGTTTGTCATTCTTCACTACTCTATCTACTCCTGTTGCCTCTTTCAGGGACTTGCATTCCAATATCCTTTTGGAAGGAGATGAGGAGGAATTTCTTTCGTCAAAGGGTGGCGAAATCTGTGGATTTCATTGCCACAGATGGCGGTGGAGGCCTAGTCAATGGATATTTTTAAGGTGGAGATTGACAGATTCTTGATTAGTACGGGGGTGTCAGTGATTATGGGGTGAAGGCAGGAGAATGGAGTTGAGAGGGAAAATAGATCGGCCATGAATGAATGGCGGAATAGATTTGATGGGGCCGAATGGCCTAATTCTGCTCCTAGAACCTATGAACTTATCCTCTGGATCCTATATACTGCATATGGCATTGGGGAAAAGCTGGTACTGATGTTATGGGGCAGTAAAATGTTTTATTATAAAGAATGGGCTCATAGTGTCAGTGATCAAGCCAATGCAGTGAACCAGAATACCATTGGGCTGCCTTACAGTGCTTGCAGCGCCATTCGATCCTGACTATGGGTGCTGTTTCTACGGAGTTTGTACGTTCTCTCCGTGACCTGCGTGGGTTTTCTCCTAGATCTTCGGTTTCCTCCCACAGTCCGAAAAAGTACAGGTTTGTAGGGTAATTGGCTTGGTAAATGTAAACATTGTCCCTGGTGTGTGTGTGGGATAGTACAGGGATCGCTGGTCGGCGCGGACCCGTTGGGCCGAAGGGCCTGTTTCCACGCTGTATCTTTAAACACAATTAAACCAAACATCCTATGGGTTAAACTTTAATTACCATGCTGAATCTCTAAAGTCCAAAGTCTAAAATTCTAAAATGAAAAATTATTTACCTGCATTTCGACATAAGCATTGATACACTTGCAATTGATACAATTGTAGAGCTACTCAAAGTTCTACAACGTGCTTTAGCAAAGAACGTGTTGAACATGAAGGCTACGAGGAGCTTGGGTCAGACGCCATGCGCAGTTTCTCATACACTGCCATTCATTGTAGCTGCCTAGGTAACCTGACCGGCCCTATTAGGAAAAGATTAGCTCAAAGAATTACAGGTGGATTTAAAAGAGCGTACACTGTGTGAGTGTTTTGGTGCAGTGTCTGGATAAGCTTCTGAGCTGCATGCATTGATTCTCAAAAAGCTATTTACTGGTACTTGGACAAAACATAAAAGCGGTACTTTTTTAAAAACGTAAAGATAGCTCAGAGGCTAAGGCTTAAGGCTTAACTAGTTGAATAAACTGTGTGCATGTTTCGCCTCCTAATTTGAGGAAAGACATTCTTGCTATTGAGGGAGTGCAGCGTAGGTTCACCAGGCTAATTCCCGGGATGGTGGGACTGACATGATGAAAGAATGGGTCGACTGGGCTTATATACACTGGAATTTAGAAAGATGAGAGGGGATCTTATAGAAAGATAAAATTCTTAAGGGATTGGACAGGCTTGATGCAGGAAAAATGTTCCCAATGTTGGGGGAATCCAGAATCAGGGGGTCACAGTTTAAGAATAAGGAGTCGGCCATTTAGGACTGAGATGAGGAAAAACTTTTCACCCAGAGAGTTGTGAATCTATGGAATTCTCTGCCACAAAAGGCAGTGGAGGCCAATTCACTGGGTGGAGAGAGTTAAATTTAGCTCTTAGGGCTAATGGAATCAAGGGATATGGGGAAAAAGCAGGAACGGGGTACTGATTTTGGATGATAAGCCACGACCAAATTGAATGGCGGTGCTGGCTCGAAGGACCGAATGGCCTACTCCTGCACCTATTTTCTATGTTTCAATGTAAATGCAAATACAAATAATCCTCATTATAACATATCACAGTGTGGGAATGGTGTCCGTTGTAGCTGATTGTCCAATATATCTGAGTGATGGGATGGGGGGGGGGGGGGGGGGGGGGGGGGGGGGAGGTTAATATGTACAGTGTGTAAGAGGGAACTGCAGATGCTGGTTTGCACCAAAGACAGACACAAAATGCTGGAGTAACTCAGCGGGTCAGGCAGCATCTCTGGAGAACAGGAATACTGTAGGTAACGTTTCGGGTCAGACTGGTCCCAAAACATCACTAATTCGTTTTCTCCAGTGATGCTGCCTGTCCCGATGAGTTACTCCAGCATTTCGTGTCTATCTTCAAATATGTACAGTATTAGAAAAATAGCCAATAAACATACACCAACAAGACACACCATAAACAGGAATGGACCCAAAATATATAATAATTTATCATTATCAATAAATTTTAAAAGTTAACATACTGTGATTTAATTCAGTGTTCACTTGGTAAAACAACGAACGCATTCATTTGTTCATGGTATGAATGGGCACCTTGGTTATAATAGATTTCATCCACGATAACAAAAATCAGACTTTACATGATCTATATCGGTGAGACCAAGCGGAGGCTTGGCGATCGTTTCGCCGAACCCTTCCGCTTGGTCCGCAATAACCAACCCGACCTCCCGGTGGCTCAGCACTTCAACTCCCCCTCCCATTCCATATCCGACCTCTCGGTCCTGGGCCTCCTCCACGGCCAGAGTGAGCAACACCTCAAGTTGGAGGAACAGCACCTCATATTCCGCTTGGGGAGTCTGCATCCTCTGGGCTTGAACATTGAATTTTCTCAATTCTGTTAACCCTTGCTGTCTCCTCCCCTTCCCACCTCTCCCTCAGCCCTCGGGCCCTGGCATTCCCTCTATCTCTATGTCCCTCCCAGTTCTGCCACTCCCCGTGTGCGCGACTTTGGCGCCTTTCAGAGGTGGGGCGGGTTTAAAGTGCCGTTTTTCTCCAGACAGGCAAGTCGATCCATCTCAGGGGATTTCGTTGCTAAAGAGAAATCACTCCAACATTTGTTTTATGAAGGTATTTATAAACTACGCTAGATCATTTATTAGCTAGAGTAATTTAAAAATCATCTTCTAAAGCCGTGAGCGCCGTCAACGAGAAGGATTTTACGTAAGGGATAAAATAAGGTACACAGTTTATTTTTACATAAAAACGAGCTTCTTAGGAAGCATTTAATCACATTTTCATGTAGCGTAAAGGGGACAACAAAAAAAAATGAGCCGGCAGTGTTTTTCCTGCCGACTGTGGGTTAGATTCACCGCAAACCGCAACGTTCCAATCCACCGCATTCCACTCGCAAGTTGATTTAAATGGCCATTAAAGGCCTCCTCCACGGCCAGAGTGAGCAACACCGCAAGCTGGAGGAACAGCACCTCATATTCCGCTTGGGGAGTCTGCATCCTTTGGGCTTGAATATTGAATTTTCTCAATTCTGTTAACCCTTGCTGTCTCCTCCCCTTCCCACCTCTCCCTCAGCCCTCAGGTCCTGGCATTCCCTCTCTCTCTATCTCCCTCCCCCACCCTAGTCGCACTAGCTTCTCATTTTCACACCACAAACAGCCTACAATGGCTTGTTCCCAGTGATGCTGCCTGACCCGATGAGTTACTCCAGCATTTCGTGTCTATCTTCAAATACTTTCACCGATACTTTCTTGCATATCTTTCATTCATTGTTCTTTATCTCTCCACATCACCGTCTATATCACTCATTTCCCTGATCTCTGACCAGTCTGAAGAAGGGTCTCGACCCGAAACGTCGCCTATCTCCTTCGCTCCTTAGATGCTGCTGCACCCGCTGAGTTTCTCCAGCCTTTTGTGTACCCTCAGACTTTGCTGGCTTTACTTTGCTCTCAATGTAATTCCCTTATCATGTATCTATGCGCTGTGGGCAGCTTGATTATAATCATGTATTGTCTTTCTACTGGCTGGATAGCACTGCACCTCAGTACATGTGTCAAAGTATGACATGATGCGATGCGATACGATGGAACATTATTTATCCCAGGAGAGAAATTGATTTACCAACAGTGATCAAACGCAGCAAGATACCAGGAACATGAAATTCAAGTGACGAGTGGAAAGTCCAGGACTTTTGACTTAGACTTAGCTCCTCCCACGCTGTTGAGTGCATTGGGCAGCAAGCTTTCTCCATTCTGTTCGGGCATGTCTTCCCCCCTCCGTTTCTCCATTCTGTTCGGACGTCTTCCCCCCTCGATAGGTTAGCGTCCCGGGCTTCCAAATCCTTCTGGAATGTTCGCCTCCATGTGAGTTTTGGTCGGCCTCTTTCCCTTCTTCCGTCAGGTTGCCGTGTCACGGCTATCTTAGGTGACATTCTGAGTACATGCCCTGCAGATTTCATCCTGCGTCCCTCTATGTCCTGGCTGAGAGGCTTTGTTGCAGTTTGCCGGTAGATCTCCTCATTTGTGATGTGGTCTCTGTAGCTAGTCTTCAGGATCGTCCTCAAGCAGTGTTTTTGGGATGCATCCAATTTCTTTTTCATCTTCACATTGATTTTCCATGTCTCACTGGCATAGAGCGCTGTAGGGAGGACTACAGACTGGAAGAGGTTGACTTTTAGCATCTTGGATCTCCCGCCACTAGACCGTATTGGCTGCATTCATCTGAAGACTGATGCAGCTTTAAGCTGGTAAAAGCCCTGTCCCACTGTACGAGTTCATTCCAAGAGCTCTCCCGGGTTTGCCCTGATTCGAACTTGGAGATTTACGGTAATGGTCACTCATTGGTACTCGGGGCTCTCGTGGGCATTTTTCAAAATGTTAAAAAATCTTCACTAGTCTTCCCGTGCTTACCTGCCGTTAGTGAGTCTTTCCGAGTACCTGCCGTTAGCGTTACGAGCCGCTAAGGGATGTCCTCGAGCTCCGAAGTACCCACTACGTTCATTCTCTGGGCTTACCATGAGTTTGATATTTTTTTAAAACTCGGGAGAGCTCTTGGAATGAACTCGTACCGTGGGACAGGGCTTTAAAGCTGCATCAAGTCCAGGATTGGAGATGTAAAATGATTAGGACGAGGGTGGGGTGGAGAGGAGGGGATGGGGGTCAGTCTACCCCATGATAAAGGGGGAGGAGTTGTACACTCTGATAGCTACAGGGAAAAGAGATCTCCTGTGGCGTTCTGTGCTGCATCTTGGTGGAACCAGTCTGTTGCTGAAGGTGCTCCTCAGGTTGACCGGTGTGTAATGAAGGGAGTGAGATGTATTGTCAAATATGTTCTGCAGTTTGAGGACAAAAGTAACTAAAATCCAGTAAACAGGCCCGTCGGCCCACCGTGTCCGCAATGACGTAGAGGTATGTAAGTTAATTGGCTTTGCGCATGTGTAAATTGTCCCTAGTGTGTGTAGGACAGTGTTAATGTTAATGGTTGGATTGCTGCTCATTGCGGACTCAGTGGGCCGAAGGGCCTGTTTACTCGCTGTATCACTAAACTAAACTAAACTTCCTCCAATAGCTTGGATTTTTTTTTTAATTTATGCGTCAATCTCATATATAGTACCTTGTCAATTGCTTTTGGGAAATCGAAATACACTACAATCACAGGTTCCCCTCTATCAACTCTACCTGACACTTCTTTGAATGATTTGAGGATGTTTGTCAAACATAATTGATCTTGCATAAACCATGTTGACTAGGTTTGATTATGTTCAGCTTTCCAAAATGACTAGTCTCTTCCTCTTCGATTATCACTAGCATCTTTTCAACAGTACATCTTTGAAAAAATGGCCTGTAATTCTTCACCTCTGACTTGCTCCCTTTTGGAAAAAAAGGAGTCACATTGTTTGCTTTCTAATCCTCTCGAAATATAATCTTCGTGGAAATGATTGAACTTTGTAAAATTGCAACTAACGGCTCCACTCTCTCTACATCCATATCCATCAGGTTACGTGGTGGCATTAATAGCCCGTTTCATTGCACTCTATCTCAAGGCACTATATTTATATGCTCTTTTAGGTGAGGAGGAATTTCTTTAGTCAGAGGGTGGTGAATCTGTGGAATTCTTTGCCACAGAACGCCGTGGAGGCCAAGTCAGTGGATATTTTTAAGGCAGAGATAGATAGATTCTTGGGTACACAAAAAGCTGGAGAAACTCAGCGGGTGGTGCGAAGGAGATAGGCAACGTTTCTAAGGAGCGAAGGAGATAGGCAACGTTTCGGGCCAAAACCCTTCTTCAGACTGATGGGAGGTGGGGGGGGGGGGGGGGGGTGGGTGGGGGGGGGGGTGGGGAGAAGAAAGGAAAAAGGAGGAGGAGGATCCCCGAGGGCTGAGGGAGAGGTGGGAAGGGGAGGAGACAGCAAGGGTTAACAGAATTGAGAACATTCAATGTTCAAGATAGATAGATTCTTGATGAGTACGGGTGCCAGAGGTTATGAGGAGAAGGCAGGAGAATGAGGTTAGGAGGGAGAGATGATTGAATGGCAGAGTAGACTTGATGGGCCAAATGGCCTAATTCTGCTCCTATCACTTATGATGTTATGATATCTGTAAAACACTTGGGTAAAGGACATCAGGATGAAACATGTCTATTTTTTTCTCTGGAGTGTTGGAGGTTGAAGGGAGACCTTGAGTTTTAGTTTTAGAGATGTCTTAGCGTGAAACATGTCCTTCGGCGCACTGAGTCCGCACCAACTGGTAATCACCCCGCACGCTAGCCCTATCCTACACACCGGGGAAAATTTATAATTTATGATTTACATTTTACAGAAACCAATTAACCTGAACCTCCTCTCCTCTGCCTCTTCACCTCTCTCTCCCATGATGTCTGCAGCCTGGTGCTCAGCACTCTTCCTCACCTCGCCATCTTGTTCTCATCTATCACTCCAGACATGTTTCTGCTCATTGCCATCCACCATCTCCTCAAGCCCTCAGCTCCCATCCTCTTCTCGCCAGCGAGGTTTTGCTGATGGTCAGAGCTGGGCAGCACGGTGGTGCAGCGGGTGGAGCTTCTGCCTCACATCCCCAGAGACCCGGGGTTCGATCCTGACCTCGGGTGCAGACTGTGCAGACTTTGCATGCTCTCCCCGTGCCCGCGTGGGTTTCTTCCAGTTTCCTCCCACATCCCAAAGACAGCGTGGGTTTGTAGGGCCGAATGGCCTACTCCTGCACCTATTTTCTATGTTTCTATGCCTACGTTTATGTGGATGGGTGATCAGTGGTCAGTGTGGACTCATAGGAACATAGAAACATAGAAAATAGGTGCAGGGGTAGGCCATTCAGCCCTTCGAGCCTGCACCGCCATTCAATTTGATCATGGCTGATCATCCAACTCAGTATCCCGTACCTGCCTTCTCTCCATACCCCCTGATCCCTTTAGCCGCAAGGGCCACATCTAACTCCCTCTTAAATATAGCCAATGAACTGGCCTCAACTACCTTCTGTGGCAGATAATTCCAGTGACTCACCACTCTCTGTGTGAAAAATGTTTTCCTCATCTCGGTCCTAAAGGAATTCTCTCTTATCCTTAAACTGTGACCCCTTGTTCTTGACCTCCCCAACATCGGGAACAATCTTTCTGCATCTAGCCTATCCAACCCCTTAAGAATTTTGTAAGTTTCTATAAGATCCCCCCTCAGTCTTCTAAATTCTAGCGAGTACAAGCCAAGTCTATCCAGTCTTTCCTCATATGAAAGTCCAGACATCCCAGGAATCAGTCTGGTGAACCTTCTCTGTACTCCCTCTATGGCAAGAATGTCTTTTCTCAGATTTGGAGACCAAAACTGTACGCAATACTCCAGGTGTGGTCTCACCAAAACCCTGTACAACTGCAGTAGAACCTCCCTGCTCCTATACTCAAATCCTTTCGCTATGAATGCTAACATACCATTCGCTTTCTTCACTGCCTGCTGCACCTGCATGCCTACTTTCAATGATTGGTGTACCATGACACCCAGGTCTCGTTGCATCTCCTCTTTTCCTAATTTGCCACCATTCAGATAATAGTCTACCCTCCTGATTTTGCCACCAAAGTGGATAACCTCACATTTATCCACATTATACTGCATCTGCCATGCATTTGCCCACTCACCCAGCCTATCCAAGTCATCTTGCAGCCTCCTAGCAAGACTCGGTGGGCCAAAGGGCCTAATTTCATGCTATATCTCTCTATTAAACTAAACTTCTGCACATTGCTAGGAAGTTGGGTACAACGAAGGCGAGGACTCACGAACATTTTGTTGAACTGCTCGAGGCAAATATGCTTCCAGTTTGATAACTTAGTTCATTCCTATTGTCCTTTGATCTGCTGGCTGATCGAGATGCTGGCATAGACTGGTGAACATCCTCGATTGTACAAAGCTTTAGATGAAAACAAGATAGATCAATCAGTTTTGTTCTCCTTTGAGGGGGGAATAACCTAAGAATCCTCCTTGAAATAACCTTGCCATCTCTCTTCAGAAGCTTGGCCTTGCTGCCGTTACCACTGTAATGCGTTCTCAGTAACCCGACTACTCGGCTCAGTTCGGCTCCTGGCTGATGGCTTCTCCCATGTTAACATGTCACACTCAAACAAAAGACACAAAGTGATTGAGTAACTCCGTGGGTCTGGAGAATATGAATAGGTGACAATTCAGGTCGGGACACATTCTTCTGACCCGAAACACTGCTTATCCACATTCTCCAGTGATGCTGCCTGACCCACTGAGTTACTCCAGCACTTTTTTTTTTACCGTAAACCATCATCTGCAATTTCTTTGTTTCGACAACTCATATCAAGGTGGCACAGCGAGGCAGTGGATGCCTTCCCGTGCCAGAGACCCAAGTTTGATCTTAGCTACGGGTGCTGTCTGTACGGAGTTTGTACATTCTCCCCGTGACCTGCGTGGGTTTTCTCCAAGATCTTCAGTTTCCTCCCACACTCCAAAGACGTACAGGTTTGTAGGTCTTTGGAGTACCTGGTGTCTCAGATAGAACACTGGTCTCGGTGGGATGAAGGGCCAGTTTCCACGCTGTATCTCGAGACTAAACTAATCAGACCAAACTCAGACTATGAATTCAATCTTACATTTGATAATCAATGATTGGTGATAATCAGTGATTGGTACAGCTTACCTAAAGTCTTTTCTTGTTTTGTTAGTTGACGGTCTCAATAATGAATGAATTAATGAATAAGTTTATTGGCCACGTATATTCACATACAAGGAATTTGTCTCGGTGCTCCGCCTGCAAGCGACAACATGACATATAGTGACAGTTAGGAATGACACATAAAACATTAAACATTAATAATTAAGTGTTTGCACTGCTGTCCAAGAGTTTTTAAGTTAATGAACGATTGTTGGTGCAGAACCTGCTGTTTGACATTGTCTCTGATTTGGGGGCGAAAGGATTAATCCGTTTGTTCAGCAGTCTGTGGATGCTCGTGCAAACCGGAATTCAATCTGATGCTTCACTGAGCCGAACATTCTCATCATTCTGTCTCGCCCGTAAGTTGGACTGTAAACCCCTGGTGGTCCCTTATTTCAGAGTGAAAATGAATGGGTTCAGGAGTTCTCAGGCAAGCCATCAGCCCAATCATACTTAATAATTTGGCATCAATGAGCCCTATATGACGATCTGTCACAGGAAATTTCTTCCTCATCTCTTTTCAACTGTGCTTGGGAACTCCCACCACAAGAGTACCGAGACAGTATTAAAAACGCATTAATCAACCAGCGCGATAAGTGGAGGAGTAAAGTGTAGATGATGCACCGTTTGTGGCTCACAGAAGGCTTCGAGGAATAATGGTTTCATTTCCCTAAAAAAAACCACTCCACCCAGTTCAAAACCAGCAGACTGGAGTGAATCCGGCTGGATCCTGCCACTCCCTTCCCGAAACAAAAGAGGAAATACTGGGAACATTCGGCAGGTCGGCACCCGTCTGCAGTTAGAGAAACCGGAGTTAACATTCACGGTGGCGCAGCGGTAGAGTTGCTGCCTTACAGCGCCAGAGACCTCGGGTTCGATCCTGACGTCGGGTGCCTCTGTACGGAGTTTGTAAGTTCTCTCAGTGACCTGCGTGGGTTTTCTCCGGGTGCTCCGGTTTTCTCCCTCATTCCAAAGACATGCAGGTTTGTAGGTTAATTGGCTTTGGTAAAAATTGTAAATTGTCCCGCGTGTGTAGGATAGTGCTAGTTCAAAGTGCTCGTGGTCCTGAACTACCATCCACCTCAATGGAGACCCTCGGGACTATCTTCAATCGGACTTTACTGAACTTTATCTTGCACTAAACGTTATTCCCTTTATCCTGTATCTATGCACTATGGAGGGCTTGCTTTTAGTCTTTCCGCTGACTGGATAGAAATATAGAAACGTAGAAAATAGGTGCAGGAGTAGGCCATTTGGCCCTTCGAGCCTGCACCGCCATTCAATATGATCATGGCTGATCATCCAACTCAGTATCCCGTACCTGCCTTCTCTCCATACCCCCTGATCCCTATAGCCACAAGGGCCACATCTAACACCCTCTTAAATATAGCCAATGAACTGGCCTCAACTACCTTCTGTGGCAGAGAATTCCAGAGATTCACCACTCTCTGTGTGAAAAATGTTTTTCTCATCTCGGTCCTAAAATATTTCCCCCTTATCCTTAAACTGTGACCCCCTTGTCCTGGACTTCCCCAACATCGGGAACAATCTTCCTGTATCTAGCCTGTCCAACCCCTTAAGAATTTTGTAAGTTTCTATAAGATCCCCCCTCAATCTTTTAAATTCTAGCGAGTACAAACCAAGTCTATCCAGTCTTTCCTCAGATGAAAGTCCTGACATCCCAGGAATCAGTCTGGTGAATCTTCTCTGTACCCACTCTATGGCAAGAATGACTTTCCTCAGATTTGGAGACCAAAACTGTACGCAATACTTCAGGTGTGGTCTCACAAAAACCCTGTACAACTGCAGTAGAACCTCCCTGCTCCTATACTCAAATCCTTTTGCTATGAATGCTATCATACCATATGTTTTCTTCACTGCCTGCTGCACCTGCATGCCTACTTTCAATGACTGGTGTACCATGACACCCAGGTCTCGCTGCATCTCCCCTTTTCCTAATCTGCCGCCATTCAGATAATAGTCTACCCTCCTGTTTTTGCCACCAAAGTGGATAATCTCACATTTATCCACATTATACTGCATCTGCCATGCATTTGCCCACTCACCCAGCCTATCCAAGTCACCTTGCAGTCTCCTAGCATCCTCCTCACACCTAACACTACCCCCCAGCTTAGTGTCATCCGCAATCTTGGAGATGTTGCATTCAATTCCCTCATCCAAATCATTAATATATATGACTAAAAGTCTGATCTTGACCGGTTTTGGCTCGCTGTGCTGTGATTTCCGAGAAAACGCTGCCACCCACGGCCGTCTTTTTTGGCCAGCTCGCACAGAGCCCCACTCCGCCTTCCGGGACCAGAGGATTTTTCCCATCGGTGAAAATCAGAGAGATATTAATGTTTTTAACAAATTCCCCATTCTCTCTGCTGCCCCTGCTGGAGGGAAGGGGAGGGACTATAAAAAAGTGGTGTGCCTCACTCAGTCTCTGCAAGATGGAGGAACAAGAGGTTCATGTCTCTCTGAGCTCTGAATAGCACTGGACACATGTCTACTCAACTGTGAATGCCCTTAATGTGGTTTGAAAATAAAAATATAGTAGGTTCGAAGTGAAAAGGCACTGCCTGCAAATGTTTGTTTGGAGGCTTTGGCTCGAAGTGAAAAGGCGCGACTGCAAATGGTGGTTTGGGGGCTTTTGCTAACTTCCTGTTGGCACGGTATATTGATTTTAGATAAAACGCTACCACTTACGGCTGTGATTTTTGGACATCTTACTCAGTCCCCCTCCGCTCAGCAGGTGCAGAGGATTTTTCCCATCAATGAAAAATAAAAGTGTTATTAGTGTTTAAAAAATGTTGAGAATCTCTCTCCTGTCATGAAGGCCACACCTTTTCCGGTGGGAGGGGGAGGGGGTTATAAAACCCGGAAGTGTGGGTGTGGCTCAGTCTCTGGATGATGGGGGAGGAGAGGTCACGACTCAGTCTGAGCTGTGAATAAACTGAACACACTGAATGTCTACTGAACTGTGTGTTTGGTGTTTCGAGTGGTTTTATGGTGCTTTTACCCTGCTTGAAGTGTTATGAAACTGCACTTGAATTTGGTGGCCTTGCCCCCTGCTTGAAGTGGTAAGAAACTGCACTTGACTTTGGTGGCCTTGCACCCTGCTCGAAATGGAATTTCAAGGAATAGCCATGAGTCAACTGCCAGCCCACCAGCAGTGAGTGAGCTGCCAGCACATCAGGCTTGAGGCACTGTGCTGCCACCCCAAGAACCCATACTCCAGAAAGCCCCCCCACAGGCCACCAATATTGGAATTGGTGGAGAGGTGGAATATTGCGTTGGGGGACAAACCCTCCCATGTGAACATTGGACCCAACGGGTCCCACTTAGTCTAGTATATATTGTAAATAGCTGGGGTCCCAGCACTGAGGCTTGCAGTACCCCACTAGTCACTATCTGCCATTCTGAAAAGGACCCGTTTACTCCTACCCTTTGCTTCCTGTCTGCCAGCCAGTTCTCTATCCACATCAATACAGAACCCCCAATACTGTGTGCTTTACGTTTGTATACTAATCTCTTATGTGGGACCTTGTCGAAAGCCTTCTGAAAGTCTAGATATAACACATCAACTGGTTCTCTCTTATCCACTTTACTAGTTACATCCTCAAAAAATTCTATAAGATTCGTCAGACATCTTTCATAAATCCATGCTGACTTTGTCCAATGATTTCACCACTTTCCAAAGAAAAGATAGCGGAGGCAAGTACTGTGTCTACAGCAAAGCTGATAACAGAACAAGAACGTCTACTGGAGTTGTTGACTAAAGTAACAGAGAAATGCACTCAGCTAGAAGGCTATCAGAGAAGACAGAACTTGAGGATCGCAGGGATTCCTGAAGGTCTAGAGAAACACGAAGATCCTCGAGAATTCACTGCTAAACTACTTCAAGCTGTTTTATCTCTGGATGATAAGCCTGTATTAGCTCGTGCACATAGAGTCGGCAGACGACAGACCAGTACAAATGCCCCCCCCCCAAGACAAATGATTGTAAAGCTACAATATGATTTTGTCCTGGAGGATATTATGCGGAGAGCTTCGGGAAAAAAGAATCTGACATTTGAAGGACAAAGAATCAGTATCTACCGAGACTATCCCCAGAGGTTGCCAGAAAACGAAAAAGCGTTTAATGAAGCCAAAAGCCTTATGAGGGGTGTAGAAATTTGAGATACGGTTTGAATTACCCAGTCACCCTAAGAGTTACTTATAACAAAGTGGAACATTTCTTCAAGACCCCAGCAGCAGCCATGGAATTTGCAAAGCAGTTTGACACTTGAAAATTATCTACAAGCAAACATACTGACTTTTACTACTTTTAGAGACCTAGTATGGTCTCTTAACATTCTGTGAGACTTCATACGATAATATGGAATTAGAAGGAACTAGAAGGAACGGACAATGTCATATGGAATGAAGCGTTTTTCTGGATTGGAAGATGCTTGCTGAACACTGACCAATTAGTCATAATATATAACTAACATAAACAAATAACACCACATACTAAAACCATAACGCGGTTTTATTATTACTTATGATTATTATTAAACCAAGATTGTTCACTATTGCTAATTAATATTACTAATAATTAATATCTTATGTCTTGTTAAATTTGGAGATACCCTCCCCTTTTTTTTTTCTTCTTTAATAATGATTTTTTATTTTGTACTTTAAAAATTCTTTATCTCCCGTTTTATAGTTAGATTTTTAAATTAATTTTAGATATACATACTTTTATATGATGATCAATATCACTTTTTTCATTTCTTTAATTTATATCCCCGTTTAAAAATATTATTATGGAATAATAATTCCTTAAATCTAGGAGCTGGCCAAATTAATAACATCAATGCCGGAAGCCTTTAGATGGAATAGCCAATGTAGTATGGCTTACACAAACTACAAATACTTTATTTGTAGTTTTTTCATTCTTTACACACACTATTAATCTCTTTATCTATTCTTTACTATTCTTTTATTACCTATTGTATCTTTCAGTTTGAATGGAGCTTACACATTGGAACAATGGAGATATATTCGTGAAGTACATAAAAGAGATTTAAAATTCATCTATTCGGTGTTCGGGGTGTAAGGTTAGGTCTACTGCACGGACCCTTAGACTCTATTGTAGATTCCCACAAATTTAAAATGCAGGGAACCTTAAAAAGAAATATGGGGAATGAGGGATTAACCTTTTGCAGTTGGATTGTTAAAGGTATCAATGAACCAATAAAAAGAGGAAAATATTGACACACTTAAAGGCAATTAAAGCTGATGTAATTTACATTCAAGAAACCCACTTTAAAAAAAAGACGTTGAAAATAGGCTGAAAAGCCAAATGGATAGACAAAAATATATCACTCTTCTTTTACGCATAAATCAAGATGCGTAGCAATATTATTTCGTAAAAGGTACTTTATTTAAGCAATACATCTACTATATCTGATAAAGATGGCAGATATATTATTGTGATAGGTGAAATAAACAGGGAAAAAATGATTTTCGTTATATTTATGGACCAAATTTTGATAGTCCTTTATTTTTTAAGAAAGTACTCAATAATATTCCGGAATAAACACATTATAATTTGATAATTGGAGGAGATTTTAATTGTACATTAGACCCTTACTTAGATAGATCTTCAAAACAAAGAAAAACTAAATTCACTTACTTAGTGATTTATTAAATGCATTATCCAAACGACTAATATTAAAAGATGTTGGAGAACAGAAAATCCTACTGGTCGGAATATTCCTTTTACTCACAGTACATAAAAACTTATTCAAGAATAGATTATTTTCTGGTAGATGCAAAGCTTATTTCACTTACTTACGAATCTAAATATCATAAATATTATAATTTCAGATCATGCACCATTAACATTTAAAATTAAATAAAAAAATGGTAAAACAGAAAAATTTAGGACAATGGAAACTTAATCCACAAATTTTAAAAAATAAAACCACTCAGGAATATATTATAACTCAGATTAAGATTTTTTTTGAAATAAATGATCAACCAGAAAATATCTCGCTCTTTATTATGGGAAACTTTAAAGCATATCTTCGAGGAATTATGATTTCTTCACAAGCATTCCATAATTAAAAAGATTCGGAAGGAAACAACAGGACTTAGAAAGGGAGATTAAAACAATTAGACATACAGAATGCAATAAAATCAGATATAATAATACATAATAAAATTGTAGCATTGAAATATAAATTAAACAAAATATATACTGATCAAGTTTTAAATATTACCAACATACTAAACAATTGCAGTTTGAATTTGGAGACAAACCCAAAAAATTATTGGCTCGACAATTAAGGAAAATTGAAGCTGAAAAAAATTATACATAGGATTAAATCACAAAACGGTGAATTATTAATACAACCCAAAGATATTAATGAAAGATTTATGCAATATTATAAAATTCTGTATACTGCTAAAGCGACAGTAAATAAAACAGAAATAGATGCTTTTTTTTAAACATATGTAACTTAAAATAATTAGATTTACAAAATAGAGAACTATTAAATGCTGATATTTCAATAAAAGAAATCCAAGAATCTATTAAAATCATTAAAAAATGGTAAAACTCCAGGACCGGATGGTATAGGTTCGGAATTTTATAAAAATTTTCATGATCCAAATGGTCCCATATTTAAAAATCATTATATGAACAGATATATACACAAGAGAAATTACCAGATACACTGAATGAGTCTATATACCCAAAATAAATAAAGATTTGGATGAACCAGGATCATATAGAGCAATTGCTTTATTAAATACGGATCAAAAATTTTTAACAAAGATACTAGCACAAAGATTAAGCAACAGTTGTTAACGAATTAATTCATCCTGATCAAACAGGATTTATACCTAAAAGATATTCTTCATATAATCTAAGACGGTTATTTAATATCATGTATTCGAAAAGAAGTGATAAAAAAGACTTAGTAGTTATCTCGCTGGATGCAGAAAAAGCTTTTGACCAGGTGGAATGGCCTTATTTATTTTCGGTGATGGAAGCTTTTAAGCTTGGTGAGAAGTTTACTACTTGGATCAAATTGTTATATGCAAACCCAACAGCTAGAATAACAACAAACCGTATGTTATCAACTAAATTTAGTTTATCTCGAGGTTGTAGACAAGGCTGTCCTTTATCACCTTTACTGTTTGCGTTAGCAATCGAACCTCTTGCCCAAAGGGTAAGATTGCACCCGGAAATATATGGATATGATACTAAAGATACTAAGAATAAAATTCTCGTTATATGCGGACGATTGTATTACTTTATATCACTAAAACCGGAAATAAGTATCGTTAATTTGTTAAAACTAATAACGGAAATTTGGTTTAATTTCAGGATACAGTATCAATTGGAATAAAAGTGAACTTATGCCAATAGCCATGAATAACTTACAGATATTACAACAATTTCCTTTTAAGATAACAAATGAAAATATTAAATATCTTGGTATTTTGTTACAAAAAGATTTGACTCTCTATTTAATTCTTATTTCCCGTTATTATTGAATAAATTAAATAAAAATATTTTATACTGGAAAAGTTTACCTATTTCAATGTTAGGCAAAATAAACGCAATAAAAATGATTTTTCTCCCACAATTATTATATTTATTTCAATCAATCCCGATATATCTCCCTAAATTTTTTTTTAAAAAGTAGACTCTCTAGTCACTAACTTTATCTGGGATTATAAGAACCATAGAATAAATAAAAAACACTTATGTAAAGCTAAAATAAACGGGGGATTAGCATTACCAAATTTTATGTTTTATTATTGGGCAGTTAATATTAAAAATATGAATTTCTGGTTAGAAGAAACAGATAATAAACCAAACTGGTTAAAAATGGAAAGAGAAGACTGTTTTCCATTTGAAATTAGTTCTATGATATTTGCTTAATACTAATGTACCTAAGAAAATTTATAGTGAAAACTCGATAATAGAAAGCGGAATCCGTATTTGGAAACAAATAAAAGAAAACTTAAAACTAAAATTTTACCGTTAGGTCTTACTATTGCCAACAATTTTACGTTTAAACCCTCAACGATGGATAAGGCTTTTATACAATGGAAAAAATAAAGGGAATTTTAAATATAGGGGATCTTTATAAGGAAAATTTTTTTCTTTCATTTCAAGAGTTACAACAAGCTTACGGGCTTCATAATAATGAATATTTTAGATATTTACAAATCAGAAACTATATCTCTGCAAATACACAAGAATTCAGAAATAGAAAGAGTGAAATTTTAGATGAATGCTTGAATAAACATCCAAATACAGAAAAAAATGATATCATATATTTACAATATTTTGTTGGAAAGTGATATTCCATCATCGGAAACACACAGACAGCTTTGGGGAAAATGAATTAGGTCAAATAATAAGCCCCAGAAATATGGGAAGAAAGCTTACAACACATACATTACTGCTCGTGTTAAATGCTAAACATGCTCTTATACAGTTTAAAATTTTACATAGATACATTACTCCAAATCTAAATTACATAATATATTTCCAAAATTATCGCCTATATGTGATAAATGTCAAATCTCAGAAGCAAATTTGTCACATTCATTCACTAATTGTACGAAGATTGTAGAATATTGGAACGAAATATTTAAGATAATCTCGAATGTTGTTTAATATTACTATGATTCCTGATCCAAAGTTAATAATACTTGGAATACCTGAAACGGAACAAATTAATTACAAGGAATCAAAGAATTTTTATCGACTATTCTCTAATAATTGGGGAAAAAATTAATACTAAAATTTTGGAAAGGCCCTGCATCCCCAACAATTAAAATGTGGAATACAGAAATGTCGGAGACACTTCACTTGGAGAGATTGAGACTTGTCCTTTATGGATAGGTTAGATCTCTTCAAAGGGATTTGGTCTCCATACATTAAAATATTTACAGGGTCATAATGGTTCGGCGCGGGGACTTGACTGAGGCCGCTGAATATCTGAATGGATGAAGAAATACATATAATAAATCATGAATGTTATCTCAAGAAACGGATTATTGAGTAATATTTTATCTCCACCAAACTTTTCACATTTTCTTTTCTATTTTCTACTTTCTATCTCTATCTTTCTATCTTTAAGTAGGAAAAAAAAAGTATAGAAACATATTATTATATTCTTAATATTAGTATGAATATACATATTATTAGTTGTATGAAAATATTATAGATGTCTTATATTTGTAATTATATAAAATTGCGCATTTTCAACTATATAATAATTTTGAAATATAAAGTTAATAATAATACAAACACTCTTATATTATGAAAATTATCATGAATATCATAGAAGTTTGGTTAAGATTGGGGTATTATGTAGTTATATTAGGGGGGATTTGTATTTGGTAATTAGAAGAAATATGTATGGTATGAGAAGTATGAGTATATTGCTTATTTTAGGAATATACTACATACACTCCCAATTATACAAAATAAATAACCAGGAAATGTATAATGGATAACATTACAAATAACACAAACAGTATCAATTGATAATCAATATTATATAATTTTGTATATTATATAATTTTTAATGCCGCATAAGAGTGTACTCTGTATATATTGTTTCTATAATAAAAAAAAATTAAAAAAAAAAAAAAAAAGATTCGTCAGACATGATTTACCTTTCATAAATCCATGCTGACTTTGTCCAATAATTTCACCACTTTCCAAATGTGCGGCTATCCCATCTTTAATAACTGACTCTAGCAATGTCCCCACTACCGCTGTTAGACTAACTGGTCTGTAATTCCCCGTTTTCTCTCCCCATCCTTTTTTAAAAAGTGGGGTTACATTAGCTAACTTCCAATCCTCAGGAACTACTTCAGAATCTAAGGAGTTTTGAAAAATTATCACTAATGCATCCACTATTTCTGTGGCTACTTCCTTAAGTACTCTGGGATGCAGACTATCTGGCCCTGGGGATTTATCGCCCTTTAATCCGTTCAATTTACCCAACACCACTTCCCGGCTAACCTGGATTTCACTCAGTTCCTCCATCTTATTTGACCCCCGGTCCCCTGCTCTTTCCAGCAGATTATTTATGTCTTCCTTAGTGAAGACAGAACCAAAGTAGTTATTCAATTGGTCTGCCATGTCCTTGTTCCCCATGATCAATTCACCCGTTTATGACTGCAAGGGACCTACATTTGTTTTAACTAATCTCTTTCTCTTCACATATCTATAAAAACTTTTGCAGTCAGTTTTTATGTTCCCTGCCAATTTTCTTTCATAATCTAGCTTGCAACAATTTAGCTATTCACTGTACCTCAGTGCACATGGTAATGAATTAAACTAACTACACTGTACTATACTCTCTGATTTACAGGTTCCCAGGGACACATTTGGAGACCGACATCAAGTGCTGCGAGAAGGTCATCAACTCGGTGAAAGAACCCCCTTTGGTCTGCCCGAGCTTTGCTCACCACCCAGCAGAGCGAGACGTTCGTCAGGGAATGTTGCCGACTGGCCCGCTGCAGACTGCGGGAGTACGTGCTGAGGGACGCACTGAAGCTCGGTGCAGCCAACGCCAAGGCTCTGTGGGGAAGGGCCACAGTCTAGGGTCCTTCCACTGCTGCATATTTGAGGGGGGGGGGGGCAGAGTCCAGTGGGGACACCCCCTCAAACAAGCGAAGTGATATCACCCCAGAGGGCCACAAGAGTGGCAAGGGTGTTCGCTTTAAGGATAGTTGCAAACACTGCACAATATGACACTAATGAATGTCGATGCTGAGAATGTCGGAAGAGCTTTTGCACATATTGTATACATTTTTCATCCTGTAAAGTTTATTTTTGGAAATGAATCAGTTCTCAGTCAGCCAGGGTTTAACCTAAACAGCAAAGTCGAACAGGTGTATCGAGTTAAAAACCTGAAATACAAACAGGAAAATGCTGGAAATAATCAGCAAATCAGACAGCATCCGTGGTGGAGAGAAACAAAGTCAATTGAAGGCACATGGATTCTTGCTTGTGATTTTCCCATTGGTGGCGCAGCGGTAGAGGCTATTGTTACCTTACAGCGCCAGAGACCCCGGTTCGATCCTGACTACGGGTGCTGAGGCGTTTGTACATTCTCCCTGTGACCACGTGGTTTTTCTCTGGGTGCTCCGGTTTCCTCCCACACTCCAAAGACGCACAGGTTTGTAGGTTATTTGGCTTTGGTAGATTTGTATGGTTGTGTTAGTTCACGAGGTGGTCGCTGGTCACACGGACTGGGTGGGCCGAAGGACCTGTTTTCATGCTGTATCTCTAAAGTCTGCAGTCACAGGCTTTAACCGAGTTAAACACAATGAAAAACTTGGTATAGTCACAGTGGGTGCTCAATTTATCTCAGGGATCAGGCATCAGGAGGAAACAACACTGGAGAGAACGCTGAAGAAGGGTCTCGACCCAAGACGTCACCCATTCCTTCTCTCCAGAGATGTTGACTGTCCTGCTGAGTTACTCCAGCTTTTTGTGTCTATCTTCGGTTTAAGCCAGCATCTGCAGTTCCTTCTTACACAACACCGGAGAGTATATCTCCACACCATCAAACTGTGCTCGAACCATTCACAGAGGTGACAGTGCAACACAAAACACACTCCACAATCAAGTCCCATACCTCATCTCCAACAGAGAAGAATCGTTGAGCACGGTTTAAATGTAATGAAAAGGAACTGCAGATGCTGGTTTATCCCAAAGAAAGACACAAAATGCTGGAGTAACTCAGTGGGTCAGGCAGCATCTTAGTCACCCATTCCTTCTATCCAGAGATGCTGCCTGTCCCGCTGAGTTACTGCAGCCTGTGTGTCTATTTTTGGTGTAAACCAGCATCTGCAGTTCGTTCCTAAGCATCTTAACACAAGCACTATCCCACAGACTAGGGGCAATTTACAATTTTTACCAGCCAAATGAACCTACAAGCCAGCACATCTTAGGAGTGTGGGAGAAAACCGATCCCGGAGAAAACCCACTTGCAACTTTAGACTTAGCGCGAAAAAAGACACTTCGGCCCACTGAACTCGCACCGACCAGCGATCCCCACAGACGAGCACTACTCTCCACTCACTAGGGACAACTTACAATTTTACCACGCCAATTAGCCTACAAACCTGTGCATCTTTGGAGTGTGGGAGGAAACCAGAGCACCCGGAGAAAACCCACGTGGTCATAGGGAGAACGTACAAACTCTGCACAGACAGCACCCGTAGTCAGGATTGAACCTGGGTCTCCGGCGTTGCAAGCGCTGTTAAGGGCCTGTCCCACTTGGGCGACCTAATCCGCGAGTTCTGGCGTGTTTACCCTCGACTCATACTTGCAGCATGGTCGACACGAGGTCGTAGGAGGTCTTCGTAACTCCTTCATGCTCGAGAGTGGTCTCTGCGTACTCGAGGCCTCAGCTAGATCGCGGTTTTTTTTTCAATATGTTAAAAGATGCCCGCGAGTAAAAAAAGGTCGCCATGGAAGGAATCAATACTTTTTTTACTTTTTGGTCGTATAGGTCGTAGTAGGTCGGCGTGTTAGTGGTAATTAATCGATAGTAGAAGAAGGTAGTCGTAGATAGTCTTCATCATAATCGAAGGGAGGTCTAAGGAGTTCGAAGGAGGTTGTCTTCACTCTCCACTATTCAGTGTCCAATTTTCCCGAAGTTAGGCGAAGCTAGTCTTCTACATAGTCGAAGGAGGTCTTCAACATCATTTTTTCAAACTCTTCAGAACTCGCCAAGTAGGTCGCCCAAGTCAGACAGCCACTCCTTTGACCTGCCTACGACTATGATGAAGACTATCTATGACTACCTTTGACTACCCTCGATTAACTAGGACTAACATGCCGACCTACTACGATCTACTACGACTAAACCTACGAGTAAAAAAAATTATCGATTTTTTCCATGGCGACCTTTTTTTACTTGCGGGCATTTTTTAACATATTGAAAAAACCGCCACGACCTAGCTGAGGCCTCGAGTACGCGGGGACCACTCTCGAGCATGAAGGGGAGTTACAAAGACCTCCTACAACCTCGTGTCGACCTGTGATAACCCCGTACGCTAGCACCATCCTACACACATTAGGGTCAATCTACAAATTCACCAAAGCCAAATCAGCTTACAATCCTGTACGTCTTTGGAGGGTGGAGAAAACTGGAACATGCGGAGAAAACGCATGCAGAGAACGTACTGACTATTACCTCTTACTCTTGCATCTTACGAGAGAGAGAGAGAGAGAGAGAGAGAGAGAGAGAGAGAGCTCAATCTGTACAAGTCACTCATCCTTCACCAGTGCTGGGAGAATTAGCATCCTATTTATACACTCCCACTGTCTCTTATCTCTTTATCTCTTTATCTGTGTCGGACGCACAGCTACCGGGCTGTCATTGATTAATCAAGCCTCTACAGATGGAGGCAGTGATAACCTGAGAAAAATGAAGGTGGACAGAGTCATCAATTGGAGCTGTGCTGAAGGAATGAAGCACAGTGCACCTCAATATTGCAGACAGCTGGCTTCTTCTCTGACTGTAGTCCAGCAAGCAGTGTTCTGAAGAAGTCTGAGGAAAAGTCCCGACCCAAAATATCACCTACCCATTTCCTACAGTGGCCCACTAGCGCAGCGGTAGAGTAGCTGCCTTACAGCGCCTGGGACCCGGGTTCGATCCTGACCACGGGTGCTGTCTGAAAGGAGTTTGCACGTTCTCCTTATGACCGCGTGGGTTTCCTCCGGGTGCTCCGGTTTCCTCACACATTCCAAAGACATGCAGGTTTGTAGGTTGTGTAGGATGGTGGTTTACACCGAAGGTAGACAACAAAATGCTGGAGTAGCACAGCGGGTCAGATGCTATCTCTCGAGAAAAAGAATAGGTGGGGTATTGAGGCGAGACCCTTCTTCAGACTTCTTCATTCTCCAGTCTGAAGGGTCTCCACCCGAAATATCACCTAAGTAAATAAAATGTTTTCAAGATGGTATAGTTCCCAAGTCATGGCAGCTGGAGCATTAATGTACGTCCTGCTGGCTTTGTGTTGTCACTGCTATGAGTGACCCCATCGCAGGTACAAGGACCTTCTGACAAGATGGAGATGTCCAGACAGCACAATCCTAGTTTGAACACTCGATCAGTATTCGAGTTGCATCACAGTTTTAGCTGTGTGTATGTCTTCCTTAGATGGACAGCACAAAGCAACATCTTATATTCTGCTTGGATTTGACAAAGCTGCCCAGCCAGACATCAGAACAGCTATTTTCCACGAGCAGTAGCTCTACTCAATAACCAAAAGTCTTTGGCCTCCTTTTGCTCTGGTATTTTATTTAATTCACATGTTTAATCGATAATGTGTTATTATTAATGTTTAATTTTTTATCGGTCATTCCTAACTGTCACTGTATGTCATGTTGTCACTTGCGGGCGGAGCACCAAGGCAAATTCCTTGTATGTGAATACATGGCCAATAAACTTATTCATTCATTCATTCATAGCTTACAACCTAACGGTATGAACAGTGAATTCTCCAATTCTAGGTAACTAGCCTACAAAACATCTCTGGCCTTTGTTCAACCATCTGCCAATCAAACCCCCTCCACACTGTATCCACCTATCACTCACCAATCTTTGCCCTACCCTTCCTCTCTTCCAGCTTACTCCCCCAGTCCAAACAGGGGGTCCCAACCTAAAATGTCGCCTCTCCACGTACTCCAGAGATGCTGCCAGATGCCAACGCTGCATCCAGTTTGCTAATGGGCCTGTCCCACTTGGGCGATTTTTCAGCGGACTGCCGGCGACTGTTAAATTGCCGGCAGTGGCCTCAAAAACAGGCAACTGGAACGGCGACTGTCTGAGTGGAACACACACAAACACATCGCTTCCTTCACCAGCCCGTTATGCAGGCGGGGGACCGGACAAGCGGGGGTAGGGTTGCCTAAAAATTCACACGGTGCAAAGACAAGGTGATACAGACACACACCGCGATGAACAGGAAGGTTGGCGCTGTAATTAAGATGGCTAAAGCACAGTGTACGGTAAGTCCTTTAAAAGAGGTGGGGGGGGGTAAGAGTGGGGAGAAGGGGGGAGAAGGAGTGGAGACAACTTTTAATAAGCCAGAGATACACGGCTTTGAAGCTCGGCGGACATTAACATTACCGTCGGTTATCCTTGGTTCTGAAAGCTACTGCTTGCCTTTTTTCCCCCCAATGAGCCATTGAAATTCACCGGTCAACAACGGTTACAACCTAAGAGAACCTCCGAGAACCTTCGAACTCCTGGAAACCCACTAGGACCTCCTGGTGACCCACCTACGGCTCGAGAATTCTCACTACTCTCCAAGGCGGCTTCATTCTAGACGCCGCCAATTTTTCAACATAATGAGGCCGCGCCTAGCTCCCAGAATGCGGGAACTCCTCGCGACCATGAAGACGAGGTTGCGAACTACCCGCGAACATGTGGCGACTGCATAGTCTCCTGCAGTCACCTAAGTGGGACAGGCCCATGACTCTCCTTGGATCCCATGCAATTTAACCTTCCAGAGCAGCCTGCCTTGCGGAACCTCAATAAATGGCTTGCTGAAATGAATGAATGAATGGATGAATACCTTTTATTAGCCAAGTATGTATACATACAAGGAATTTTCCTTGGTGCCTTGCTCGCTAGTAACAACACGATCGCGAGTTACAACAACAAGAAACCAATTAAGGAGACAACATCTCCTGCCTTGCGCTCGTCACCTTTTTGATTACCTCTTCACAATAACTCAAAATTAAATTCATAAGGCACAATTTCCCACATACAAAACCATGCAGACTATTCCTAATCAGCCCCTGTATATCCAAATGCATATAAATCTCATCCCTCAGAATCCTCTCCAGTAACTTGCCCAGCGCAGATATTAGGCTCACTGGACTATAGTTCGCAGGCTTTCCCTTGTAGCCCTTAAAGAGTGGGACAACTTGAGCCGCCCTCCAGTCATCCGGCACCTCACCAGTGTCTAACGATGTTTCATATACCTCAGCCAGGGCTCCCACAGTCTCTTCACTAGTTTCCCACAGAGTCCTCAGATAAATCTGATCAGACCAAGAAGATTTGTCTGCCTCCATACATCCTGGGGTGTCTCGTTCCCCTTCGACCATAACATTGATCTCCTTGAAGATGTCCTCATTAACTGTCCTAAGTCCCCGAGCCTTCATGTTTTTCTCCACGGTAGAAACAGAGGAGAAATATTCATTGAGGACCTTGCCCATCCCCTGCAGCTCTACATGTAGATGGCCGATTTTGTGTCTAAAGGGCCCCTATTCTCTCTATAGATAGACACAAAGTGCTGGAGTAACTCAAATGATCAGGCAACATCTCTGGAGAAAAAGGATGGGTGACGTTTCTGGTTGGGACCCTTCTTCAGAATGAAGGGTCCGAACCAAAACTTTGCCCATTCTTTTTCTCCAGAGATGCTGCCTGATCTGTTGAGTTACTCCAGCACTTTGTGTCTATCTTCGGTATAGACCAGTATCTGCATTTCCTTTCTGCATACACATTCTCTCTCTAGCTACCCTCTTTCCATTTAATGTACTGATAAAAGTACATTGTTCTTAAACCTGTCCGGTTGGATATTCCCTGCATTCTTATGTCTATTTCAGGTTTCCAGCACCTGCAGTATTTTATTTTAATTTTGTTTAGTTTAGTTTATAGATACAGCACGGTAACAGGCCCTTCGGCCCAACGAGTCCGCACCGACCAGCGATCCCCGCACACTAACACTATCCAACACACACTGGGGACAATATACATTTAAACCAAGCCAATTAACCAACATACCTGTAAGTCTTTGGAGTGTGGGAGGAAACCAAAGATCTCAGAGAAAACCCACGCAGGTCACGGGGAGAACGTGCAAACTCTGCACAGTTAAGCACACGTAGTCAGGATCGAACCCGGGTCTCTGGCGCTGGAAGGCTGCAACTCTACCGCAGCATCACTGTGCCACCCGAAACGTAAGCAAACAAGTGAAGCTTTTATACACTAATCCGACAGCTAGAATATTGACAAATCAAATGCCTTCAGCTAAATGTTCTTTATCTAGGGGTAACAGGCAAGGATGTGCCCTTTCTCCAACGTTATTTGCTTTAGCCATAGAACCCCTTGCCGAGAGTATCAGGTCCCATTCAGACATTTATGGATATAATACCAAATATACCTCCAATCAAATGTCATTATATGCAGATGATGTAATTTTATACATTAGTAATCCTCAAGTTAGTATTCCAAATGTTTTAAACATTATAGAACAATTTGGTTCTTTTTCTGGATACAGAATAAATTGGAACAAAAGTGAAATCATGCCAATAAAAGAACAAGACCCTTCTCAACTCCAACAATTTCCTTTCAGAATCGTTACTGAAAAGTTTAGATATCTTGGAATTTACGTGACGAGAAAGTATTCCTCTTTGTTTAAAATAAACTGCCCACCATTCATCACTAAATTGCCTGATACAATTTAAAGTATTGCATAGGTTATACTACTCAAAGACCAAATTGGACAAGATCTTCCCAACTGTCTCTCCTCTTTGTGATAAATGTCACTTTCAAGAAGCCACTACCAAGATAATCTAACGGCATCTCAAAGACGCTTCCTTGACTATGGTTTAATAACTGCGAAAAAACTTATACTTAAATTCTGGAAAAAGATAACCGTCCCCACAGTGAAGATGTGGATCACAGAAATGACCGAGGCACTACATCTAGAAAACATAAGGCTTGGCTTGACTGACAAACAAGATCAATTTTCCAAAATATGGTCTCCTTTTATTGAATTTCTTCAACGACTAATGGTTGAACACAAATTCACAACCGGCGCTAGGATCAGGTGAGCGGGCGTAAGGAAGGGCAGTGGGATATATCTCTGTATCTTTCACTTCTTTGTTCGTTCTGGGGTTTTTCTTTTTTCATTTTCGTGTCTTTTTCGAAATTTCTTTTTCTTTTCTTCTTTCTTTCCCTTTTTTCCTTTTTCATTTTTTTCCGATTTAGTTATTAGTTTATAAAATGTTAAAACTGAAGATTGATACGAAAATTGTATAATTGTTATGTCGATTACTTTCACTTTGTACAATTGCTTCTAATCAAATAAATATTTAAAAAAAAAACAACGAAAAAACTCATGCAAACAAAGTACAACTTAAACCTCAGGGACTGAATTTATCCTAATAAATTCCAACCTCATTCCTGCCTGCTTGCCACAAATCTTTTTAAAGGGATTGAATAATTTAACACAAACTAATTATGGCAGAAACATGTTCCGTATATTTAAGCCTCTGTGGGCAAAGGCCATCAGCAAATCTCTAGAATTGTTATAGAAAATAAATCCTGAGCTTAAAGAATTGCAGAGGAACATGCGGAACAGGAGTAGCAGAGGGCCATTTGGCCCATCCAGCCCATGCTGCTATTTATCAAGATCTTGGCCTCCATATCTCTTCATAACTTCATTATGCTGTGGTGGATGTTTGTGTTAAATTCTATCGTGTATTGTGTGTTCTTTTTTTTAAGTGTATCGCTGCCTAGCAAATTCATTTCACTGCACTTTCGTTGGTGCATGTGATGAATAAATTTGACTTTAACTTTGTAGTAACAGGAGCAGAATTAAGCCATTAAGTCTACACCACCATTCAATCATGGCTGATCTATCTCTCACTCCTAACCCCATTCTCCTGCCTTCTCCCCATAACCGCTGACACACGTACTAATCAAGAATCTATCTATCTCTGCCTTAAAAATATCAGTGGTCTTGGCCTCCGCAGCCTTCTGTGGCAAAGAATTCCGCAGATTCACCACCCTCTTGATTCCTTTAATATCCAGACATACATTGATGGTTTGAATTACTCAGAATCGTCAGCTTTCTATGTTAGTGCAGTCCAAAGGATCACCACCTCCAGTGTGAAGGTTTCTCCTCGTCTCAGCCCTAAATGGCCTCTTCATTATTTAGACACTCTGAACCTGCTACTGGGCTCCTCAGTCACGGTGGCGCAGTGGTAGAGCAGCTGCCTTACAGCACCAGAGACCCGGGTTCGATCCTGACTACGGGTGCTGTCTGCACAGAGTTTGCACATTCTTCCAGTGACGACATGGGTTTTACCCGAATGTTCTGGTTTTCGCCCACACTCCGAAGACGTGTCGGTTTTGTAAGCTAATGGACTTCTATAGATCTTCCCTGATGTGCAGGATAGAACGAGTGTACGAGTGATCGCTGGGCGGCTGGGACTCGTGGACTGAAGGGCCTGTTTCCACACTGTATCTCTAAGCTAAACTGATAAAAGATAGGGAACAATTACCATTTGCCATTAATGTACCTATAAACGTACATTATTCTTAAACTTCTTCTGTTGCATATTCCCGGCATATCATTTGCCGTGGTGTTCCTCTAGTCACAGCGTGACAACAAGAGCATTCATTTTACTTCGGAGTCACGTGAGTGACTACGTGAAGACCCCGCCAGCACGCATGCGCGACATATCGTCGAACGCATTGCGGAAGCGACAGTCGGGAGGAGCGCCGCTCCTCCAGCGCAAGTTTTGAAAAATTACTGAAGGTAAGTCTTACCTTTTCTGGTGAGCGTGGCGACTCGGTGTGATTTCTTTTTCAGAACGGAGGAAGCACCATGGAGTCGCGTAAGGGAGAGCAGCAGCTGATACCGCTGCTGTGGAAGCAGCCAGCAGCGTGCCGTCTCTCCAGAGCTGCGGGTGCTGCCAGCAGCTGCCGGCTTCTCGCCGCTACAGACCGCAGGTGCGCCGCGGTCGGCGGCAAAACCACCCGGAAGTCGGACAGGTTCGTTGACTCGGCTGGGTCTGGACCTGAAGACACCCCGTTCACGGATAACGACGGCGGGCGTCTTTCCCGCGGGGGCGGATGGGGAGCAGTGCTCCAGCGTGACCTGCTTATGCAGGGGCAGAGTCACAGTGGGTCTCCTCGCAGACCCACGGCAGCATCCTTTCAAGGACTGCCAAATGTCTCACCCTCTTCGCAGGGGAGCATTAGGGGTCAGAGCTGGCTGACCCTGAAGAAGGGGCAATGGCTGAACAGTCAACTGTGAGGGGTGCCAGAAGAGAGAGCAGCAGAAGAATTGTGGGAACACATGCTGTACCAACTCAGGAAGGACTGCCTATACAAAGCTGCAAGCCAGTACAAAATACATGGATACAAACCAGCTACAGGAGCAAGCCATTAACTTTATGGCTGGGAAGTACATTGCTCCAGAGAACTCCATTCTCTTAAAGTACCAGCAGTCTATGACCCCATCTGGGGCAACAGGAGCCCATCTATAAGGAGCCAGGAGGGGAAGCTCCAGAGGAAACTGCTGGCTGCTAAAATCACAGCAGTACCAGGACAACTGATTTGCCTGAAGAGTTACTAGATGCTCTAGCAGACTGTGTAATACTCAGTGGAGATTAACAGTTACAGGAAGAGCATCATCAAGAAGTGCGGAATTATGCAAGACAAGTAGCACACAGGCGCCAAAATTGCTGTTGGGGGACCTCCCGAAGCAGGTGAAAGACCTGCATGAGGAAGCCAAGGCTATAGGCCTGATCAAGGTGCCAAGCACCTCTAAAACCCACTATCAACAGCGGCAGCACCCCTACACACCCACCAGACATCGGTGCTATGGAAGACCATCTGGTGGTGAAAGCTCGAAGGCCGGCCCACCTGCACAGCAGTCTTTCAGACCATGGCCCAGCCCGGCCTTCATGGAAAATGCGCCAACCCCACAACGCAGCAACACAATACCAGAAGAAACAACTGCGGATACAACCCACACAACACCGGTAACCATGGAGGTAGGTGGGTCTGGTTGTCTTAAAAAACATTGCATGTCCGATTCATCAAAAATTGGGGGACGGTTGCACTTGTTTCATCATGTGTGCTGCACTTTTACCTCTGAACCTTTACATACTCGGAAGTATTCAGAATTACAAAATTGAATTTGTATACGAACTACCGTCCCAGTTCAGCATACGCCTAGCAGGAAGTTCATACTTCACAAAAAGAGAGAACAGCAGGCCATGCTGTTAAGACTAAACACAAAAGGGATTGAGAAAACAATCAGAGAATTTCAAGAGTTCGTATCAAATATATTTATAAAAAACTAAATTCTATCATTACAGATTTGACCGAACTAAATACTTCCGTTCAGTATGCCCATTTCAAAATAGACACGTTTGTCACACACAGGATCATCGTAATACCTGAAATTTATCTGGATGGGACAGCTATGGCAGTATGCCTTATCCAATGGGTTGTCATCAGCACCCAGGCTATTACAAATTTATTAAAACCAGCTTTAGCATACTTAAAGAAACATAACCATATCGTCATGGCTACCTTGATGATATTCTCATTGTAGGTGAAAATTGGAGCTGGCTACATTGGTGGTATCAGCCACAACACAGAGATTTAACGTACATCCAGATAAATCAAAATTGGAACCCTCCACTACCATGGATTATTTGGGGTTCACTATTGACTCTGTTCATATGTCTATCACCTTACCACCAAACAAAGTGACAGACTTGATGGGAGTATGCAAAAGCCTCACTGGCATCAGGGAACCATCCATTCGGCAAGGAGCAAGAGTGATTGGGAAATTGGTGGCTGCGTTCCCAGCAGCACAATTGGACCACTCCATTATTAAAACCTGGAAGAGGGAAATTTTAGCTCTCAAAAATCATGCAGGCCATTTGAATAGGCCTATGCAACTACCAGGGAAAGTAAATCAGAATTAAACTGGTGGATAGAAATGTTCAACATTATCCTAACCCCATCACCCCATTCTATATCCCTAGGGTACATTACAGACTGATGCCAGTGCTAAAGGTTGGGGAGCAACTAATACCACGCAAGTTGTGGTGGCAGATGAGTGCACAAAAAATTATTCTGTTTAAAGCACTAGGAATTAATTATCTAGAAATGCTGGGAGCGTTTCATGGACTCAGGGCCTACTGCTCAGATGAGCACCAGTTGCATGTATGGTACAAATTGATACCACAGTGGGGGCCTATATATAATCATATGGGTGAAATAAAGTCGATATCATGTGATGAATTGCCTAATAATATCTTGCACTGGTGTCTGGGAGAGAGATTTGGATCTCAACCACTTACCTTCCAGGTAAGCTAAATACAGTGGCAGACACCAGGTCACGTAAATTCAACGACAACATTAAATGGATGTTGGATCGGAAAGTGTTTACAGATATTATAGACCGGTATGGGACACCAGATATCGACCTTTTTTCCATCCAGACTAATTCACCAACTACCAACATATGTTGCTTGGGAACCCTCCCCATGGAAGGTTGGTTAAGAAGGTTCAATCTTTGGGTGTTAATGGCGGAGCAGCAAGATGGATTCAACAGTGGCTGAATGGGAGATGTCAGAGAGTAATGGTGGATGGCTGTTTGTCAGGTTGGAAGCCAGTGACCAGTGGGGTGCCTCAGGGATCTGTGTTGGGTCCACTATTGTTTGTCATGTACATCAATGATCTGGATGATGGGGTGGAAAATTGGATAAGCAAGTATGCAGATGATACTAAGATAGGTGGTGTTGTGGATAATGAAGTAGATTTTCAAAGTCTACAGAGAGATTTGGGCCATTTGGAAAAGTGGGCTGAAAGATGGCAGATGGAGTTTAATGCTGATAAGTGTGAAGTGCTACATCTTGGCAGGACAAATCAAAATAGGACGTACATGGTAAATGGTAGGGAATTGAGGAATGCTGTGGAACAGAGGGATCTAGGAATAACTGTGCATAGTTCCCTGAAGGTGGAATCGCATGTAGATAGGGTGGTAAAGAAAGCCTTTGGTGTGCTGGCCTTTATAAATCAGAGCATTGAATATAGGAGTAGGGAAGTAATGTTAAAATTGTACAAGGCATTGGTAAGACCAATTCTGGAGTATGGTGTACAATTTTGGTCGCCTAGTTATAGGAAGGATGTCAACAAAATAGAGAGAGTACAAAGGAGATTTACTAGAATGTTGCCAGGGTTCCAGCAACTATGTTACAGAGAAAGGTTGAACAAGTTAGGTCTTTATTCTTTGGAGCGCAGAAGGTTAAGGGGGGACTTGATTGAGGTCTTTAAAATGATGAAAGGGATAGAGTTGACGTGGATACGTTTTTCCCATTGAGGGTAGGGAAGATTCAAACAAGAGGGCATGACATGAGAATTAAGGGACAGAGGTTTCGGGGTAACGTGAGGGGGAACTTCTTTACTCAGAGGGTGGTGGCTGTGTGGAATCAGCTTCCAGCAGAAGTGGTGGAGGCAGGATCGATTTTAACATTTAAGAGTAAAGTGGATAGGTATATGGACGTGAAGGGAATGGAGGGGTATGGTCTGAGTGCAGGTAGATGGGACTAGGGGAAAACAAATGGTTGGCACGGACTGGAAGGGCCGAGAGGGCCTGTTTCCGTGCTGTAATTGTTATATGGTTATATGGTTATTACCAGACCCAGGGGCAGCAGCGATGGACGATTTTTCGCTGCATTGGGGGGGGGGATTTGTTTTGCTATGCATTTTCCCCTTCTGCCTCATCAGGCGAGTCTTACAATAATTAAACAAGACGCCGCAACGGGTACCATGGTTCCCAACAGTACAAAGATGGTCTCAGAACCCTGCATCTGGATCAACAACGGCCAAGGAGGTTGGCACACCCCGTGCGGGAAAGTATCCGTGCCATGACTGTATGAACTTGTTGATTTGCAGTTTCTGAACAGGCCATTTCTGGATACGGACTCTCCGACAGGACGATCAATGCCATCTCAGCGTCGTGCAGGGAGTCCACGAGAAGACAGTACCTGACATATGTCAGGAAATGGGAAGTGTTCTGCACCAGGACGAACACTACATATGACTCAGCCACCAACGCTGAAGTGCTGGAGTTCTGGCCACCCTTCATTTCGATGAAGGATTGAGTTACAGTGCCATTATTGTGCAAGGAGTGCCCTATCTAATATCTGGGCAGAGGGAGTGATCACCTGGCTATAGGATCACACCCACTAGTACCTAAACGAATGAGGGGTATTTGTACTCTATCCCCCCAAGCCCAGATACACCCATATATGGGACATAGGTAGTACACCATGTTACGAGGATGGACACCAATATCGGGGCTCACTCTGGACAAACTAATATCCTAGATGGGAATGATTATGGCATGGATCAGCACAACGGGTCCAGTCCTTACACAAGCTAGTATAGGACGTCATGTTTGTCACAAATGGCAGATAACCTGCTACATACAGGGGTACTTAAACAAGACTGACCCGTTTCCTCTGGCCAATATTAGAGTTCTGGCCTATCCTGCAGATAGTCGGCCCTGCATTGTGACACATATTTTCCAATATATAGTCACCAAGACACTTATAGGCACGGAGAGAGCTTTCTCATTAGCCATAAATGCCCTCACCTAAGGTCACAGTGCAAACCATATCCAGATGGTTAGGGTGGTATTACGTGCATTGGTGGATACTAATGTTTCGAATCTCACTCCAACAGGGCTGCATCTACATCGGACGCTAGGATGATGGGAGTTCCTATGGACCACATCCTTGCCACAGCGGGGTGGAGCAATGAACGCATTCAATGCTTTATAATAAACCCGTGGCCGATCCTGAGACGTTTGCAGGGAAAAATTAAGTTCTGTAAAATAAATTACCCAATATGGGGCATATTATTTTAGGTATGAATAATACCTTTATTGTTTTTCAGCACAGTGTCGTGTGTGAAATACGTTCATCCTCCTTCCCAGAATGTCAGTGGTCTCGTTCCAGGGCATGAAATCACAGAGCTTTGAAATCTTCACGTAGTCACTCACGTGACTCCGAAGTCAAATAGTAAGATTAAATGCGAACTTACCAGTTTGAAGTTTGATCTTTATTTTATGAGGAGTTACGATGAGGGATTACGTGCCCTCCGCTCCCAAAACCCTCTATTATAAAGTTCAACTGGTATGGAAGTTCTCTCTTATCTTACTATATTAGTCTACTCTGGTATCTGTGATTTCACACCACTGCTTTAAAGAATGTCGCGCATGCGTGCTGGCGGGGTCTTCACGTAATCCCTCATCGTAACTCCTCATAAAATAAAGATCAAACTTCAAACTGGTAAGTTCTCATTTAATCTTACTATTTATTCTCACTCTTTCCTTTCCGCCTGATGACTAATTCTATGTCAGTATATTACCCCAGTGTATACTACAGAGTCACAGTATATTACCCCCAGTATACTACCACTAGTATACTACCCCCAGTATACTACCCCCAGTATACTACCACTAGTATACTACCCCCAGTATACTACCCCCAGTATACTACCCCAGTATATTACCCCAGTATATTACCCCAGATATTACCCCACTATATTATCCCAGTATATTACCCCAGTCTGGGGCAACAGGAGCCCACTATATTACCCAGTATATTACCCCAGTATATTACCCCCAGTATATTACCCAGTATATTACCCCAGTATATTACCCCAGTATATTACCCCCAGTATATTACCCCCCAGTATATTACCCCCAATATACTACCCCCAGTATACTACCTCCAGTATATTACTCCAGTATACTACCCCCAGTAGATTACCCCAGTATACTACCCCCAGTATATTACCCCAGTATACTACCCCCAGTATATTACCCCAGTATACTACTCCCAGTATATTACCCCAGTACTACACCCAGTATTTTACACCCAGTACATTATCCCAGTATATTACCCCAGTATACTACCCCAGTATATTACCCCTGTATACGACCCTCAGTATATTACCCCAGTATACTACCCCCATATATTACCCCAGTATATTACCCCCAGTATATTACCCCAGTATACTACTCCCAGTATATTAAGTATACTACGCCCAGTATTTTACACCCAGTACATTATCCCAGTATATTACCCAGTATACTACCCCACTATATTTACCCCAGTATATTACCCCAGTATATTACCCCCAGCATATTACCCCAGTATACCCCCAGTATATTACCCCCAGTATACTACCCCAGTATATTACCCCAGTATACTACCCCCAGTATATTACCCAAGTATACTACCCCCAGTATATTACCCCAGTATACTACCCCAGTATATTACCCAGTATACTACCCCAGTATATTACCCCAGTATACTACCCCCAGTATATTACCCCAGTATACTACTCCCAGTATATTATCCCAGTATACTACCCCCAGTATTTCACACCCAGTATACGCCCAGTATACTACCCCAGTATACTACCCCCAGTATATTACCCCAGTATACTACCCCCAGTATATTACCCCAGTATATTACCCCCAGTATACTGCCCCAGTATACTACCCCCAGCATATTACCCCCAGTATATTACCCCCAGTAGATTACCCCCAGTATATTACCCACAGTATATTACCCCAGTATATTACCCGAGTATATTTACCCCAGTATATTACCCCCAGTAGATTACCCCCAGTATATTACCCCCAGTATATTACCCCCAGTATACTACCCCAGTAGATTACCCCCAGTATATTACCCCCAGTATATTACCCCAGTATATTACCCCCAGTATATTGCCCCCCATATACTACTCCCAGTATATTACTCCCAGTATATTGCCCCAGTATATTACCCTAGTATATTGCCCCATATATTACCCCAGTATACTACCCCCAGTATATTACCCCCAGTATATTACCTCCATAATATTACCGCAGTATATTACCCCAGTATATATTACCCCCACTATGCTACCCCAGTGTATTATCCCAATATATTACCCCCAGTATATTACCCCAGTATATTAGCCCCTGTATATTTCCCTAGTATACTACCCCCAGTATATTACCCCAGTGTATTACCCCAGTATACTGCCCCCAGTATACTACCCCCAGTATATTACCCCCAGTATATTACACCCCAGTATATTACCCCAGTATATTACCCCAGTATATTACCGCCAGTATGCTACCCCAGAATACTACCCCCAGTACACTACCCCCAGTATATTACCCCCAGCATGGACGATTACCCCAAGTATATTACCCTTTTGCAGTATATTACCCCCAGTATATTACCCCCAGTATATTACCCCCAGTATACTACCCCCCAGTATATTACCCCCAGTATATTACCCCAGTATATAACCCCCTGTATATTACCCCAGTATATTACCCCAGTATATTACCCCAATATATTACCTCCAGTATATTACCCTAGTATATTGCCCCATATATTACCCCATTTCTGGCATACGGACTCTCCGACAGGACGATCAATGCCATCTCAGCGTCGTGCAGGGAGTCCACGAGAAGACAGTACCTGACATATGTCAGGAAATGGGAAGTGTTCTGCACCAGGACGAACACTACATATGACTCAGCCACCAACGCTGAAGTGCTGGAGTTCTGGCCACCCTTCATTTCGATGAAGGATTGAGTTACAGTGCCATTATTGTGCAAGGAGTGCCCTATCTAATATCTGGGCAGAGGGAGTGATCACCTGGCTATAGGATCACACCCACTAGTACCTAAACGAATGAGGGGTATTTGTACTCTATCCCCCCAAGCCCAGATACACCCATATATGGGACATAGGTAGTACACCATGTTACGAGGATGGACACCAATATCGGGGCTCACTCTGGACAAACTAATATCCTAGATGGGAATGATTATGGCACTTGGATCAGCACAACGGGTCCAGTCCTTACACAAGCTAGTATAGGACGTCATGTTTGTCACAAATGGCAGATAACCTGCTACATACAGGGGTACTTAAACAAGACTGACCCGGTTCCTCTGGCCAATATTAGAGTTCTGGCCTATCCTGCAGATAGTCGGCCCTGCATTGTGACACATATTTTCCAATATATAGTCACCAAGACACTTATAGGCACGGAGAGAGCTTTCTCATTAGCCATAAATGCCCTCACCTAAGGTCACAGTGCAAACCATATCCAGATGGTTAGGGTGGTATTACGTGCATTGGTGGATACTAATGTTTCGAATCTCACTCCAACAGGGCTGCATCTACATCGGACGCTAGGATGATGGGAGTTCCTATGGACCACATCCTTGCCACAGCAGGGTGGAGCAATGAACGCATTCAATGCTTTATAATAAACCCGTGGCCGATCCTGAGACGTTTGCAGGGAAAAATTAAGTTCTGTAAAATAAATTACCCAATATGGGGCATATTATTTTAGGTATGAATAATACCTTTATTGTTTTTCAGCACAGTGTCGTGTGTGAAATACGTTCATCCTCCTTCCCAGAATGGCAGTGTGTTGGTCTCGTTCCAGGGCATGAAATCACAGAGCTTTGAAATCTTCACGTAGTCACTCACGTGACTCCGAAGTCAAATAGTAAGATTAAATGCGAACTTACCAGTTTGAAGTTTGATCTTTATTTTATGAGGAGTTACGATGAGGGATTACGTGCCCTCCGCTCCCAAAACCCTCTATTATAAAGTTCAACTGGTATGGAAGTTCTCTCTTATCTTACTATATTAGTCTACTCTGGTATCTGTGATTTCACACCACTGCTTTAAAGAATGTCGCGCATGCGTGCTGGCGGGGTCTTCACGTAATCCCTCATCGTAACTCCTCATAAAATAAAGATCAAACTTCAAACTGGTAAGTTCTCATTTAATCTTACTATTTATTCTCACTCTTTCCTTTCCGCCTGATGACTAATTCTATGTCAGTATATTACCCCAGTATACTACTCACAGTATATTACCCCCAGTATACTACCACTAGTATACTACCCCCAGTATACTACCCCCAGTATACTACCCCCAGTATACTACCCCCAGTATACTACCCCCAGTATATTACCCCAGTATATTACCCCCAGTATATTACCCCAGTATATTACCCCACTATATTATCCCAGTATATTACCCCAGTATACTACCCCACTATATTACCCCCAGTATATTACCCCCAGTATATTACCCCCAGTATATTACCCCCCCCAGTATATTACCCCCAGTATATTACCCCAGTATATTACCCCCAGTATATTACCCCAGTATATTAGCCCCAGTATATTACCCCCAATATACTACCCCCAGTATATTACCCCAGTATACTACCCCCAGTATATTACTCCAGTATACTACCCCCCAGTAGATTACCCCAGTATACTACCCCAGTATATTACCCCAGTATACTACCCCCCAGTATATTACCCCAGTATACTACTCCCAGTATATTACCCCAGTATACTACACCCAGTATTTTACACCCAGTACATTATCCCAGTATATTACCCCAGTATACTACCCCAGTATATTACCCCTGTATACGACCCCCAGTATATTACCCCAGTATACTACCCCCAGTATATTACCCCAGTATATTACCCCCAGTATATTACCCCAGTATACTACTCCCAGTATATTACCCCAGTATACTACGCCCAGTATTTTACACCCAGTACATTATCCCAGTATATTACCCCAGTATACTACCCCACTATATTTACCCCAGTATATTACCCCCAGTATATTACCCCAGTATATTACCCCCAGCATATTACCCCAGTATACTACCCCCAGTATATTACCCCAGTATACTACCTCCAGTATATTACCCCAGTATACTACCCCCAGTATACTACCCCCAGTATATTACCCCAGTATACTACCCCCAGTATATTACCCAAGTATACTACCCCCAGTATATTACCCCAGTATACTACCCCCAGTATATTACCCCAGTATACTACCCCCAGTATATTACCCCAGTATACTACCCCCAGTATATTACCCCAGTATACTACTCCCAGTATATTATACCCCAGTATACTACCCCCAGTATTGTACACCCAGTATACGCCCAGTATACTACCCCAGTATACTACCCCCAGTATATTACCCCAGTATACTACCCCCAGTATATTACCCCAGTATATTACCCCAGTATACTGCCCCAGTATACTACCCCCAGTATATTACCCCCAGTATATTACCCCCAGTATATTACCCCAGTATATTACCCGAGTATATTTACCCCAGTATATTACCCCCAATAGATTACCCCCAGTATATTACCCCCAGTATATTACCCCCAGTATACTACCCCCAGTAGATTACCCCCAGTATATTACCCCCAGTATATTACCCCAGTATATTACCCCCAGTATATTGCCCCCCATATACTACTCCCAGTATATTACTCCCAGTATATTGCCCCAGTATATTACCCTAGTATATTGCCCCATATATTACCCCAGTATACTACCCCCAGTATATTACCCCCAGTATATTACCTCCATAATATTACCGCAGTATATTACCCCAGTATATTACCCCCACTATGCTACCCCAGTGTATTATCCCAATATATTACCCCCAGTATATTACCCCAGTATATTAGCCCCTGTATATTTCCCTAGTATACTACCCCCAGTATATTACCCCAGTGTATTACCCCAGTATACTGCCCCCAGTATACTACCCCCAGTATATTACCCCCAGTATATTACACCCCAGTATATTACCCCCAGTATATTACCCCAGTATATTACCCCCAGTATATTACCCCAGTATGCTACCCCAGATATACTACCCCCAGTACACTACCCCCAGTATATTACCCCCAGCATATTACCCCAAGTATATTACCCCAGTATATTACCCCCAGTATATTACCCCCAGTATATTACCCCCAGTATACTACCCCCAGTATATTACCCCCAGTATATTACCCCAGTATATAACCCCCTGTATATTACCCCCAGTATATTACCCCAGTATATTACCCCAATATATTACCTCCAGTATATTGCCCCAGTATATTACCCCCACTATATTATACCCCCAGTATATTACCCCAGTATACTACCCCACTATATTACCCCAGTATATTACCCCCAGTAATATTACCCCCAATATATTACCCCCAGTATATTACCCCAGTATATTACCCCCCAGTATATTACCCCAGTATATTACCCCCAATATATTACCCCAGTATATTACCCCCAGTATATTACCCCCAGTATACTACCCCCAGTATATTACCCCCAGTATACTACCCCCAGTATACTACCCCCAGTATATTACCCCAGTATACTACCCCCAGTATATTACCCCAGTATACTGCCCCCAGTAGATTACCCCAGTATACTACCCCCAGTATATTACCCCAGTGTACTACCCCCAGTATATTACCCCCAGTATATTCCCCCAGTATATTACCCGCCGTATATACTACCCCCAGTATATTACCCCAGTGTACTACCCCCAGTATATTACCCCCAGTATATTACCCCCAGTTAAGTGTTCTGACCTGTTGACCACTGGACCTTATTAAAAGTTTCCTATAAATTCAAATGTACCACAATCAGTGACTCGTCTGTATCTATTCTGCTAGTCACATCCACAAAGAACTTAGATTTAGTCAAATATATATTTTCCTTTCTAAATCCTTGCTGATTTAGCTCAATGTTATTTTCCTTACTAGATATCCCGCTGTTATACTCTTCATTAAAAATTCCAGCCACTTACCAGCTGCTTGTGCAATACCAACACATTTGATAGTTCCCTGCTTTTTTCTCCTTTCTTAATTACACCTCCTAATGCACACGGTGGCACAGCGGTAGGGTTGGTGCTTCGTAGCGCTAGGCACCTGGGTTCGTTCCTGACCACGGATGCTGTCTGTGCGATGTTTGTATGTTCTCCCTGTGACCACATGTGTTTTCTCCGGGTGATCCGGATTTCTCGGGATCTCCGGTTTCCTCCCACACTCAAAGACAAACAGGTTTGTAGGTTCATTGGGTTTGGTATGAATGGAATTTTTTCCCTAGTGTGTGTCGGATAGTGTTACTGTGCGGGGATCGTCGGTCGCTGCGGACCCGGTGGGCCACAGAGCCTGTTTCTGTGCTGTATCGCTAAACTAAATTCCCTCTAATTGTAGAGACGTAGAGAGATACGGCACAGAAACAGGCCCATCAGCCCATCGAGTCTGCTCCCACCATCTATCACCCATTTTCACTAATCCTTCCCTAACCTAACCACATTCTCATTAACTCTCCCCTAATTAACATAGAAACATAGAAAATAGGTGCAGGAGGAGGCCTATTCGGCCTTTCAAGCCAGCGCCATTCATTGTGATCATGGCTGATCGTCCCCGATCAATAACTCGTGCCTGCCTTCTCTCCAATTCTCCCACTCTCCCAGAGGCAACTTAAAGCGGCCAATTTAAACCACGTCAGAATGTGCAGAGGAACATATCCACTTGGTGATAGGGAGAGTGTACACAGACAGCACCCATAGTCAGGATTGAACCGGGGCTCTGGTGATGTGAGGCAGCGGCTCTACCAGCTGTGCTGCCCTAATCCACAGCACAATTCCTCAATCGATAGAATTCCAGGAGACATTCTCCATAACATTCATTATCTCCATAACTTTCACATGTTGATGATTGGAATGTGATGGAAAATTGGAGGAACAGCGCCTCATATTTCGCTTGGTGTTGATGTTGATTTCTCTAATTTCAGGAAACCCTCTGAATTCCCTCTCTCTCTGCCCCTCCCCCACCTGTCAGTTTCACTGTCCGCATCCATATACCCCTTCGCTATCACCCCTTCCACAGCCAACAATGGACCGTTGTGGGCTCCACCTTTCCTTGGTCATCTGTGCTGGCTCTGATTTGTTCAGAACCTACTCATACCTCGAGGTTCCTTCCCCCCTGACTCTGATTCCGAAGAAGGGTCTCGACCTGACACGTCACCTAGTCCTATTCTCCAGAGACGCTGCCTGACCCGCTGAGTAAAGCCCCACTTAGGAGACCTAAACAGCAACCTCTGGTGACCTTGCCCACCACCCAAAAAAAATTCAAGGTCGAGGTGACCTGTGACCTCCTACCAGCTCCTACGCACATGTTGAAAACCTTCCTCGACTATGAAGAAAACCGGCTTCAACTAGACCTGCGACGAAAAAATTATCGCTTTTTAAAACGGCAACTGATTTTTAGTCGAGGCTGGTTTTAATCATGATGAGAAAATAGCAGCAACCTAGATGAAGCCTCGACCACACGGAAACCACTTTCAACTATTAGGGAGAGTGACCAAAACCTCCAGTGAACTCATGGAAACCTTGGGTGGCCTTGGGCAAGGTCACCAGAGGTTGCTTTTTAGGTCTCCTTAAGTGGGACAGGAGCTTTACTCCAGCATTTTGTGTCTGCATTGGCTTTTAGTCTGCCTATCTCCCCCAGTGCTACCTTATGCAAAGACTTATTACCTTCATTTCATTACTCTAATCAAACCATTGTTTCACTGGTATTTCTGGCAGGTTTTTAAAAAAAATCTCTTTTTCCAAGAAGACAGAAACAAAGTCGTCAGTCGTTCAATCCCTCTTCCAGTTCCTTATTGCTCATCACACGATCTCCCATCTCTGTGTACACAGGCCCCACATTTGCCAGTATTCTCTGTAAATACTCATGGAAATGCTTACATTTCATTTTTAAGTTGACTCCCACGTTCTTCCTTCCCTTTTAAAATTAATTTCTTGGTCCTCCTTTGCTGAGTCCTAATAATACTCCCAATGCTCAGGGCTATTGCTATTTCTGGTAACTTTCACGAGACTCTTCCTTGGATTTAATATGGTCTTTAATTTCACCTGTCAGCCGCAAATGGACCACATTCCCCCTTTGGGATTCTGTGCCTTAAAAGGAACATTGTTTGTTTCTGCAATTTATGCATTATTTCTTTTAAATGATATCCGTCGCTTGTGAAACTTTCCCTCAAACTTTCCACTGTCTTTTCCCATTGCCCTCTGCCAATTCACCCCACACACCTTCATACCTTCCTTGCCTTTAGGTTTAAGACCTACTTTAAGACCGAACGACATTACTTTCAAATGCAGTGTGAAGTCTTATCTATTGTGGCAAATTTCCTGAAAGCCCCTTTTACACCAAGATTATTAATTAACCTTTATTTTCCCCTCATTGCTCCTTAATGGAACTCTCCTTTGAACTCAGCATGGCCCAAGGCAGTTTACTGAAGCACAAACAGACAGAAGGATTGCACATTTTGTGTTCTGGGAGTCCTTCTGAATCTTGGGCGAAGCCACCTTAATCTGATTCTAACCTCAGCATCCGAAGCAAAAATAATGAGCAAACAAACGTTTCTTATCCAACTCATGGCAAGGGACCTCTCTCCTAGAGTTCACCTCATTAACCTGCACACAATGAATGCTTTCTGGCAAGTGTTGTTCCAATGAGAGCAGTGTGCAGCCTATTCTCCTCCTAAAATAAATAGGATGCTCCCAATATTCGCAGTAGTAATTGGCCTGCAGAGAATCCTTAAATTCTGCACATAGTGTGAGAGAATGTAATGAGTAGGATATATATATGTGTGTGTGTGTGTGTGTGTGTGTGTGTGTGTGTGTGTGTGTGTGTGTGTGTGTGTGTGTGTGTGTGTGTGTGTGTGTGTGTGTGTGTGTGTGTGTGTGTGTGTGTATATATATTTATATTTATATTATATACACATGCACCAATCCTGCTAAGTGTTTTTATGCCTGTGGCTGCAAATGTTAATAACAGTAGCTGACAAACATAATACAGTGTAAAATTATTTACATCGATTACCAAAGCTGTGAAGTGCTTGGTGAAAGAATGCCAGATCTTCCAGCAGCAACGCATAGATTGTTCTGTGCTTGAGTTTCAAGTTCAAGTTTAAGTTCAAGTCCGTGTTTATTCCAGTTAATGTACAGTGAAATCTGAGTTACCATACAGCCATACTAAGTGAAAAGAACACAATACACACATTAAATAAAATGTAACATAAACATCCACCACAGTGGAGTCCACATTCCTCACTGTGATGGAAGGCAAAAAAGTTCAATCATCTTCCTCCTTTGTTCACCCGTGGTCGGGGCCTTTGAACCCTCCGCAGTTCGCCGCTGCAGGCTGTCTGATGTTCAGGCCCTCTCGTCGGGATGACCGAAACTCCGACGTTGGGATGGGTCAGAACACTCCGTGGCATGGAGTTCCTGAGTCGACCGCTTCTTACCTGCCAAGGAGAGGCCTGTGGTGTTAAAAGTCCACAGGCCCCTCCTTGGCAGCTCCAGGCCGGTCTGCAGGAAAGGCCGCACCAATCCAGTTGTTAGGCCGCGGGGGGGGAGGGGGCTTACTACATTCCAATTATGTGTTTGCATTTGTGCGTGTGAGGGAGCAGTGAGACTGTGTGTGTGTGTGTGTGTGTGTATGACTTGTTTGTGTGTATGATCATGCAAATTTACATGTAAATGTAGAGACATAATACAGGAGCAACTCAACGGGCCAAGGCAGCCCCTCTGGAGAAAATGGACAGTAGATATTTCGGGTCGGGACCCTTCTACAGACCCCACCAAAAACGTCACCTGTCCGTTTTCTCCAGAGATGCTGCCTTGACCCACTGAGTTGCTCCAGCATTTTGTGTCTATCTTTGGTATAAAAATGCATCAGCAGTTCCTTTTTACTGCATGTGAATGTGTTGATTGTGTGTATGTGTAGACTCTACATGTTTATGCATGAGTGCATAGTCATCTCAAACTTTGCCTTTGTATATAGAGTCATAGAGTCATACAGTGTGCAAACAGGCCCTTCGGCCCAACTTGCTTACACCGGCCAACATGTCCCAGCTACACTAGTCCCACCTGCCTGCGCTTGGTCCATATCTACCAAACTTGTCCTATCCATGTACTTGTCTAACTGTTTCTTAAACGTTGGGATAGTCCCAGCCTCAACTACCTCCTCTGGCAGCTTGCTCCATACACCCACCACCCTTTGTGTGAAAACGTTACCCCTCAGATTCCTATTAAATCTTTTCCCCTTCACCTTGAACTTATGTCCTCTGGTCCTCGTCTCCCCTATTCTGGGCAAGAGATTCTGTGCGTCTACCTGATCTATTCCTCTCATGATTTTATACACCTCTATATGACCACCCCTCATCCTCCTGCACCCCAAGGAATAGGGACCCAGTCTACTCAACTTCAGACTACAGCTCAGACCCTCTAATCCTGGCAACATCCACGGAAATGTCCTCTGAAACCTTTCAAGCTTGACAATACAACACAGTGCCCAGAACTGAACACAATACTCTTTTTAATTTTTTTAAAAATATTTTATTTATTAGAGGTAAATACATCAATGTACTTCACATATATATTTTTACAATCATTGCACCCCATAATTTTATGGCTTATAAAGAAAAAGAATAGAAAGACAGAGAGTGAAATAGGTGAAAAGAGTTGTGATAGTGAAAGAGCGTGCCAAAAGGGAGAAGAAACCCTTGGTCAAAGAATTAGAGAAAGGGGGTTAAGAGATAGACCCTAAAAAAAAGGAAAAGGAAAAAAAAAAGCCAGTTACTCTGTTATATATATCACGTAAAAGGAATCCACCAACTTCATAGTTTTTCATCCCCCCCTACCAAGGCCTGAGGTACTCCAGCACCCTCTCTTTGTAGCAATTCTATAAATGCAGACCACGTCTGAAAGAAGCGTTCTGATTTTCCTTCCAGGCGGAGTCTCATATCTTCCAGATGTAGTGTTTCAAACATAGTTGAAATCCACATATTTAATGTTGGTATAGGAGCATTTTTCCAGAATTTTAAGATTAGTTTTTTTCCTATTATTAAGCCGTAATCAAATAAATTATTTTGATACGCATTTAATTCCGGACTACCTTCTGTCATTCCGCAAATAATCCATTCTGGTTTTGGTGTCATTTTTATTTTAAACACTTTTGTGAAAATTTCAAAATTTCAATCCAAAACCTTTGAATTTTTGTACAAAAGATGAATGAGTGCGCTATAGTAGCTTCTTGACACTGGCATTTATGAATTGGTGAAACGTTAGGGAAAAATTTATTTAATTTAGTTTTTGAGTAGTATAATCTATGTATAATTTTAAAATTGTATTAAAGTGTGTCTTACGTTAATTGAGCATTTGTGCACATTTAATAAGTATTCTTTCCACCTTTCATTGGAAATGTTTATGCTTAGTTTGTTTTCCCACTCACCTCTAATACCTTCCGTTGTTGGGATTACTGCACTTAGTATAATATTATATATATGTGAATTAAATTTGGTGATTCCGCCTTTGTATTCATTACTTCATCTAGTAAGTCTAATGGCATTTTGTGAAATTCATGTGCATGTTTTTTCAAATAATCACATATTTGGAAATATTTAAAATACTGATTGTTACCCAGATTGTATTTTAGTTGTAATTGTTTCAATGATAATAGTTTTCCCGTATCATACAAATCTCCCAAAGTTTTAATTCCTGCTCTTTCCCATTGTATGAATGCTTTGTCTATAATCGAGGGTTTAAACAGAGGGTTTTTAGCAATAGTAGATAGGAGAGATAAGTTTCTTAATTTTAAATTGTATTTTATTTGTTTCCAAATTCTGATTGTACTATGTATAATTGGGTTTTTGTTGTAGTTTGTATTATTCACCGTCATTGGTGAAAGAAGCATCGCACCAATATTAAAGGGGGAGCAGTCCTCTTTTTTCATAATGATCCATTCCGGTTGATGAAGAGCATTATCCAACAATTGAATCATATTCTAATATTTACCGACCAATAATAATACATAAAATGAGTGAGTGCTAATCCCCCAACTACTTTGAGTTTATTCAGGTGTGGTCTTTGTATTCTATGGGTCTTATAATCCCAAATAAAATTTGTAATATCTGAGTCCAATTTTTTAAAAAACTTTTTGGGTTGATATAGTGGGATTGATTGGAACAGGTATAGAATTTGTGGTAGAAAAATCATTTTTATGGTGTTTATTCGACCTATTAAGGACATCGGGAGCATTTTCCAGAATTTAATTAAATGATGTAATTTCTTAAGTACAGGGTTATAGTATGCTTTAAACATGTCTTGATATCTTCTAGTAGTTTCAATGCCCAAGTATTTAATTTTTTCCCCAGCTATTTTAAAAGGAAATTGTACGAGATGTATAGAATCTTTCGGTTTTATTGACATGATTTCACTTTTAATCCAGTTTATTCTGTAACCTGAAAATGAACCGAAATCCTCAATTAAATGTAAAATATTGGGTATAGTGATATGAGGCTTTGTGATGTACAAAAGTACATCATCAGCGTATAATGATATTTTATTGTTTGAATAATTTGTCTTATATTGTGGATATTCGGATGTGTTCTAATACTTTCCGCTAGTGGTTCAATTATGAGGGAAAATAACAATGGTGATAATGAACAACCTTGTCTATTACCCCTTGACAGTTGAAATTTCGTGGATAAAATATTATTAGTTAATATTCTGGCCGTTGGCTTATTATATATTAATTTAATCCATTGAATGAAATTCTCTCCCAGTTGAAATTTTTGCAATATCTTAACCATATACTTCCATTTAACCTGATCGAATGCTTTCTCTACATCCAGCGAAAGATTTGGATCTTTAGTTTGGTGTGAGTGCATTATATTAAGCAGACGTCTCAAATTATTAAATGAATGTCTCTTAGGGATAAACCCCGTTTGATCCGGATGTATTAGTTTAATGGCGCACTTACTTATTCTTCTTGCTAATATTTGTGCTAATTTTTTTTATCTGTATTTAACAACGCGATAGCTCTATAGGATCCAGGTTCTTCCTCATCTTTATCTTTCTTAAGTATTAATGTAATCGTAGATTCTGCTAATGTATCAGGCAATATTTGTTCTCTGAAAGTGTGTGTGTACATTTTCTGTAGACGAGGACTAAATATATCATAAAAACCTTTATAGAATTCATTACTAAATCCGTCGGGACCTGGTGTTTTTCCATTTTTTAATGAGAATATTGTTTCTTCTATTTCCTTATTTGAGATTTGTGCTCCCAATTCTTCTTGTTCCTGCAATTCTAGTTTGGGAAGATTGCAAATATCCAGAAACTCAGTGATTGTGAACACAATACTCCATAGTGGTTTCACCAACGTCTAACACAACTGCAACATGACCTCCCAATAATATGCGTGCATCATCATGTGGATGTGCATATGTGCATGCATGTGTGTGCACATGCGTGCATGCATATGTGCACGTAAGCAAATACATGCGTGGGATTCCTACGTAGGCTTGTGCCTACGTAGAGTACTTGTGGTTACTTTTTGTGTGTTTTGTGTGTTTTTCCCATGACTACTTTGTGTTTACTTTTCAAATGTCATTCAGTTGAAACACATTGCAGGATGTAACAAAGGATCTGGAATTGACACAGCAGTTGCCTCTCTCCTGCTAAGTATTCTCAACATTATCTACCTCTGAGACTTTCAGCATCTGCAATATTGTTCTTTGTCTTTTTATTCAAAGCTGTTTCAGAGTCCAACTGCCTGATAGAATATCAAACAGCCAAGTATTTAAAAAAAATATTGCTCAGGAAAGAAAGCTACTATAACAGAATTATTAAAATTGCACCATTGGAATGTGTGATAGGTTCCTTTACATTGATGCTCCCGAACGCAAGTAACAAAAGTAATTCTTCTAACAAAACGTCCTTTACTGAGGGTGAACAGCAGTTAAGCAGCAACAGTGCCTCATACAATGATGTGCCATTCCATATGGTATGCACTATTCTTAAAGCTGTTCACACAACCAAAATATTACATTGCTAACAAACTCATGACAACAGCACAGTCTGCCCTCATTATTACAGACCTCTCCACAACGGATTTCAGTTATGGTAGATGGAGCATCCCCTTATAGTGGATGAGGTAGTTAGAGACTGCTTATAGTGCCTCAACTACCTTCTCTGCCAGCTTGTTCCATACACCAGCCACCCTTTGTGTGAAAAAGCTACCCCCTCAGCTGCCTATTAAATCTTTTCCCCACCTTCACCTTAATCCTATGTCCTCTGGTTCTCAATTGCTCTACTCTGGGCAAGAGACTCCGTGCGTCGAGCTGAAATATTCCTCTCATGATTTTGTACAGCTCTATAAGGGGAATGCTAAAGAATGTCATCTTGACGCAAGCTGCATGTTCAAGGACAGTTAACAATAATGGCAGTATCAAAGACTCGATTTCCAAGGCAAAGTCAGGGATGAGATCAGGGCGACTTGCTTCACGCGGTGTGGCGGACACCACCCACTGCATATCTGCCCATTCAAAACTGTAAACTATTGCAAAATGGCAGAAAAAGGTGTAGATATATACTCAACATGTATGCTTAAAGGCAAGCAAAGCAGCCACAGCAACTCCTGGACAGGATACAACTACAGAGGAGTTACAACGTGAAATGTCACTTCTCCATGGATGCTGCCCGACCCGCTGAGTTACTCCAGACTTGTGCCTTTCCTTGGAAAACAAGCATTCAGTTCAGTTCAGTTTTGTCAGCTTTTGTTGCGTGCTAACAAGTCAGCGGAAAGACAATACATGATTACAATCGAGCAGATACACATTGAGGGAATGACGTTTAGTGCAAGATAAAGCAAGTAACGTCCAATCAAAGATAGTCCGAGGGTCACCGATTTGGCAGATAGTAGCTCAAGACTGCTCTCTAGATTCCTGTTTCTACTCCAGGACAGAGAGGAGGTTTGCACAGTATTGAAGTTCACATGAACACTGAAGAAGTGAGCTAATATAGTACTTATTCCACCAGCAATAATGGCAGGAAACGTCAAGGCAAACATTTGGTTAAATGGTCAGTGCTTCCAAATAAGCATCTACCTGGTGACAAATTGCTCAGCTGTGGTCATAGACAGAGATCAAAGAGAGTTCAGCCAAGTACCACTAAGAGGGAGTGTGGTCAACTTGAAAACATGTTCAGGTCAAGTGTTGAAGGCAGGAGGCCTGACAAAATATCCGACATGTCAGAACTGCCAGCAAGAAGAATTACCAGCGGCACCGACTGATTACACTAATCGACCAACGCTGATGAACAAAGATTGGCTCGGAGAATTGAAACTAGATTGGAGAGAGATGTTCAGCCTGAATGCTTCAAAATCAGATTTAGTCAGACAATTGGAAATTATCCAAGCATGTTCCCAGATACCAAATATGGGTTATTATTAGTTATCATGTTCATATCCGTATCAAGCCAGGTGCCAACCAAAGCCGTGACTATTGCTGATGTATTGAAGCATCAGATGGTGGAGTAATAAGGTTAATTAGTGCAGTGTGAGTAAAGGCAAGCTATAGTACATGTGCAATCTCAAAAGTAGCCTAAAGGCCCTGCCCCACTTGCGTGTCCTTGGCACGCAAATTACGTGACCTCGTCGTCGCCTTGAGGCGCACGGGCATCGTGTGGCCGCGCAGGGCCGGTCCCACTGAGAAGCGCGGAGGGGTATTTAGTTGTGCGCGACGTCGCACGGGGCTAAAATCTTCGCACGCCAACGGCCTGTCGCGTAACTGACGGCCAAAGTGGGACAGGCCCAGGACCCTGGCGCGATGCAACATCTCACCTTCAACAGCAGCAGAAGCAGGCAAACGATCGCCGAGCTCGGCCTGGGGCTCACGGCTGTTGCGGATCCGGATCCGCCCCCACTTCGACTCCCAGAGCAGGGCCAAGAAAATTGAAGATAGACACAAAATGCTGGAGTAACTCAGCGGGACTGGCAGCAACTCTGGAGAGAAGCAATGGATGACGTTTCGGGTCAAATCCCTTCTTTCAGACTGTAGAAGAGTCTCGATCTGAAACGTCACCCATTGCTTCTCTCCAGAGATGCTGCCAGTCCCACCGAGTTACTGCAGCAATTTGTGTCCATCTTCAAATGACGTCACGCGCTCCAGAAGGCTGTGCGGACGCATGAAGTCGCGCCTCAACGTAAGTGGGACAAGATCTTGATGCGCACCAGGCTTTTCAACAATGTGATGATTACAAGGACGCATTGAACCTTGACAACCTGCCATTGGGGAGCCTGAAAACGAATGTCCAGGTTCAGTAGCTTCCTCTCTACAGCCGTTATTTTATTAAATACTACAATCTATTAAACTACTACAATTAAATACTACAAATAGTACTACTCGCTAGCAGCTCATCTGCCCTTTGACAGGTCTTGTATTTGGTCCTGCCGGGGGTCCACAGCCCCCTCCTCACCTGGCAAACCAGGAGGGGGAGACGGTTTAGTCACCGACTATCCGACCATGGAGTAGGTAGCACGGGATTACATGGTACCCATGGCGGGGGGATCTCCCCCCAACCTGACCCTAAAAGCCAGCAAAGTCCGATCAAAGATTGCCCAATGAGGTAGATAGTAGTTCAGGACTGCGCTCTGGTTGTGGTAGGATGGTTCAGTCATCTGATAACAGCCGGGAAGAAACCGTCCCTGAATCCAGTGCAGGACCAGTGAGCAGGTCCAAGGCTGAACTCATTTGTCACCTCACATCTGACAAACTTGAAGCAAGTCATCCCTGATCCTTCCTAAAAATAAATAGAAGCTGCCCAAAGAAGAAAATCCTTACTCGTAAGGTGGTCAGATTGCTACACAAACAGAATGAAAAACTCAAAAGAAGCAAGTGCACTTCGACTGAAATTTTTTTTAATTATCTTGGGCTAACAGCAGATCTTTGCAGAAACAATGAGCTGCAGGTGCTGGCCAACAAAAAAAAAAGGACGCAAGGTGTAGGAGCAACTCAGTTGATCAAGTGGCATCCCAGGAGAACGTGGATAGATGACGTTTCGGGTTGGGACCCATCTTCAGAATGATTGGACCGTCGGTAACGGCAAGTGCAGAGGGTCCTAGGCCCCGACCGCGGGTGAACAAAGGAGGAAGATGACTGAACTTTATTGCCTTGCATCACAGTGAGGAATGTGGATTCCATTGTGGTGGATGTCTATGTAAAATTGCGTTAAATGGTATCGTGGCTTTTCCCTTAGTGAGGCTGTATGGTAACTCAAATGTCACTGTACCTTAGTCGGTTAAGTGACAAGAAACACACATTTGAACTTGCACTTGAACCTGAGTGGGGAGAGAAGCTGGAAGAGTGGAGGGGCAGGACAAAGCTTGGCAGGTAGTAGGTGGATGCAGGGGAGGGGGCGTTTCAGATAGGCAAATGGTTGGACAAAGGCTAACCTCGGATCACATCTTGTCCAAGAAAAGGGTGAAGCAAATGTGAATGCAAGGAAACATGAAGACATTGTCAAATGTAGCCCATTATTGTCAAACTTTGCAAGGTCGCGGGTTGAGTGAGCATCGTTTATTTTGGCTATCAATATCGACTGGTTTAAAAAATAAAGAGCTTTGTTGTACCCGATTGTCTTGAATCGCCAAAAGTTAACCCTTCTGCTTGCAGCCGAGGAGAAATGAAAGAGTAAACTAGAAGAAAGGCACAAAGTGCTGGAGGAACTCAGCGGGTCAGGCAGCATCTCTGGAGAATTGGATAGATGCCCTTTCATGTTGGTTCCCTTCTTCAGACTAATTGCAAAGCTGGAAAAGAGGAGGGCAAGACCAAGTGTGGCGGTGATAGGTGAACACAGGTGAAGGTTTAAGTAGGCAGATTGTTAGACAAATGTTTGGTGTGAGCCAAAAGGATGGAGAGTTGTGAATTGTGAAGATCGAGGATAGAAACGTTGCGAATTGTGCAGCTGGATGAAGGAACGTAGGTGGAGGTGGAGGGGAGAAGACAGTGCATGGTCTGCCGCCGTTCGGGGGGATGGGGGAGAGGTGGATGGGGCGAAGAAAGGGGCAATGTTTGGGGGTAAAGAGGAGGGGGGGAAGAGGAAGGGGAAGGGGTTGTTTGTAGAAGTTACTTAAAGTTGGATAATTCAATGTTGTAAACCACCCATGCGGAATACAGGGGAGGGGGCGTTTCAGATAGGCAGATGGTTGGACAAAGGCTAACCTTGGATCACATCTCGTCCAAGAAAAGGGTGAAGCAAATGTGAATGTCAAAGTCAAGTCAAGTCAAAAGAGTTTATTGTCATGTGTCCCTGGCAGGACAATGAAATTCTTTCTTTGCATAGCACAACAGAACACAGTAGGCATTGACTACAGTTATATACCTAAATAAACACATTAATTAATAAATTAATAAAGTGCAAATAACAGATGGGGTATTAATGTTCAGAGTTTTGTCCGAGCCAGGTTTACTAGCCTGGTGGCTGTGGGGAAGTAGCTATTCCTGAACCGGGTCGTTGCAGTTCTCAGGCTCCTGTACCTTCTACCCAAAGGTAGCAGGGAGATGAGTGTGTGGCCAGGGTGGTGTGGGTCCTTGATGATGCTGCCAGCCTTTTTGAGGCAGCGACTGTGGTAAATCCCCTCGATGGAAGGAAGGTCAGAGCCGATGATGGACTGGGCAGTGTTTACGACTTTTTGTAAGGAATGCAAGGAAACATGAAGGATTGTCAAATGTAGCCCATTATTGGCAAACTTTGCAAGGTCCCGCAACCGTACTGACACCATTATATTAGTGACTGAAGACTGATGGAAATGGGGTAAAGAACTGAGAACAGAATAAAGACCAGAAAGAACGTATTACTCATTTCCCAGCTACTTTTCTGTCCGCTATGCTGTTCTCGATTCTTTATCCCATTCACGTTGAAACCTGTGACTGCTTCTTTGGATTACGGATAGGAGCTGTAATTAGTTAAGTCATGGGTGACACTCAAGAAAAAAAAAACTTTAGAGTCTTCAACACATACATTGACAAGCGTGAAAAACCTTGAAGGAACAGGAGACGGAGGTCGCAAGGGAATGGCAGAGTATTAGTTTAGTTTGGAGATACAGCGCGGAAACAGGCCCTTCGGCCCACCGGGTCCACGCCGACCAGCGATCCCCGCGCATGTACATTGTCCTCCACACACTAGGGACAATTTACATTTACACCAAGCCAATTAACCTACAAACTTGTACGTCTTTGGAGTGCGGGAGGAAACTGAAGAATCGAAGATCTCGGAGAAAACCCACGCAGGTTCACGGGGAGAGCGCACAAACTCCGTACAGACAGTGCCCATAGTCGGGGTCGATCCCAGGCCTCCAGCGTTGCAAGCCCTGTAAAGCAGCAACTCAATTTTTTTCTACCTTGACCAGCCTTGAACCCAAAGAGACCCCCACCAAAGATATGCGAGCAAATATCTGTTAAAGAAGGAACTGCAGATGCTGGGAAAATCGAGGGTTACACAAAAAGCTGGAGAAACTCAGCGGGTGCAACAGCATCTAAGGAGCGAAGGGGATAGGCAACGTTTCGGGCCAAAACCCTTCTTCAGACCCTTCTCCAGTCTGAAGAAGGGTGTCGACCCGAAACGTTGCCTATCTCCCTCGCTCCTTAGATGCTGCTGCACCCGCTGAGATTCTCTAGCCTTTTGTGTACCCTGCGAACAAATATTGTCCATTCCACTTCCTCCACCAGCACTCTCTCGCAGAGCTTGTTCACCATAATGATCATAAAGTTCTCATTATATTGAAGACTCTTGTGGTTGTGAGTGTGATCCAGAGGGTACCCAGCGGAGACGGTGGAAGAATTGATCCAAAGCTCTGCTGGATGAAGTTAAGCAGTGACACCTTTCTCGTAAAGATACAACATCAACAACATCTTTTTCTTTGAGAAGATCAAAGGACCTGTAACTAGGCTGGTTTCATAAATAATGTAAAGCATGTATGAATCATTCTTTCTTTTCACAGAAGGGAAAGCAGTGCAGTGTGTGTAACATTCATGTGGGATGCTGGGAGTGGAATAAACAAGTTAAGTTTAGGAAATTATTTGATGTCTGGAACTCACTGCTTGAAAAAGTGACGGAGCCAGAGGCATTTAGAAAATTGAATAATCTTCACAATGGCATTTGAGGAGCTATTATAATCTGTGGGGTTATGGATCGGGAAGTGGGAACAAACTAAAGTTCATTTTTGGCCAACATAGACTGAATGGTCTCCAACTATTCTTAAGATCCCCCCCAAAAATGGTGCAACGATAGAGTTGCTGCCTTGCACGCGCTTGCAGCGCTGGATTCCATCCCGACTACGGGTGCTGACTGGAGAATTAGATAGATGCCCTTTTGTGTTGGTTCCCTTCGTCAGACTAATTGCAAAGCTGGAAGAGAGGAGGGCAAGACCAAGTGTGGCGGCGATAGGTGAACTCAGGTGAAGGTTTAGGTAGGCAGATTGTTAGACAAATGTTTGGTGTGAGCCAAAAGGATAAAGAGTTGTGAATTGTGAAGATCGAGGATAGAAACGTTGCGAATTGTGCAGCTGGATGAAGGAACGTAGGTGGAGGTGGAGGGGAGAAGCCGGTGCATGGTCTGCCACGGTTCGGGGGATGGGGGAGTGGTGGATGGGGGGATGAAAGGGGCAAGGTTTGGGGGGAAAGGGGAGGGGGGGGGGAAGACAGAGGAAGGGGGAGAGGTTGTTCGTGGAAGTTACCTAAAGTTGGATAATTCAATGTTCATACCGTTTGTAGATGATATGTGTGTACACCTTTAATTGATATTAACAATGTCCATGCTAACCACTCCCCCACCAGTTAGTATAATTGTAACTCACACGCCCCTAGCTCTTTAGTGATCGTGACAGACCACGTACAGCCAGGGCTATATATAATGTATGCTGAATAAAGTAGTGAAAACTTTAAGGTGTCTGTTAACCCTATCTACACCGTTGTAAGCCACCCATGAGGAATATGAGGTGCTGTTCCTCACTATGGCAATGGAGGTGGCCTGGGATAGAAGGCCCATATGGGAATGGGAAAAGGGAGTTACGATGGTGGGCAAGCGGGAGATTCAGTGGGCCATGGCGGATGGAGCACAAGTGTTCAGCTAAGCGGTCGCCGACTCCACACTTGGCGACTAAGAGAATTGGACACAGCAAGGAAAAGACTTGGTCAGCACGACGCTGAAGGAAAGATGTGAAGTCAGTCACACTGACATTTAAACACCAGGTCAGTGTCAGTGTGGGGATGTAAAGCCCCTGTCCCACTTTCCCGAGTTACTCACAAATTCTCCCAAGTTTTCCCCTTGATTCAAACTCGGAGAATGTCCGTAGCGAGTCCATATGAGGCCGTAGGAGTCCGTAGATGTTTCGTAGCGGCTCGTAATGCCAGCCGTAGGAACCCGGGGCATCAGGTAAGTCGGGACGTTTTTTCAACATGTTGATAAATGTCCACGACTAAAAAAAATAGCCCGAGTACCTACGGATGGCCATTACCGTAATTCTCCAAGTTTGAATCAAGGGTGTAAACCAGCACCAGATACAGTATGTGATTCAAGTTCATCTTTAATCAGCACTGAGACCTTAACAGCATAAAGGATGGTTGGTTGTCAGTACATCCTAGCTGCTCGAACTGGGCAGAGCCGGAAACAAGTGTTGGTATAAGTGTTACAGTGGGGTGGAGTTAGTGGTACTAGCTTGTGTGTGATTGGTCAACATGCAACATCAATCTACATTCTTCCCCCTAAAGATTAAGTGTGAAAGGGCACCCATGCCACGGGGTTAAACATACTCGCCATATCTGTCTGGTGGTCCAGTGACACGGCCCGAGCGCGTGCAGACCAAAACCTCCCCCCCCCTCACCGGAAAGACGAGGCAGAGAGCCTGGAGGCGAGAATGGCGCGGGAGAGGCTTGTGGTGACCGAAAGGGGATACATGCAGGAGGTGAGGTCCTGTGGTTAGTCACGACCATGGGACGTTGGGGGGGGGGGGGGGGGGGGTGCAAGGCATGCGGGGACGGGTGGGAGACATTGCAAAAGGCGGCTGGAACTGGAGCGGTGGAGCATAGGGACCAGCTGGCGGTGGACGAGGCTCCCGCACAGCAAGCAGGCGTTGTCAACTTCTCTGGTATACCACTCCCTCACAGTCAACAAGATACGATCGTGGTTCGTCAGCCAGGTTAACAACAGTGCCCAGACGGGAATGTCCAGTTGAAGTTCGTAGATGGACGACCTGGCCCGGCAGTAGAGGCCTAAGTGGTCTGGTGGATTTGTCGTATGACCGTTTCTGGATGTCATGCTTCGCTTGGAGACGATTCTGGACAGTGGCAGGCTTCAGCACCCGAGGGACCAGCTGTTGTTGTGCGATCGGGACCGGAGGTCTTGTCAATCTGGACATGAGTCGCTAGGGTGGTGACCCCAGGGTTCCGCGTCTGGCAATATTTCTGAGATTCAGGAGATCGAGATAAACGTCTGACTTTGAAACGCGCGCTCGCTCCAACAGGTGCTTTGTGCTTCTGACAGTGCGTTCGGCGAGTCCATTACTCTGTGGATACTCGGGACTGCTTGTGACGTGTTGGAAGTTCCATCGGTCTGTGAAAAGCTTGAACATGTGGCTGGTGAACTGCCGACCGTTGTCGGTTCTCAGGCTGACGGGAGCGCCAAAGGTAGAGAAGTGTCTTTTCAGTTTCTGGATGACCATCTCAGATGTGAGGGATGTTCTGGATCGTCGAAGGGCATCTGGGCCCGCAAGGTTGAGTAGGAGGGAGGCCTTGACAGCGTCTGGTTCATTTCGGTGTGCAATGTTCATGTAGTGTCGGTAATCAATTTCAAACGTGGCCCAACGTTCACTGATATCCACGTCAAAGACAAGTGGTTCAGGCTTTCGACAAGAAGAGGCCATCATAAAGCAAAATAAAAACTCGCAAAAAATATTTTAAAAAACCCGTTATACAGAAGGAGTGGGTCAAACCACTTCTGACACCATGTAAACAAGCACCAGATACAGTGTGTGATTCAAGTTCATCTTTAATCAGCACTGAGACCTTAACAGCATAAAGGATGGTTGGTTGTCAGTACATACTAGCTGCTCGAACTGGGCAGAGCCGGAAACAAGCGTTAGTATAAGTGTTACAGTGGGGTGTGGTTAGTGATGCTAGCTTGTGTGTGATTGGTTAACATGCATCATCAATCTACAAAGGGGAAAACCCGGTAGAATTTGTGAGTAACTCGGGAAAGTGGGACAGGCCCTTAACTGTGGGAATTTTCCAACTCGGATAAGTGTACAGTGCTGTGGACAATCCTCTCTGTAGTCTCTGAGAGACACACACACATAGTTTTGAGGTAGTATGTACCAGGGATATTCTGGACAATTGTACAAGTCTAAACTCTGATATTTGTTCAATGGTTCTTTCTTGTCACGTATGACAATAGACAATAGACAATAGGAGTAGGCCATTTGGCCCTTCGAGCCAGCACAGTGAAATGTTTTTGCATGACCCTCAAATGCATAGTTGTCATATTTTGGCACCGTTTTCAAGGACAAAGAAAAAGTTCAAAGTCTAGTCCACGTGCTTGTCAATTTGATCAAGTACAGAACAGACATGGAAAAAGTCCACTTCTAACTGTACAATTGCAGTAGAACCTCCCTGCTCTTGTATTCAAATCCTGTACAATCAAGTGTAAAATCAGAGCAATATCTGGAAGGATCACAAATAATTGCATAAAATGGTACCTCCTGATATGATCGATGTTAATAACTCTGTGGACCAACAATGGCAGAAGAAAACTTCCAAGACTTCAATTTATAGAAGAGCTTGCTGCATTGAACCTCAGCCCGGTTCAATAACGTCTGAATATAATTAATGAATTTGGGAAGTTGTGAAACAAGCTAAAACAATTAAGTAATTAAAGAATTGATGAGTTTTGTGTTACATGTCGTGAATCTTTGAGTTGTTTAAAATAATCACAATTAACACAATTATAGAAACATAGAAACATAGAAAATTAGGTGCAGGAGCAGGCCATTCGGCCCTTCGAGCCTGCACCGCCATTCAATATGATCATGGCTGATCATCCAACTCAGTATCCTGTACCTGAGGTCCAGGATACTAATCTGTATCCTGGACCTTATCAGGTAAGGTCAATGGCTGGTGTGATTTGCAACATTTAACTGGCAGCACTTCTGCCAAAAATGAATGGTAGTTAGACGCAATGGTAGAAACAAAAGGATGGATGGAGAAATAAATAAATAAATTTGCTGTCAAAAATGAATAATCTGCTCACAAGAAAACAACAAAATGAGAGAACATTAGATTAAGAACGTAGTAAAAATGGAGACAGGCACAAAATGCTGGAGCAACTCAGTAGGACAGGCAGCATCTTTGAGGGAAGGAATGGGTGACGTTTCGGGTCGAGACTCTTCCATGTTAGAAACAGTATGTGATATCTTTGAATAAATGTTGCCCCATAATATTGGAATGCAATGGCTGCAGTTATAAGAAGTAACATATATTTAGCGACTAGCTGAGGGGCCTTTCTGTCCTTTCACTGTGAGTGCTCCATTAAATACCTTATGCCCTGTGGGGGAAATGCAATAGCAAGACTAGTTGGAGAGTTACTGTGGACAGCTCTGGGAATACGGCCATCTGAATACGCTACACCTGGGTTAATGGAACAATTCAGTGAGTAAATATCGGCAGGCCTGTACTGTCTATCCCAGCCTGAAGGAGGAATATGGAAGCTACTCAAGTCTCCAAACTTTCTCTCAACTCCCAGCTGCTGAGCTTTCAGCTTTGTCTCTAAATTGGCAGCACGGAGGCGCAGCGGTAGAGTTGCTGCCTTACAGCGCCAGCCACCCGGGTTCGATCCTGATCACGGGTGCTGGCTGAACGGAGTATGGATGTTCTCCCCGTGACCTGCATGGGTTTTCTCTAGTTGCTCCGGTTTCGTCCCACACTCCAAAGACGTACAGGCTTGAAGGCTAATTGGCTTTGAAAAATTGTAAATTGACCCTAGTGGGATAGTGCAAGTGAGCGGCGATGGCTGGTCGGCGCGGACCCGGTGGGTCGAAGGACCCGTTTCCGCGCTGTATCTCTAAACTAAACTAAACTAAAGTAAACCAAACTAAATTCCTTGAGTAGTACACAAAAAGCTGGAGAAGCTCAGCGGGTGCAGCAGCATCTAAGGAGCGAAGGAGATAGGTGACGTTTCGGGTCGAGACCCTTCTTCAGACTGGTCAGGGATCAGTGAAACGAGAGATATAGACGGTGATGTGGAGAGATAAGGAACAATGAATGAAAGATATGCAAAAAAGTATCGATGATAAAGGGAACAAGCCATTGTAAGCTGTTTGTGGTGTGAAAATGAGAAGCTGGTGCGACTGGGGTGGGGGAGGGAGATAGAGATAGAGGGAATGCCAGGGCCCGAGGGCTGAGGGAGAGGTGGGAAGGGGAGGAGACAGCAGGGGTTAACAGAATTGAGAAAATTCAATGTTCAAGCCCAAAGGATGTAGACTCCCCAAGCGGAATATGAGGTGCTGTTCCTCCAGCTTGCGGTGTTGCTCACTCTGGCCGTGGAGGAGGCCCAGGACCGAGAGTAAAATTCCTTGAGTAACTGTGGACAGCTGTTCAGTATTAAAAACTTTATCCATTCTCGTTCAGTACGTACTCAGGCAAATACCATTACAACGTTAAAAGAATTTTAGACAAGCACATCAATTGCCAAGGAGTAGAAGGCTAAAGACCAAGTGTTGGAAAATTGGATTAGTACAGATGGAATCTTGATGGTCAGCATGGACATGGTGGGCCGAAGGGCCTGACTCTGCGATGCCATGGAAAAGTAAGGTTTTGATGTTCCCCAATGGTGGGCAGTCATAGAAGGTCAGGAAAGAGGCTGCTCTCCACCACACTGGCCACCATTCCTTTCCTGGAACTCTTTAGATTCTGGAGGGTAGCAAATGTAACCCCACTTTTAAAAAGGGAGGGAGAGAGAAAACGGGGAATTACAGACCAGTTAGTCTAACATCGGTAGTGGGGGAAATGCTAGAGTCAGTTATTAAAGATGGGATAGCAGCATATTTGGAAAGCGGTGAAATCATTGGACAAAGTCAGCATGGATTTATGAAAGGTAATGTTTTCGAGGATGTGGATTAGGGAGAACCAGTGGATGTGTTATATCTGGACTTTCAGAAGGCTTTCGACAAGGTCCCACATAAGAGATTAGTATACAAACTTAAAGCACACGGTATTGGGGGTTCAGTATTGATGTGGATAGAGAACTGGCTGACAGACAGGAAGCAACGGGTAGGAGTAAACGGGTCATTTTCAGAATGGCAGGCAGTGACTAGTGGGGTACCGCAAGGCTGAGTGCTGAGACCCCAGCTATTTCCAATATATATTAATGATTTGGATGAGGGAATTGAATGCAACTTCTCCAAGTTTGCAGATGACACGAAGCTGGGGGGGCAGTGTTAGCTGTGAGGAGGATGCTAGGAGGCTGCAAGCTGACTTGGATAGGTTGGGTGAGTGGGAAAATGCATGGCAGATGCAGTATAATGTGGATAAATGCGAGGTTATCCACTTTGGTGGCAAAAACAGGAGGGTAGACTATTATTTGAATGGTGGCCAATTAGGAAAAGGGGAGATGCAACGAGACCTGGGTGTCATGGTACACCAATCCTTGAAAGTAGGCATGCAGGTGCAGCAGGCTGTGAAGAAAGCGAATGGTATGTTGGCAAACATAGCAAAAGGATTTGAGTACAAGAGCAGGGAGGTTCTACTGCAGTGGTACAGGGTTTTGGTGAGGCAACACCTGGAGTATTGCGTACAGTTTTGGTCTCCAAATCCGAGGAAAGACATTCTTGCCATAGAGGGAGTATAGAGAAGGTTCACCAGACTGATTCCTGGGATGGCAGGACTTCCATCTGAAGAAAGACTGGATAGACTCGGCTTGTACTCGCTGGAATTTAGAAGATTGAGGGGGGATCTTATAGAGACTTACAAAATTCTTAAGGCGTTGGACAGGCTAGATGCAGGAAGATTGTTCCCGATGTTGGGGAAGTCCAACATTATTCCACTGGTAAGCCTGTCCAACCACATAATCCCCTCATAGACTGAGGCCTCTGACAGTTGAAGGTTGATCCCTATGCCATTTTTCACTCAGAGAGTGGTGAATCTGTGGAATTCTCTGCCACAGAATGCACTTGAGACCAGTTCATTGGCTATATTTAAGAGGGAGTTAGATGTGGGCCTCGTGGCTAAAGGGATCAGGGGGTATGGAGAGAAGGCATTTACAGGATACTGAGTTGGATGATCAGCCATGACCATATTGAATGGCGGTGCAGGCTCGAAGGGCCGAATGGCCTACTCCTGCACCTATTTTCCACGTTTCTAAGCTGGGAGAAACCTGCTGGCTCCTTTGCAGAAACAAAGAACCACAGATACAGATTGTCAAAAGAAAAAGACACAAAGTGCTGGAGTAACTCAACGGATCTGGCAGCATCTCTGGAGAACAAGAATAGGTGATGTTTCAGGTGACGTGAATTATTCATGGACTCCAGAGATGCTGCCTGGCCCAATTGAGTTACTCCAGCACTTTGCGTCTTTGCTGGCTCCGTTGAAATGTTTTGCGCCTTATGCTTTGCTCAGCCGTTTATGCCACTCTTTCTGAACCTGACATCAAAAAGGGTCTTTGGACGAGCTGGACTTTGAAGCTACTGTATGGGGAAGTCAGCTTTAGAAGGAGCTAACAATGGCATAGGGATCAACCTTCAACTGTCAGAGGCCTCAGTCTATGAGGGGATTATGTGGTTGGACAGGCTTAACTATCGCACTGGTGCAGTCGCTACCGGTGGAATAACAATGTTTGATTTCGATAGCCCTTTGAATGCATTGAGCAGCTCACAAAGATTAAGGGCTAGAAACTCACAACAGTAAGGGAAGTCTGTTTTTGATGGGACCACTTCCCCTCTGACGCGAGCTGAAATGTAATACTTATTATCTGGAGATAGCCACAACATTCTGGAGTAACGCAACGGGTCAGGCAGCATCACTGGGGAGAGTTAATAGGCGACGTTTTGGGTCGAGACCCTTCTTCAGGCTGAGTGTATGGGGAGAGAGAAACTAAAGGTATGAAAAGGTCAGAATTTATTGTCTGGGTTTATTATGGTTTGTCACGAGTCGGTCATGCATGTGAGGCGTGACTAACATGGTATAGCCATGTTTAATGCTCTGCAAATTAAGCTGCAGAAAGTTGCACCAGCTTTGGCTTTCTGCAGTTTAGTTAAGTTTAGAGATTTAGCGCAGAAACTGGCCCTTCAGCCCACCGGGTCCGCACCGACCAGTGATCCCCGCACATTAACACTACCCTACACACATTACGGACAATTTTACATGTGTGTAGGATAGCGTTAATGTGCGGAGATCGCAGGTCAGTGGGGACTCAGTGGGCCGAAGGGCCTGTTTCCGCGCTGTATCTCTAAACTAAACTAATACTCTCTAATACTACAACATCCCAGTGCATGTCACGGGCACCCTCTATAAAGCCCCCGCATCCTCCCCACAATGCATCAATTAGAACGACACATATTTGAGTAAATTTGTCAAACGTGACTCATCTTCCATAAAAGCACGTTGACTCGGTGGAATTATATTCAGCTTTCCTGAATGAAGTTGTTTCTCCTTTGATTATTGTCCCCAGCAGCTTACCGACCATTGATGTTAAATAAACTGGCCTATAGTTAGTTCCCTGCCTTCTCTCTTCCCTCATTTTTGAATAAGGGAGTCACATTGACTATTTTCCAAATCTGAAATCAAAAGAAACAGAAAGTAATGGATGCTCACCATGTCAGAGAGCATCTGTGGAAAGAGTTTAGTTTAGCTTAGAGATACAGCGCGGAAACAGGCCCTTTGGCCCACCGAGCCTGCGCCAACCAGCGATCCCCGCACATTAACACCATCCAACACACACTAGGGACAATTTACATTTGCGCCAAGCCAATTAACCTACAAACCGGTACACCTTTGGAGTGGACTGAGATACACTACCGGGTATCATTTTGGGAACAGGAGCCAATTAATCTGTTCATCTTGAGAGTGTGGGAGGAAACCAGAGCACCCAGAGTAAACCCACGCGGTTACAGGGAGAACATACTAACTCCGTACTGACAGCACCCGTAGTCAGGATTGAGCCCAGGTCTCTGGCGGCGTGAGGCAGCAACCCTACCGCTGTGCCTCTGTGCCATTCCGGATATTGGGGCGATCACATCTGGAACATTGCGCAAATTACAGGTTTCCTCATTTAACAAAGGAATCCAATGCATTGGAAGCATTTCAGAGAAGGTTTACCAGCCCCTCTTCCTTCCACAAAGATGTGAACATATTGATATTTGTCAACTGTATGTTGCAAAATATTTAGTGCAGTTTTAGAGAGCAATAGTTCATCATTTCCAGAAGACAATATAAAGAGAAAATGTCATTAATTGACACCCAAATGTACTGTTCTTACAAAAGCAGGCTCAGAAATTCTGTCTCAGCGGCTCAAGTTTAGTTTATTATAGAGGCACAGTGCGGAAAATGGCCCTTCAGCCCACCGTGTCCGCATCGACCAGCAATCCCCGCACATTAACACTACCCTATACACATTAGGGACAATTTTTACATTTAAACCAATTAACCTACAAACGTCTTTGGAGTGTGGGAGGAAACCGAAGATCTCGGAGAAAATCCATGCAGGTCACTGGGGGAACGTACAAACTCCGTACAGACAGCACCCGTAGTCGGGATCGAACCCGGGTCTCTGGCGCTGTGAGACAGCAGCTCTACCGCTGCGCCACCGTGCCGCCTGTAATTATATCGTTAGATATTGGCCTCCCGCAAATCCGTCCGTATGAAGTTCCATCTATCCATCTTCCTCAGAGTTTGTAACTTTCGTAATAAAACTCTCATTATTAATTTAGGCTGAAATAGAGAATATTACTAACATTTAGTCTCAACCAGCAAAAATATATGATGATCTTCACTGCGGTAAGTAAGGCTGAAAACATTCATCCACCAGGTAAGGGATAAATGTTCCCATTACCAACCCCATCCCCTGATTCCATGACAGTAAACCAGCAGAAACCATTTGCGTAATATTCAGATATTTTGCTGTACGATGAGAATACAAAGTAAACTTTGCCCTTTATCATAAAGCTGGAAATAATAAGATGCCTGGAGCTCTCAGGAGCCAATTTGCGAGCTCACAATTGGATTCATCTTCAAAAGGTTGTCCAAAGGCCACTCTGATTAATGGCTGCCTTCACCCATGTCAGGTGTTCCATTATATTGGTGATCTGGTGTGGAATTGAAAAAGCCTCGGAAATTATTTCCCCGACAGGGCCTCAGAAACCTGTTCCTTCTACAGTCATTATGAAGGATGTCAGGCCTACTCTACTGCTGCAAACGGATAAGCCAAAGAGAGTCGGGTTCCGCGCCGGCTAATCATTTATTTCAAGTGCCGCTGGATTGTTACATTCCTGTGTTAATATATATTTTTCTTGCCATCATCAAGTTGAGAGATAGCAGGACCTGCCAGTTACGATCAATATTCGTACTAAGCCACTGAAGTGTGGAATATTTTTTGCGCACATTGAGCTTTAGCATCTTCTTGCCTGTAACTCCTGGAGAGTACTTCTCGGCTCTGTTTATGCAACACTTCTGTCCTCCAGAGTCTTCATAATGGGACTTTGCAGAGAATGGCCGATGAATGGTTGTCCAAGTGCGCCAATTTTGCACAGTGAGCTCCGGGGAGAATTGAACCACTTGACTCTTCAAACCATCAAACCTATCAAACCATCCACTGTGGTAACGGTTTAAGTGCCCACATATCAACACAGGCCATACAGTGATACAGTGTGGAAACAGGACCTTCAGCCCAACTTGTCCACACCGGCCAACATGCCCCATCCACACTAGTCCCACCTGCCTGCGTCTGGCAGTAGAAATTAGGGTAAATATGAGGTTATCAGCTTTGGTGGCCAGAACAGGAAGGCAGATTATTATCTGAATGGTGCCAGATTAGGAAAAGGGGAGGTGCAACGAGACCTGGGTGTGCTTATACATCAGTCACTGAAAGTAAGCATGCACGTACAGCAGGCAGTGAAGAAAGCTAATGGCATGTTGGCCTTCATTGCAAGAGGATTTGAGTTTAGGAGCAATGAGGTCCTACTGCAGTTGTACAGGGCCCTGGTGGGACTGCACCTGGAGTGCAATTTTGGTGTCCTAATTTGGGGAAAGACATTATTGCTGTTGAGCATAGGTTCACCAGGTTAATTACCTGGGACTGACATGTGATGAAAGAATGGGTCGACTGGGCTTATGGACACTGGAATTTGGAAGGATGAGAGGGTGTCTTATAGAAACATATAAAATTCTTCAAGGATTGGACAGGCTAGATGCAGGAAAAAAGTTCCCGATGTTGGGGGAGTCCAGTACCGGGGGGGGGGTCACAGTTTAAGAATAAGGGGCAGACCATTTAGGACTGACATTAGAGAGTTGTAAATCTGTGGAATTCTCTGCCACAGAAGGCAGTGGAGGCCAATTCACTGAATGTTTTCAAGAGAGAGTTAGATTTTGCTCTTAGGGCTAACGGAATCAACGGATATGGGGAAAAAGCAGGAACGGGGTACTGATTTTGGACGATCAGCAATGATCATATTGAATGGCGGTGCTGGCTCGAATGGCCTCCTCCTGCACCTATTTTTACAATGATTACAACCGAGCCATTTACAGTGCATACATTCATGATAAGTGAATAATGTTTAGTGTAAGTTAAAACCAGTAAAATCCAATCAAAGATTGGTCACCAATGAGGTAGATAGTAGTTCAGGCCTGCTCTCTCGCTGTGGTAGGATGAGGCTAGATGGGGTATGTTGGGCAAGTTGGGCCGAAGAGCCTGTTTTCACGCAGTGTGACTACGCCTCCATAATGCTGCTGGGCATGTTGAGTGCTCCCACTGTTGCCTGTTTTCACGCAGTATGACTCTATAATGCTGCTGGACATGTTGAGTGCTTCCACTGTTGCCTGTTTTCATTTCTGATTTTGTGCTTCTGCAGTTCTTTGATTTTCTTTCATTAGTACTCTCTATCTATGCATGCTCGGACAACCCCTTTAAATCCATGGATTTCAATCTTGATGGTTTTCGACGTGATCAAGTGCTTTTTGGAAGTGCACATGTACCACATCAAGTGATTTTCCTCATTGACTCACTCTTTTCTGCTTATCAGCAGTCTGAAGAAGGGTTTCGGCCTGAAACGTTGTCTAGTCCTTCGTTCCGTGGATGCTGCCTCACCTGCTGAGTTTCTCCAGCATTTTTGTCTACCTAATGAAACAAGAATATGTCTTAGATAAACCCGCACTGGCATTTTCTAATGATTCCCACGCGTTCAAGTGACTGCTGATTCTGAACATTGTTTCAATAGACAATAGACAATAGTTTCAGGAGTAGGCCATTCGGCCCTTTGAGCCAGCACCGCCATTCAATGTGATCTTGGCTGATCATCCACATTCAGTACCCCATTCCTGCCTTCTCAACATATGACTCTGCTATCTTTAAGAGCTCTATCTAAATCTCTCTTGAAATCATCCATAGGATTAGCCTCCACTGCACAGCTCTCTGGGTGAAAACGTTTTCCTGAACTTTTCGCAAGCACTGGAAAACTGTCGGAAGCTGCTGAAAATCTGAAATAAAATCTGGAAATAATCAGCAAAGAATCAGGAAATAATAGCATCAGAACTGCATCAGAACCGCAATAATGGTCATCGACCTGAAATATTAACTCGTTTTCTTCACTCCACAGATACTGCCTGACCTGCCCACTGCCTCCAGCATTCTTTGGTTCGGTTACGGGGAGAAGATTACTGGAGATTAGGGTTGAGAGAGAAACATAGATCAGCCATGTTTAGTTTAGGTTAGTTAAGAGATGCAGTGCGGAAACAGGCCCTTCGGCCTACCGAGTCCATTCCACCTTGATTGAATGGCAGAGCAGACCCGATGGGCCGAATGGCCTAATTCTGCTCCTATGTCGAAAGGTATTATGATCTTATGTTACTAAGATTAAATGATTGGTCTGTAGTTACGAGACTTGTTTTTACACCGGTTTTTTTAGCAAGGGTATAATATTCAAAATATTGCAATACATAACAGCATTTCTGAATCTACTGATTTAGTCTTTAGACTTTACTTTAGACTGTATTTTAGAATTACTGCACGGAAACACACTAGGGACAATTTACAATTTATTTAACTGAAGCCAATTAACCAACAAATCTTTGGAGTGTGGGGGGAATCCGGAGCACCCGGAGAAAACCCACGAGGTCAACGGGAGAGTGTACAAACTCCGTGCAGACAAGCACCCATAGTCAGGATCAAACTCAGGTCTCTGGCGCTGTAAGGCAGCAACTCTACCGCTGCGCCAACGTGCCACCCAAGATGTTTGGAAGATTCTGGCCAAAGACCCTGCATGCCTCCATCTCACTCCATCTCGCTTCTTACTTTAAGATGCAGTGAGCCCTTTTGGTACCTCCCTTCATTAATTTTTAAACTATACTAGACTAAGTGGGACTCGTTGGGTGTTGCGGGCCGAAGGTACTGGTTTCCAGAGGGCTGGTATAGACATTGTGGGCCGAATGGATTCTTGGGCTGGCAGCCAACTGATGCAATGATTTTAAAAGCCAAGCCAAGTAAAAACAATTTGGCTGCAGCCACCCGACAACCAAAATCCATTTTGTGAACACAAACTTTTTAAAAAGGCGAGGCAAACAATTGGGCTACAGCCACCCGACAACCAAAATCCGTTTTGTGAACACAAACTCTTTAAAAAGGCGAGGCAAACAATTGGGTTGCAGCCACCCGACAACCAAAATCCATTTTGTGAACCCAAACTCTTTAAAAAGGCGAGGCAAACAATAGGGCAGCAGCCACCCGACAACCAAAATCCATTTTGTGAACACAAACTCTTTAAAAAGGAGAGGCAAACAACTGGGCTGCAGCCACCCGACAACCAAAATTCATTTTGTGAACACAAACTTTTTAAAAAGAAGGTAAACAAGAAGGCAGCTGCCACATCAAGGGGACTCATCATGGAGTAGACGTACGTTCAGTGTTATTCACAGCTCAGAGAGCCGTGACCCTCTCACTTCCTGGGTCTGGCAGAGACTGACTGTGGCACGACACTTCCGGGTTTTATAACCAGCAGAGAGAACAGAGAGAATGGGAATTTTTTAAAAAACATTAATATCTCTCTCAATGTTCATTGATGGGAAAAAACCTCTGGTCCGGAAGGCGGAGGGGGGGATCTGAGCGAAGTGGCCAAAAATGACGGCCATAGGTGGCGCCGTTCTCTTCGAAATCGGAGCACAGTGGTCCAAAAGCAGTCAAGATCAGACTTTTAGTAATATAGATAGATAGATAGTATATCGCCTCCACACACCCTTGCTAACACTCCAGCTGTGTAATCTTTCTTGATACAGTCAGGATATTATTTTTCCCAGGGTGGAACTATCAAGGTCTAGAGCGGGTCACGGTGGCGCAGCGGTAGAGTTGCTGCTTTACAGCGAATGCAGCGCCGGAGACCCGGTTTCGATCCTGACTACGGGGTGCTGTCTGTACGGAGTTTGTACGTTCTCCCCGTGACCTGCGTGGGTTTTCTCCGAGATCTTCGGTTTCCTCCCACACTCCAAAGACGTACAGGGTTTGTAGGTTAATTAGCTTGGTAAATGTAAAATTTGTCCCTAATGGGTGTAGGATGTTGTTAATCTGCGGGGATTGCTGATTGGCGCGGACCCTGTGGGCCGAAGGGCCTGTTTCCGCGCTGTATCTCTAAACTGAACTAAACTAGAGGGCATAGCTGTAAGGTGAGAGGGGAAAAGTTTAAGGGGGGGGGGGGGGCAAGTTTTTTTATACAGAGTGGCGGGTATCTGAGATGCATTGCCATCTCAGACTGAAGAAGGGTCTCGACCCGAAACGTTACCTATTCCTTTCCTCCAGAGATGCTGCCTGACCCGTTGAGTTACTCCAGCTTTTTGCTTCTTTCTTCAGTTTAAATCAGCATCTGCAGTTCCTTCCAACACACTTTTAAATAGGCACGTGGATATGCAGAGAATGGAGGGATATGGATCGCGTGCAGGCAGAGGAGATTAGTTTAACTTGGTATCATGTTCACCACGGACATTGTGGGCCGAATGGCCTGTTCATCTGCTGTCCTGTTCCATGTTATTAAAGTGAGGTACTCAATTAACGCCTGAGCTAAAGATAGACACAAAGTGCTGGAGCAATTTGACGGGTCAGGCAACATCTCTGGAGAAAAAGAAAGGTGTGGTGATGATTTGGGTTGGGACTATTCTTCAGACTGAAAGTAGGGGGTGGGGTGGGGGGTAGATTAGGAGGCAAGATAAAACCAGGATCAAACAGGGAATTCAACATCGCTTGGCCAGCTTACAACACAGCAGTATGGACGTTGAATTCTCTGATGTGTTGAACCAACCAGGACTCCAATGAATAACGCAGAAACAAGGAACTGCAGGTGCTGCTTTATAAAAAATTAAAAAAGATACAAAGTTCTGGCGCACAAAGAAACGGGAGTACCCGGAGAAAACCCACGGGGACAACGTCCAAACTCCGTACAGATGGCACCCGTGGTGGGGATTGAACCCGGGTAACAGGCGCTGTAAGGGTTAGCAACTCAATCGTTGGCCACCGTGCCGCCCCTAACCTACAGGATCACAGGGAGAGCCTACAAAGTCCACACCAACAGCACCAGAGGCCGGGATTGAACCTGCATCTCCGGCACAGCGATGCAATAGCTCCACCAGCGGTGTTGCTCTCTTCTCTAACTAAGGACACACAGGCCCTCCGGCCCACCGAGTCCATGCCGACCAGCGATCACTCCATACGTGAACGCTATCCTACACGCCAGTTACCAAGCCAATTCACCGACAAACCTGTGCGACTCTGGAGTGTGGGAGGAAACCACAACACCTGGAGAAAGCCCACACAGGTCACGGGGCGAAGGTACAAACATTCTCAGACAGCACCCGTACTCAGGAGCGAACCCGGGTCACTGGCGCTGTAGGGCAGCAACTCTCCCGCTGAGCCACCACGATGAACCTTCTCATCTACTAAAGGCTCCACTGCTAGCTACACTGAACCTCTCTAAGCCATCCACTTCGTGCACTAGTGTTCTCAATAAATCACGTCTTCACGTGGGTCTCATGCACATTTGCTCTATTGGCAGCATTCTCCTCTATTATGGTGGCATTAACATAATTACCTCCACAACTTGCAACAGACTGTATTACACACTCTGGATCACTCGTCTCCTTAATGTCCCTTGTAAGCAGTGCGCTGTTGAAAGAACCATTATTGCAAATGTCCAATAAATCTAATTAATAATGATAACAACTGTGATTATACAATGTATTTGGCATGCCACTAAATATAATGAACTCGATGAAAACAGTGTATGTTCCCATTACCTTGAACACTATCAGTATATTTCTGTTCTTATGTTGATTTGCATTTATTCTCTCCTCTCTTTCTTCCAACTCTTAAACCCTTCTCCTTCTTTCTTTTTAACTTTTTTTAGCATTTGATCCAGATCCATTCACACTGCTTTGTTTCTCATGGAAAGTATCTTGAGCTTATCCCTACCAGATTTCTCCACCAATAGTCCTTTCTCTCTCTCTTTCTCTCCCTTTCACCTCCTTCATGAATCTATTAGCCAACGGTGGCACGGTGGCGCAGAGGGAGAGCTGCTGCCTTGCAGCGGCAGAGACCCGGGTTCGATCCTGACTCTGGGTGCCGTCTGTACGGAGTTTGTACATTCTCCCCGGGACCTGCGTGGGTTTTCTCCAGGTGCTCCGGTTTCTACCCACACTCACGGGTTTGTAGGGCTTCAGTCAAATTTGTAAATGGTCCCTAGTGTGTAGGACAGTGCACGTATATGGGGTGATCGCTGGTCGGCACGGACTCAGTGGGCCGAAGGACCTGTTTCCGCGCTGTATCTCTGAAGTATAAAGGCCCTGTCCCACTTTCCCGAGTTACTCACAAACTCTCCCGAGTTTTCACCTTTCATTTGAACTCGGGGAATGTCGGGTAATGTCAGTAGCGAGCTCGTAGGAGGCCGTAGGAGTCCGTAGCTGTTTCGTAGCGGCTCGTAATGTCAGCCGTAGGAACTCGGGCCATCAGGTAAGTCGTGTTGATAAATGTCCACGGGTTAAAAAAATATCCCCGAGTACCTATGAATGGCTATTACCGTAATTCTCTGAGTTCGAATCAAGGGGAAAACTCGGGAGAATTCGTGAGTAACTCGGGAAAGTGGGACAGGGCCTTATAGCTCCATAAACATTGGGACTACCTGGGCAATCTTAGCCTTACCATATCAGAGATATTCATGGCTCCCTGATGCCATGAGAACACTGCTAAGGAAACCTAGATGGTGTAGTGCTAGTAACATGTTTGTGGCTGCAGGAGTCAGTACTTTAGAAGCTATCCTAAGAAATCACATGTAGAAATTCATTTGCAGGATGAATGACTCCAAAAATGTAATTATCGTGGTTTTGTCAAACATAAGGTTTAGCACTACACGCTACGAATCCCAGTCATGGAGACACTGGTATCACTGTCTCGTTGTAGGATTCTGATCTTTCTTTATTATTCTGGATTTTAAATCATGTATTGTGTTTTTTGTTATACATAGAAACATAGAAATTAGGTGCAGGAGTAGGCCATTTTCGAGCCTGCACCGCCATTTATGATCATGGCTGATCATCCAATCAGTATGGTGTATATCCAACCCCCTATAAGGATAAGACAGTCCTTTCAGTCTGGTGTGATGGTGTTTCCTATTTATATGCAATGTATTTTATGTAATGTTGTCTGTGATCTGGACCTTGAGTCCGAAATAAAGTTTAATAATAATAATAATAATAATATTAAGGTTTACAATACCTGCCCCAGCTACCTCCTCATACCCACCCCCCTTTGTGTGAAAAAAATTGTCCCTCAGGTTCCTATTAAATACTCTTTCAGAGATGATAATCTTTTCTCATCTCTATTCTTCACTGCTTCCCCCCCCCCCCCCCCAACCTCCCCCATGCCCCCCCCCCCCCACCTCCTATGTTCACCTTGATGAAAGGTCCTGACCCGAAACGTCACCCATCCTGTTTCTCCAGAGATGCTCCCTGACCCGCTAATTTACTCCAGCACCTTGTCCTCTTTGGTATAAACCAGCATCTGCAAGTTCTTTGTTTCTTCAGTGGAAACAAAGTTTGTAAGTTTAAATTGGGAAATGGATGCCTCCAATAAAACATATTCTGTCGTTAACTCTGTCTGGTCTGAGTACTAGCTAATGCTGCAGCACTAAAGATACATTGCAGCATTTGTTATCGACAGTAAGCTGCAAAAGGACAGCGTTCTGAAGGCATTGCGGTCCAAGCATGCCCCCCACTGTTATTGGAAGAGGAAGGACAATCTCAAGCCAACAGATGGACTGGCTGGAGGATCAGTGCTGGAAAATCGTTTCGCTAGTCACTCACACTTCAGCACATTTAGCCAAGAACATTCAGACAGGGAGCAAACATTTCGAGACGAACCAAGTGAATTAATGGAAGTGAAAACTCAATTCCCAAACAGAACTGATAGTTCCAAAGATACAAACACTCAATGGGAATCTGTATCTCACACTCTAAACGCCTGCAAATGTTCATAGGTTCGAGGAGCAGAATTAAGCCATTCGGCCCATCAAGTCTACTCTGCCGTTCCATCATGGCTGATCTATCTCTCCTTCTCAACTCCATTCTCCTGCCTTCTCCCCATAACCCCTGACACCCACCTGCACTATATCAAAAATCTGTCTACCTCCACCTTAAAAATATCCATGGACTTGGCTCCACAACTGTCTGTGCAGGTGGAGGGAGGACTGTGTACTCTGTATGTAGTATGTAGTATGTAGACTGTGTACTCTGTATGTAGTACGTGGAGAGTGCAATGTGCGTATACTCACAGGATCCAAACACAGTGTGGATTTAGGAATGATTAGGTGAGTGTTTAGGAATTCATGTTCCACTTCCATTCATTCACTCCTTCATTCATTCATTTGGTGGCCCTGTACATGGAGGATTGTGATGCACACTCCATATGCTTGGACATGGAGACTGTGGTGTACAGCCTATGCCCTCTACATAGAGGGTGCCTGCACAGTCTGTGTCCAAAGAAGTCTGAAGAAGGTCACAGTGGCGCAGCGGTAGAGTTGCTGCCTCACTGCGAATGCAGCGCTGGAGACCCGGATTCGATCCCGACTATGGGTGCTGTCTGTCCGGAGTTTGTACGTTCTCCCCGAGACCTGCGTGGGTTTTTGCCAAGATCTTCCGTTTCCTCGCACACTCCAAAGACGTACCGGTTTGTAGGTTAATTGGCTTGGTAAATGTAAAAATTGTCCCTAGTAGGTGGAGGATAGTGTTGATATGCGGGGATCGCTGGACGGCGCGGACCTGGTGGGCCAAAGGGCCTGTTCCCGTGCTGGATCTCTAAACTAAACCAAACTAAAGGGTTCCAACCCAAAACATCACCCATCCTTTTTCTCCAGAGATGCTGTCAGGCCAGCTGAGTTCCTCCAGCACTTTGGGTCTATCTTCGGTTCAAAAACCAGCATCTGCTGTTGCTTCCTGCACACATTATCCATACACCTGACAGCAGTTTTCGGGGTGGAAGATTGCAACCTTCACGTGTCGCTCGCTGTTGGCTTCAGTCGTCGTCCAACATGTTGACAGAAGTGGTCACCCGACACTTCACAGAGTGCATCGTGTAGTTGATTCCGGGGAGGCCTGTCATGATCCCCAGTACTTGTGCTATGACACAAGTGGAGGCCAAATCACTGGATGGATTTAAGAGAGAGTTGGATAGTGCTCTAGGGGCTAGTGGTAGTCAAGGGATATGGGGAGAAGGCAGGCACGGGTTATTGATTGGGGACGATCAGCCATGATCACAATGAATGGCGGTGCTGGCTTGAAGGGCCAAATGGCCTCCTCCTGCACCTATTTTCAATGTTTCTATGTTTCTACACCAGGATAAGTGCTCACCCAAGAAACCCAAGTCCAAAGTAGTATCTCGACTGATTGTGCAACCTTATGCTAAGGACGATAACCAACTCCATATGTGATCATCAGCTACCTACATGTTCACAAGCACATTAAACCAATTTTTTGGTTGTTTGTTTTTTGGTGTTTTTTTGTGTGCGTGCCTGTGTATATAATATATATATGTGATATATATATATGTGTACTTGTGAGGAGACACAAAATGCTGGAGTAACTCAGCGGGACAGGCCGCATCTCTGGAGAGAAGGAATGGGTGACGTTTCGGGTCGAGATCCATCTTCAGAGTATGTGCATATAGAAACCTGGCCTATTCATGTACCTGTCAAAATGCCTCTTAAATGTTGCAATAGTACTTCCCTCAACTACCTCCCTACACTACGTGTATATATATACACACACACACTGAACTTTTTTTTCTCTCGTGTTTATCATATTGTTTCCAGTGTGCTATGTTTACATATTCTGTTGTGCTGCTGCAAGTAAGAATGTCATTCTTCTATCTGGCACACATGCCAGTAAAACACTCTTGACTCTCTCTGTCTCTCTCTCTAGAAGCAAGTATTTAATTGGGGTTATCTTAGCGATAGAGTCATATGGCATGGTATCAGGCCCTTCGGCCCAACTGGCCCATGCCGACTATAAGCCCTGTCCCACGGTACGAGTTCATTCCAAGAGCTCTCCCGACTTTAAAAAAAAAATCAAACTCGTGGTAAGCACGGAGAATGAACGTAGCGGGTACGTCGGAGCTCGGGGACGTCACTTACCGGCTCGTAACGCGAACGGCAGGTACTCGGGAAGACTCGCTAACGGCAGGTAAGCACGGGAAGACTAGTGAAGATTTTTCAACAAGTTGAAAAATGTCCACGAGAGCCCCGAGTACCGACGAGCGGCCCTTACCGAATCGGGAGAGCTCTTGGAATGAACTCGTACCGTGGGACAAGGCTTTAAGATGGCCCAACTACACTAGTCCCACATGCCTGCATTCGGCCCATAACACTCTAAACCTTTCCTATCCATGTACCTGTCCAAATTCCTTCTAAATGGTGTTCTACTACCAGCCCCAGCTACCCGCAATGGCAGCTCGTTCCATGTACACACCACTTCCTTAGGAGCTGACAGAGGTCACACACATCTGCAGAAGGAGCAGACAACATCTCTAGCTCTTGGCCAGCTGGACGTTGATGACAAAATTCACGCTCAACCTGTCATTCAACACCTCACCTACCTGTAGGTCCTAGCGAGAACCTTCTAGCCAGCTGAAGACTCACAGAACGGGAGAGGGTCATAAGCCCATAAGTGATAGGAGTAGAATTAGGCCATTTGGCCCATCAAGTCTACTCTGCCATTCAGTCGTGGCTGATCTATCTCTCCCTCCTAATCCCATTCTCCTGCCTTCTCCCCATAACATCTGACACCCGTACTG